>CAUYUJ010012180.1:331569-336569 GCA_963575745.1 Prorocentrum cordatum | reverse complement strand
GAAGAGGGCGAGGGCGCCTCTCGCGCGCCCATGCTCTGGGAGATGACGGCGGCCACCGCGTCGGCGACCGGCGTGTCCACGCCGAGCTTCCTGCGCGGGGTTGCGGCGGAAAGCTTTTTCGGGAGGTCAAGAGGTTGTCGCACGTTTTCGAAAAGTCTCGAGACCCAGGGACATTTCCATCAGCGGCGCCTCGTCAAGAGCGCTCCGGGGGTGCCGGAATGGTCGGGACCTTTTGCGTAGCGTGTCGCGGCGGCGGCCCTGGCGACACGCTACGTCCTGCGAGCTGGTAGCGTGCCGCTCCGCTCCGCGGGGCGAGAGCCCCTGGGGAAGCTCGGCACGTGGTCGCTCGGGGGCCTGGGGCGTGGATAGCGCGTCCTGCCGAAGCGCGGTGGGCCCGGCGGCGCGACACGCTGAGCACAGGATCCCCACCGGAAGACGCTCAGATGAAGGGCAACGCACGTGGCGGCACAGAGGGGCACTTTACTTACGCCAGTCCTTCAAACTACGCCAGTCCTTCAAATTAGCCTCTCGAGCCACCTTGGGTGGGTGCTTTGGATGGGGAGAAGGGCCATTAAAGTTATGTGTCCTGCATGCCCTTTGGGAGAGGGAACCGTGCAGTGGGATAGCAAGTGACGAGGGGTCGGTGGTCAACTGCACGACCGCACCTGAGGACGGGCTTCGACATTCGAGCTTCGAGATCTTCTGATGTTTTCCACTGTTTGTGGGCCCTGGGGCCACACGGCGTCGATCCAGGTGCAAACTGGCCAGCCAAGATGGGCCCCGGGCGGAGGAGGGTTCCACACCTTGCCGCCGTCCTCCTCCCTTTCAAGGCACGCGCCGGGCCAGCACCTGCGGCATTGGCACGTAGGCCCCAAGTCGATCGTGCGTTGCTCTCCGATCCGTCTTCCGATCCTTCTGCGAGGAGGAGTATGAGGAGGAGGCGGCGGAGGAGGAGGAGGAGGCAGGTTGGACGCTAGAGCTCCGTTGCTCAAGTCCGCTCAACGAAAAAAAAGGAGAAGGCAGGAGAAGGAGGGAGGAGGAGCACGGGGAGTCCGACAGGGAGCCTCCTCCTGACAGGTTAATCGCACTTTGGTCCCCTCCGTCCCGTCGCTGTTCTCTCCTCCCCCCTCCAGGGGCCGCTGGGGGACATAGTTGCCCCGCCCCCTGCAGCGCCACCAATCATTCTAGATGGTCTTACTACACATATTTTCCTAGTTTGATCACCTCCCCGCCCAAGGGCAACACCCCTGGTGGGGGACGGCAGCATTCAATCGTGGACCCCAGATGCCGACGGCGACAGCGACACGAGGGGGGGGAGAGCAGACTTCCAACGCCGATGGCAGACTTGCGGGGGTCCACGCTGTGAAGTGATCAGGAGGTCGGAGCTCTGGGGAGGACAGACTTCGAGCTTCGACCTGTGAGGCTTCCATGCGCTTTTCGCTCTTTTTCGGCCTGCAGGGGAGCCCTCGTCGCCCCGACCTGATCAGCCTCGAAACTCTGACCAGAACGCACCCCTGAAGAGGTCCGGGGGTCGATCCTCAGTGCGGGATGCAGAGGAGGGAGAGGAGATGGGAGGAGGGGGACGAGGGGGGAGGGCGGATGCAATCACGGGCTCATGAAGACAAAGAAGGGCGCCGAACGCATGCAATACAGTCATCTGCGACAGTTGTGACAAGAGTCGCCTAGCCCTGGCAGCGGAGACGCGGCGAAGCCAACTGGATCCAGATTTTGCGCACTTCTCACCAGCCTCATTGTACGAATCTGAAAGAAAGGATTGATTGCGATGACCAGGAGGAGGAGGAGGCGGAGGAGGGGAAGGACACGCATGGGCAACGCAAAAAGAGAAGGAGAAAGAGGGCTACCAGGATAAGGAAGAGGGCGAGGAGGAGGACAGGAAGAAGGATGAGGATAAGATGGAGCAGGACGAGGAGGATGACGCGGAGGAGCACGAGGGCAAGAGGAAGAGAATGAGGAGGGGGAGGCGGGAGGAGGGAAGCAAGACGAGGGAGGACAAGCAAGATAAGAAAAACAGAAAATGCATAACACAACCCATATCCCACCACCAGGTCGTTTCTTTTAAGAACGTGGGCCCGTGAAAACATCGGCCTGTTCCCGAAGACCGATTCGTCATACCGAGCCGACTTACAGACGACGACGGAGCGGGTCCTGGCCAGTTTGACGGCCGCGGGTGCCGTCGCCACACCCTCGGCCACGCCTGCGAGGGACTGCGACCGATTCTGCAGGACGGTGTCCAGCGTCTCGCCTGCGCCCAGGGGGGTTGGGCGTTTCCAGCAGGCGGAGCGGGGGCGCTCGGGGCGAGGACGAGGGTACAGTCGGGGGGCCGAAGAAGGAACCATTTTCGTTGGGGAGGGGATTGGCGTTCCGTAATCGTTTCACAGCTTGCCTAAGGTTTTCCTCAATCTTTCGATGGTGCATCGGAGTTTAACTTATGCATAATAAAAGGGCCTCGTTCCTTATTTGGGGGTTCCCTAGGTCAGGAAGAGGAGGAGGAGGAGGAGGAGGAGGAGGAGGAGGAGGAGGAGGAGGAGGAGGAGGAGGAGGAGGAGGAGGAGGAGGAGGAGGAGGAGGAGGAGGAGGAGGGGGGAAGACCCCTCGCATCGTGGAACAATCCCGACGCACGGCTTTTCGCAACTCTCGGCCTCTATGGGGCCCTCGCCGCGCCCCGCGACCGTCAAGAAACGACCCGGGAGGAACAACCGGTCCCGGGGAACGGGTCGAGACCTCCGGGGGTCGGCGCTGCGATCGAACAATCATGACGTCGGGGGTCTGGGGATGTCTTTTGCCGCGCGGCCCCCACGCGCCAGGGGCGCGGAAATCCTCATCCAGTAGATTCTGACGAGGCGTGGGAATCCTGATCCAATAGATTCAGCCAGCATCGAATCGGGAAGTCGGATCGAATCGGAATGTAAACCGGATCGGGCCGCATCGGCACGGAGTCGGAACCGAATCGGATCGGCCGCGCCAGGACGCACAATAGCGCCATGCAAGCGTCAGGCCGAATCTGATCGAAAGAACATCGGAATCGAATCGGATCGGCCGCGGCAGAACGCACAACAAAGCCCTGCAAGCGTCTGGCGGAATCGGATCGAAATAGCATCGAAATCGGATCGGATCGGGCTGATTGGAATCAGTGCTTCTCGAGCCCGATCGATCGGACCGAAGTGGACCCTGGAAGGGCCTCGATGAAGCAATGGCGTTGCAGAGGCGCGCGACGACACGCCGCCACCCGCGCAAGCACTGCTGTCGAGTGCCGCGCAGCACTGGACGACCCGATCTCAACAGGCGGGGAAATGAATAGGGGGAGGGAGAAGGAGGAGGAGGAGGAGGAGGAGGAGGAGGAGGTGGAGGAGGGGCAGCAGGAGGAGGAGGAGGAGGAGGAGGAGGAGGAGGAGGAGGAGGAGGGAGGATGAGGAAGAGGAGCAGGATAAGGAGGAGAAAGAGAAGGAGGCGCAGCAGGAGGAGGGAGGATGAGGAAGAGGAGCAGCAGGAGGAGGAGGAGGAGCAGGTGTTACAAAGTCGTTTCCTCCCTTGCGTCCTGTTGCTTTCTGGCCTCAGAGGCCCGTCCTTCCACACTTGCCCGATTTCGATCGTTGCCCCGATTCGGGCTGCAGCACAGAGCGTGCAAAGGAGCAGGAGGAGGAGGAGGAGGAGGAGGAGGAGGAGATGCAGGAGGAACTTCGAACCTCGGGCTTCGAGGATCGAGGGCCAGTGTCTCGCCTGCGGGGGTCGGGCACTCCAAGGGGGGGGTCCCTGAGTGAGGGCGATTTCCGAACTTCGAGGATCACTTTGTCGTGGCTTTGTCGCCATTTTTGGATTTCCAGGGGGCTTCTCGTCGCCACGGGTCTCAGGAGGCCTCCAGGAAGCACTCCCAGGGGGGACTCCGAGCGAGAACAGGGGGATGACCGAGAAGGAAGAATGATTCAGGAGGGCGTTCGGATTTATGTTTCATCACTTTCGGCCTCCACCAACCCGCTTCGGGCCCCAGGACCACGTGTGGAAAACTTGCCAGTGTGGGCCCCAAGCGGAGTGGACCTGGGGGCCAATATAGAACGGGCTAAAGTTGGGCATGGAAGAATTTTGAACTTCGGGGCTATGTGTTTTTTAGTGATTGGGGGGAATCCTCACTGGATCCACCTCAGAAACTGGCCAGAACGCACCGGGACGAGGAAAGGGAGGGAGGAGAAGGAGGAGGAGGAGAAGGAGGAGGAGAAGGAGGAGGAGGAGAAGGAGAAGGAGGTGGGGGAAGAGGAGGGAGATGGAGAAGAGGGAGGTGAGGGATTGGAGGATCGAATTTCGAGGATCTCGGGTGTCTTTCCTCCCGGATGGGCGGCCTCCTGGAGACTCCCCGTCGCCGCAACTGGATCCGCCCCGACATTCTGGCCAGAGCGCACCCCAGGAGATGTCCGGGGGCCGATTCTTGAGGGGACGGGAAGGAGGATGAGGATGAGGGAGAGGAGGTTGAGGACGAGAAGGACGAGGAAGAGCCAAGACGTTATGTCTGGGAGGAATGTTCCCATAAGCACGGCACGATCATAGTGCTCCGCTGAAGCAGCAAATGAGAAATTAAGGTGCTCTTGTGGCCACGACGGACGAGAAGGACAAGGAGGAGCCATGACATTCTGTCTTGGAGGGATACTCCCAGAGGCACGGTGCAATCTCATAGTGCTCCGCTGAAGCAGAACATCAGGAACGAAGGCGCTTTTGTGGCCACGACGGACAAGAAGGACGAGAAGGAGCCATGGCGTGATGCCTGGGAGGGATACTCCCAGAGGCACGGTGCAATCTCATAGTGCTCCGCTGAAGCAGAACATCAGGAACGAAGGCGCTTTTGAGGCCACGACGGACGAGAAGGACGAGAAGGACGAGAAGGAGCCATGGCGTGATGCCTGGGAGGGATATCTCCCAGAAGCACGGTGCAATCTCGTAGTGCCCCGCCGAAGCAGCACATAACAAAACGAAGGTGCTCCCGTGGCCACGAC
>CAUYUJ010012180.1:247294-331469 GCA_963575745.1 Prorocentrum cordatum | reverse complement strand
CAGAACGGTGCAGTGGAATCCTCCTCCTCCTCCTCCTCCTCCTCCTCCTCCTCCTCCTCCTCCTCCTCCCTTCTCCTCGTCCTCCTCCTCCTCCTCCTCCTCCTCCTCCTCCTTCTCCGCCCTCCGCCCTCCTCCTCCTGCTCCTCCTCCTCCTCCTCCTCCTTCTGCGCCCTCCGCCAGTGGAATCACGGGCGGCGCAGCTCGTGCCGTTCTTCCCTCCTTGCTCCAGGACGTGTCGGGTGGCCTCTAGATCCGAGCCTCGGTGGCCACGCCTCGCTCAACAAATTCACGGGCGGCGCAATTTGTGCCGTTCTTCCCGCCTCGCTCTAGGTCGTCCCAGACATCCGGCCGCTCCAACTTGTGGGGGGCGTGGGCCCCGGAGGTCCGGACCACTTCCTCGGGACCGGTTTTTTGTCCTGAGTCGTTCTTTGACGCTCTCGAGGCCAGGCGAGGGCCCGCAGAGGCCGAAAACTGTTCAAATCCGCCTGCTCCAATTTGTTTTGCAAGAGATGCATGCGTACATACCTTCAGCTGCTCATGCAAAGGCTGTGCAATCGCGCGCTGCAGTGGCAACGATGCTCGGCTCGGGTGCAGGTTTCTTGTAATTTTCGGTCCCCGGGCCCCGGGACCGTCAACAAAAACCGGCCCCGGATAATGGGTCGAGACCACCGGGGGCCGTCGTGGTGAAGAAATCGGGGTCCCAATACACGGTGCGGTGACAGACCGTGCGGTGACCTCGGAGTCCCCAAAGACCTCGCCGCACGGTCCGTCACCGCGCGGCCCGCCAAAACCCGAACTGTCGCCCCGAACCCCTGCTGATTCACTGGTCACCCCCGGGAAGAGGTCACTGGAAGCAGGGCGGGGCGCCGAGGAGGTGGGCCCAAGACGAAGGGGGCCAGCGCATCATGGCCCCAGGCATGCAAGCGGACGAGGGGGGGGGGAGTCAGGGGACGTGCCGAAAGAAGGACAGGGGGCCAGGAAGCCTAGGAGGTTCCGAGCTCTGGCCATGGTATCCACCACCACCCCTCGTCCTCACCCCCCTTTTCGACGCTCACGACCTGGCGTCCTGGGGGGTTCATGCGCCACGGGCCTGGGCATGTACTGGGAGACGAACGAAGAAGAAGCCATGGAGTCTGGAAAATCCCATGACTCCGGCCATGGTGTCCACCACCACCCCGGTAGTCCTCGCCCCCTCCCCTCCCTCGACGTTCACGAGAAAGGGTCCTGGACGTATTGTGCCGTTTTCGGGCCCGCGGGAGCTCTCCACAGGCGCGCGGGCCGATCGAGCGGCCCAGGGGCACTGGACATGGAATTGCGCTCGGCAAGGGGCAGGTCTGAGGAGCGGTCGGAGCCCCTGCTGAGCCCCCGAGACGATGGGGCGGCCGTCGTCAAGGATCTGCCCGTGATGTCTTGCATACTGCATCTCGCTGGTATGAAGTCGTACGAGAACGCGATGAAACAGCATTCGTCGAGTATTGCATTGCATTCCCGCGGGAGGACCGCCACCTCGTCCTCTCTCCTCACCCTCTCGGAGGCACACCGCTTGCTGTCCCATGCGCACGTGCACGCTTAGCCCTGCGGGCTGTAGCCTCACCCGTTTACGGGCCGACCCTCGTAGTTTGACCCGGCCCATGTCAGTCCTGAGCCCGAAGCGGTCCTTCTTTCAGCACCTCGGCTGGCCGCGAATTGGAAGCGACCAAGGGGTGTCTGAGCTGGATGGGCCCCGAGAGAATCCCACATATTGTCGACCCGGACCCGCTGTCCGCGGCCCCGAGGCCCGAGCACGGCCCTCAGAGACCAAACAAGAACCACCAACTTCCTCGGACCCAGAGCCTCGAGCCTCGCCCCCCCCCCCTCCCCCCCGCCGTCCTGCTGGCCAGAACCGGTGCCGGGCCACCGCAGGCCCCCCCGGCCGACCCCCAGCCGCGAGGCCTTGGCGGCCCCGCCTCTCCCCGGAGCTCCGGCGGGCGGCCCTCAGACGAAGATCTGCACCGCCCGTTGGATCTGCCGCCGGCAGACGGCCGGCGGCACGCCGAGGGGGTGAGCGAGCGAGGGCCGGCCGTCTCAGAAGGCTGCGGGGCCCGGGTTCTCTCGGACGCCCGCCGAGGGAGGGCGCACGTGTGGCTCTGGGCTTCTCTGACTATGCCTACCAGACAACCCCAACCCAACCCGCTGACCCCAATTTCGGGTTGGGGGGGGCACGGATTCCATATGTGTTTTTCACTGTTCCCCGACGACCCGCCCTGCCAATCGGAAGTGGAGGGCAAATTGAGGCCTGCGGGTTGGGCTGGGTTGGGGTGGTTCGGTGGGCGGTGATTCTCCGAAAGCCTCCGAGAAGGCCCGCCCCCGCTGCTTGCCCAGAGCTCCCCACGCCATGTCTTGTCACCACGGGGGTCGCTGGAGCTCTGGACCACTTCCCCCGGACCGGCTTTCCGTCCCTGACCGCTGTTCTCGCCCGACAAAGGCTCCCGCACGCCGAGAGCTATGGAACAGCAGCGCTTCGTCATTTCAAAACGCGGGCGGTCTGGGCCCTCTGCCGCCACCCCTGGGCGCGCCGCCGGGCTGGGGCACTTGTCGCCCCGCGCCGACATGAAGGTGGCGCAGTCCGCGCAGGCGCAGAGGTGCCCGCATGGCAAGAACGCGCGCGACCGCTCGCGGTCCAGGCAGATCACGCACTCGCCCAGCTCCGTCTCGACCGGGCTCGGCCTCTTCATTGAGCCAGGGGCCGACCGCCCTGGCACTTAGAAGTTATCCTGGCGAAGGACCCAGCCGTGCGCAGTTGTGAATACCGCAATTACGAATCCCATTTTTTCTCGCGCTCCCGATGGGACCACGAACCGCGCGAGGTGCGTGCCGAAATGCGTGCCAGGGCACACAGCGCGAGCGAAGACGACAGGTCTGCGTGCGAGAGACTGGGCGCGAGTGAATCTGATTGTGAATGAGTCTGCGCGCGAATCAGTCCACGCGCATAAACGTCGACGCCCATGTCGGCGCGTTCCCCCCGAGGATCGCGCCCGTTTCCTTCGTGTTCATGTTGTTTTTGTTTGTTTCTCTCTCTCTCTCTCTCTCTCTCTCTCTCTCTCTCTCTCTCTCTCTCTTTCTCTCTTTGCCCGCGAGCGCCCATGTCCGAGGCTGCGGGCGCGGCGCCGCGCGGAGTCCCCGCGACGCGCGCTGGTCGCCCCGAAGGGGTCCCAGCGACGCGCGTGGGTCGTCCGCTGCGCGGAGCAGAGAGAGCTAGCTGGCTGGCCGATAGCGGGCGAGGCTGCGGCCGCTGGGCAGAGAGACGGCGGGGGCGAGCCAGGCTCCGGGCAGAGCGCAGCGCGGAATTCCCGCGACGCGCGCTGGTCGTCGTCCCGAGAGGGCCCTAGAGGCGCGCGCGGGTTGCCCGCGGCGCGAAGCCAAACTGTCAGACCGTCGAGAGACGGCGAGGCTCGGGCGGACTTTTCAAGTCAAGCCTTGCGGATAAACTCGGTGAAGCCCAGCTCCCTGGCGAGGGCCGTCGCCTCCCTCCTGCGCCGCTTCGTGCGCGTAGCAAACTGCTCCAGCTGCTTCCGTAATTTCTCCGGCGGCCCTGCCAGGAAGAACTCGATGCGCGGCGCCCGCGTGAGCAGGAGATCCTCGTGGCGTGTGGCGCGCGAGGGCAGCGCGTAGAGCTCCAGCCACCAGTCGTCGTCCTCCTCCTTGCCGTTCCCCACCTCGTGGCGGCCGAAGTCCAGGATCACGCCTGGGCGACGTCGGCCGAGGGAACAGCGCGCCGGGCAGCCGACGGCCCAGGGCGAGAGTCCACGAGACCTAGAGAAGGTCTCCAAAACGTGTGAGGGGCAACGAAACGTGTGAGGGGTGTGCCAAAATAGGGCGGCGCCGCCATGCGGGCTGCGCCACTCGGACCTTAGATGGAGCTCCCTATGGGGCCACGAAGCGTGTGATGGGTGTGCCAAAATGGGGCGGCGGCGCCATGCGGGCCGCGCCACTGGGACCCTAGATGGGGCTCCCTGGGGCCACGAAACATGTGGAATGGTGTGCCAAAATGGGGCGGCGGCGCCATGCGGGCTGCGCCACTGGGGCCCTAGATGGAGCTCCCTATGCGGCCACGAAACGTATGAGGGGCGTGCCAAAATGAAACCACGGCGCCGTGCGGGCTGCGCCACTGGGGCCCTAGATGGAGCTCCCTATGGGACCACGAAGCGTGTGATGGGTGTGCCGAAATGGGGCGGCGCCGCCATGCGGGTGGGACCTTAGGTGGGGCTCCCTATGGGTCCACGAAGCGTGTGAGGGGATGTGCCACCATGGGGCGGCGCCGCCATGCGGGCTGCGCCACTGGGACCTTAGGTGGAGCTCCCTATTGGGGCGACGAAACGTGTGGAAGGGTGTGCCAACATGGGGCGGCGGCGCCATGCGGGCTGCGCCACTGGGACCTTAGATGGAGCTCCCTGGGGCCACGAAGCGTGTGAGGGGTGTGCCGAAATGGGGCGGCGGCGCCATGCGGGCTGCGCCACTGGGACCTTAGATGGAGCTCCCTATGGGACCACGAAACGTGTGATGGGTGTGCCGAAATGGGGCGGCGCCGCCATGCGGGTGGGACCTTAGGTGGGGCTCCCTATGGGGCCACGAAGCGCTGTACAGGGTGGGTGAAACGCAGGGAAGAGGGAGGAGGGAGGAGGAGGAAGGAGGAAAAAAGGAGGAGGAAAACGCGGGGACCGTCTCTTCAAAACGAGGACCCAACACCACAGGATGGTTGGGAAAAACAGCGTTTTTAGAACAGAAACATTGCTCTCATCCAAGAGGCTCCCAAGAGGGCCTCTGGGGGCCCTCTTGAAAACCTCTTTGGGCCCTCTTCGGGCTCTCTTGGGGCCGTTTTGGGGCCCTCTTGGGCTGTTTTGTGGCCCTCTGGGGCCGTCTGGGGGCCCTCTTGGACAATTTTCGGGCCAATTTTGGGGCCTCGCGAGCCGTCCAGGGACGATCTTTGGAGTCTCTTGGACCGTTATGGGCCGTTCTTGGCCCGAAAAAACGAAAACCCTAAAAACGATAACAAAAAAAGACAATAGGAGCATTAATATTTGTCGCTTGTGTGGGCCCTCTTGTGCGGCCTCTCATAGGCCTCTTGGGGCGTCTCGGGGCCCTCTCGGGCCGTCTTGGGAGCGTTCGGTAGTCTTGGAGCTTTCCTTGGGGTTTCTTGGGGCCCGCAAGGGTCCGGTAATCTGTTAAAAGGAAGAAAAACAATCTCCCGCGGCAGACGACACCGAAGAAGCAACCGCCAGGCACTGAGAGACGGAGGCAACAACCCGCCAGGGCGCGGCACCCGGGCGAGCCGGGGAGCCGTCTGGCGCGCCACCAGGCGAAACTACCTGGCGACGGACATGTTTGGCGCACCCGAGCTCAATCGGAAAAAAACACCTGGGAGTACCAAAGCAGCCATAAGGCCCCCTTTGGTGTACACCCCAAAAGCCGAGTGAAAAGAGCACACAACGAGTACACCAACAAAAGAAACTCACTGCGTGGAACTCCTCGTGTGTGCATCTCATACTCCTGCCGCTTCTCACCGAAGAACTGTGTCTGTGAGCATCAGGGTGTGAGGGCGAATCGAAGTGGGCGACGGGCGCGACATCGAAGATGGCGACAGCGACGACTTCAGTGATTTCAGTGGGCATATTCCAGGAGAGATGACCGATGAGGGAAGCACAAGTGGAAGAGCGAGGGGGCACAGGACCACCAAAGGGGAAAATACTGAGTGAATCTGAGCATGAATGATCTGAATGTGAGTGAGTCTGAGTGTGAATGAACCTGGGTATGGTTGAGTGTGAGTGCCAGTGAGTGTAGGTATGGGAGAGTCTGAGTACGAGTGGGTCTCAGAATGCGTAAATCAGAAAACGAGTGAGTCTGAGTGAGAGTGAGTCCGTCTGTGGGTCATTCTGGGTGAGAGTGAGTATGAGTATGAGTGTAACGAATACTAGTCTGACTCTAAATGGGTCTGAGCACGAGTGGGTCTGGCCACGAGTGGATCTGAGGGTGGGTGGGTCTGAGTGTGAGTGATTATGAGTTTGAGTAAGTCTGAGTGTGAGTTGCGTCTGCGTATGAGTATGATGAGTATGAAGCCGGTCGTCGTCATCGACATCGTTACCGTCGTCATATCCACCATGCTGATCACCATGATCAGCATGATCATCACCATCAAGACATCCCCGCAATCCGATTCACCTGGGGTGCGTGGAGGCGGTCTAAGTCTGAGAGATTATGAATGTGAGTACGTCCGAATGTGAATGATTCTGAGTATGAGTATGATGATTACGAGTCTGAGTCTGAGTCGGTCTGAGTATGAGTGAGTCTGACTACGAACGATTATGAGGGTGGATGGGTCTAAGTGTGACCTTGAGTGTGCGCAAGTCTGCGTGTGAGTGAGTCTGAAAATGACCATGATGAGTACTAGTCTGAGTGTGAGTGAATCTGAGCACAAGTGAGTTCGAGCATAAGTTAATCTGAAACATCTTCGCCCTTTGGGCCCCTTGGGGTGTTGAAACCAACGCCTCACCCGAGACACTCTCACAATCTACTCTGAACGCAAATGAACATGGCCATCAAAAAACAAGCAAACCGCTTGAGAGATCCTCAAGATCTGGCCCCCTGGGGGTGCGAAAACCAGCGCCTCGCTCGAGACATAGTCAAACTCTGCTCCGAAAGCAGAGGATGTTGCGCTGGCAAACAGGGAAGCCGCTCGAGACATCCCTGGCATTATGGCGCGAACGGAGGAGTGAGATACCCCCTAGCGGCTCCCCCTTGGGGTTGCTTGAACCCGCGCCTCGCTCGAGGCACCCTCAGATTTTGCTCCGCCATCATCATCCTCATCATCAGCATCATCAGTATCAGCAGCATCATCATCATCACAGCCATCATCAGCATCAGCATCATCATCACCATCACCATCATCACAATCATAACATATTATGGCATAATGGCATAAAGTAGCATATCATACCACAACACAGCAGCACGTACCATAACATTTCATATCATGACATACAATAGCATAGCATAATCTAACCTGACGTGACATACCATACAGTACCATACCATAAAATACAATACCATACCATAACATAACAACATCCAGCATGATATCGCATCTGAACGTGGCTCTGTGTGAGGAAGAGGAGGAGGAGGAGGAGGAGGAGGAGGAGGAGGAGGAGGGAGATGAGTGGGCGTTCTCGGTGCGGTCGGAGTAGTAGCAATAATCCCATCCTTCGGGTGTGGATAATCACATAACATAACGTTACGTAGCATAACATATGATCGCATACCATACCATTGCATACCATACCGTAACATACCAATACATACCATAACGTAACACAACATAACATGTCAACTCATACCATACCATAACATGAGAAGGAAGAGGAGGAGGTGTGAGGTGTTCCTGCTCTCGGCGCGGTCGGTAATACCAAGAACCCCATTCTCTGGATATGGGGAACAAGAACCCCATCTTTTGGATATGGGGGCCAAGAACCCCATCCCTTGCAAATTGGGGCAAACAAGACCCGCATCATCTGGATATGGGGAATACAAATCCTCGACCATCCCTCAGACTCTTCTGCCTGGCTGCCCTCTCGCAACGGCGCCAGCGCCGACCCTCAATCACGCATTTTTCATCGTTCGGCCCCCCAGACACATCAGTACCCGCCGCCGTCCCGGGAAAAAAAACTGTCTGGGGCGAAACACATTACTGTACTGATCCAGGCTCCCGATGATCAGCGTCTCACGCTCGCGAACCTACCCCCAAGGATGTCCACCATACTGCGCGCAGTTGCGATTGCGAGCATTTGTTCATGGCCATTTTCCTGTCCCCGAGGAGGGATAGCGAAAGATTTCTCATTCGGCGTTTCGACATTGGGCGAAAGGGGGGGTTTGGCTCCGGACATCTGCGCAATGCGACTGTTTGAAACAGTGTTGGTGGGGATCCAAACAGGGGAATCCGAATCCAATTAGAATCAATTTGGAATCCGTCTGGAATCTTCCCATAACAACTGGCTGCCCCCAGGAGCATGCTTTTTTTACCACGCATCCGGCGCCCTGGAGAGTCTTTCTTCTTGTCCCGAGGGCCGCCCCGAAAACACAATGCACAGTTGCGCGAAACAGCGTTTCGCGTGTCCACCAGGGAGGGGGGAGGCAGGGCCCCCGTGTTACCCACATGCTTGAAACAGGCGCCAAAAACAGTGAAGATCTACTCCATGGGGGGGGGGGGCGAGGGCCCGCGCCGATCGGCAACAAAAATGAATAAGAGAACGATCGCTTACTGGCCGCGTCTAAGTAGCTGTTTCCCCAAGCGCCTCCCAGGCGCCCACACGCCGAGATAGAATCACGACGGGAGGTTTTTGGGCCATTGGCGGCTCCTGGGGGCCCTCTCCAAAACGACTCAGGATGCGAAGCCGGCCCCGGAGGAGAGGCCCGGGCCACCGGGGGGAAACGCGCGACGCAAACGCAGCGACCGGTCGGAGGCCTGGCCTCGTGGCGCCCGAGGCGGCCAAGCATCGAGGCAGACGCCCAGCGTCGGGGCCGGGACCAGCTGCCTGCAGCAGGCCTCGCACGCCCCCTCCCTGAACGGCAGTCGTCGCGCTGCCGTGGTATGCTGGGCAGGTTTTCCACCACCACCACCAGGCGTAGGACGGGGGAGAAGGGAGGATGAGGAGGTCCTCCTCCCCCTCCCTCCTCCTGGTTCCTCCTCCTCCTCCTCCTTCTCCTCCTTCCTCTCCTACCTGGGGTAGTGGTGGTGGAAAATGGGCCCATCGTGGTAACCGCTGAAGGAGGAACGAAGGTGCTGTTCTGGCCACGGCGAGCCTCGGTCACGAATAGGTTCCCCAACCCAGGTCTGAAAAAAGGCCAGAAAACCAGAGCCGCACCTGAGCCCGACGCCCTCGGTCATGCGTCTTGACTGTAATTACCCCTGGCCCCTTTCCTACCCCCTCCCCCTCGTCCTCCCAAGTGGCATGAACGAAGGGAGCCATCAGGAATACGAGTCCTGGGTGCCAGGGCCTCACCCCGATGACCAGCGCTCCATCCCGCTTCCTAATTCGACGGTCACGGGGTCTGGAGATGGCCTCGAGAGCCCGAAGAAGACCTGAACACCTGCTTCCCTCACGACTGAGAAAGCCCCAACACGGACCCCCAAAACGGCCCACGTGCTGAACCACCACGTAACGTCTGGACCTGACGCGCTCTGAGCACGGTTCGTGTTGCGTTTCATCCTGGGCCTCTGAGGGCAGCTAAGCTCAAGACCTGTTTGCTCAATGGCGAGCCAAGACTCTCGGGGGGCGGACAGATGAAGGCGGCGGAAGGCTGGCGGGAGGCCAGCGGAAGCCGTTAGGCTCGAGCCGCCCTCCTTTTGGAGGGCGCGCAGAGGCAGGGCTGGGGTTTGCTCGCCGTTGTCGGGCTTTGGGATAGGCATAGTGCCCATACCAGCGCCGTCCACACGGTAGTTTTTAGAGCCCCACGCAAGCCTCGAGGCCTCCTAGATGCGGTCGGAGGATCGCGCCGCATCGGCGATGTATCGGCGATGCACCGGCGATGCATCGGCGATGTCGGCGACGCATCGGCGACGTCGGCGACGCATCGGCGACGTCGGCGTGGAGAACATTGGGCCCAACATCGAGCCGCATCGCCGATGCATCGCCGATGCATCGCCGATGCATCGCCGATGCGGCGCGATCCTCCGACCCGTCATACTCCGACCCCCTCTGGGAGGACCTAGAAAAGACCTCCTGCGCCGAATGATCACTGGAGGCAGTGCGCGTCGTCGGAAGAGGAAATCGAAGGCGTCTCCGCCCGCGGACGGTCGGCGGCGCCGAATCCCTCTGTGGACGGTCCGGGGCCGGGGAGGGCCCCTCGAGCCCCCGAAAGAAGGAGGGGGGGGAGGAGGTAGGAGGGAGTGAGGGGGAGGAGGAGGAGAGGAGGAGGTGGGGGGGAAAGGAGGGGAGGAGGAGAAGGAGGAGGAGGAGGAGGAGGAGGAGGAGGATGAGGAGGAGGGGAAGGAGAGGAGGAGGAGGAGGAGGAGGAGGAGGAGGGAGGAGAGGAGGAGGAGGAGGAGGGAGGAGGAGGAGGAGGAGAGGTGGAGGAGGAGGAGGAGGGGAGGAGGAGGAGGAGGAGAGAAGAAGAGGGGAGGAGGAGGGGGAGGAGAGGAGGAGGAGAGGAGGCGGGAGGAGGAGGAGGAGGAGGAGGAGGAGGACGAGGAGGCGGAGGACGGAGGAGGAGGGGGGAGGAGGGGGAGGGGGGAGGAGGAGGGGGAGGAGGAGCCTGGCGAGCCCAGACCCCTCGGGCATGGACAAGGAGGGGCAGAGCAGGCACCAAGGGCAACACGTTTGCTGCTCGAGGTCCTATGCGGCCCTCTGTCCTCCAGTCCCCTGCCCCCGAGTGTCATGGAGAGCCCCCTCCCCCAGCCACCACCCTGCCCGCCCTCCCGCTTGTCTCGCTGGTCGTTGCCGTGCCCGTGGCTTTCTGGTGCTTCCCGAATTCTGTTTTACATCCGTAATCGACAGACTCGCAACAGTAAATTTAACGTTCGGGGTGGAGTCTCAATACCGGTATCAACCGCACCCGTCTTCGTATTAGTAATCGCTATTGTCATGTGATGATGCGTCTGATTGCTCTCCTTACTGATATTATGATGATTGATCGTGGGCTATGCATCAGGCTTCCCCTTGTGACTGATATTAATGTTACCATCTATGCGATGTATATCGTTCGACGCATTGACGTATTATCATGAGTACGATTCGTCTTACGTTGACTGCTCGTCTTACTATCATTACCATCTGCATCACTGTTACTATCAAGATTGGTCGTATTGATACTGCTACATATTTTGATGCTCCTCCTCCTCCACCTCCTCCTCCTCCTCCTCCTCCTCCTCCTCCCCCTTCCCCTCCTCCCCCTCCTCCTCCTCCTCCTCCTCCTCCTCCTCCTCCTCCTCCTCCTCCTCCTCCTCCTCAATGTAAGTCGGTAACTGGACACCGCTCCCGGGTGCGCTTCACCACGGTTTCGAGGCCGATCCAAATGTGGCGACGATAGGCTCCTGAGAGGCACAAGCGACGCTCAAGAGACGCCCAAACCGTGCAAAAGCCTCGTGCCTGGAACCTCCCCCTCCCCCCTCGGCCCCGAATCCGCTCAAACTCCCTCCCTGGACTCCTTTCGGAATCCACCCTGACCAGTTTTTCACCTGGTCCCAGCCCTCCTCCTCCTCCTGCTCTTCCTCCTCCTCATCCTCCTCCTCCTCCTCCTCCTCCGCTTCCGCCTCCGCCTCCTCCTGACACGGGGGGGGGCGGTCAGGCCGATGACGGTCTCAGCCTCTAATCGATGAAGCGCTGCACGCACTTGAGGCACTGCAGCTCGCACTATTCTCTATCTCGCACTATTCTCTCCGCCTCCTCCTCCTCCTCTTCCTCCTCCTCCTCCCTCTCCTCCTCCTCCTCCTCCTCCTCCTCCTCCTCCTCCTCCTCCTCCCCATGTTCCTCCTCCTCCTCCTCCCCCTCCTCCTCCTACCCGAGAGGCCGAAAATGGCGACCTCGATCCTCAATCCTCGAAAATGGCGACCTCTTCGATCCTCGACGGCCTCTGACCAGCTGGCCCGGCGCCCTCTGCAGCGCTCGCGTCCGGGCCCGTGTCCGCGTCACAGAGTGCCTCGAAGGCGACGGCGACGGCGAGGCGACGATGCGGACGGCGACTGCTACGGCGACATGCGACAGCGACAGCGACGACGACGACGACGACGACGACGACGACGACGGCGACGGCGGCGACGGCGGCGACGGCGACGGCGACGGCGACGGCGACGGTGACGACGGCGACGGCGACGGCGACGGCGACGGCGACGGCAACGGCGACGGCGACGGCGACAACGACGACGACGACGACGACAACGACGACGACGACGAGATCGCCGACGCCAACGACGCCGATGACGGCGCGGACGGCGCCGACAGCGCCGACGCCGACGGCGTTGACGACGGCGACGCCGACGTCGTCCAGAGGCCCCTGGGGGCCTCCAGAGGTCCCCACAGGCCCAGAAGAGGGCCAACGACGTCAGCAAACCTCGACCCTCGCTCGGGCCCTGGCCCTCGATCGGCACCGCACGACGACGACGGATCTCGCCAGGCGTCTCCTCCTCCTCCTCCTCCTCCTCCTCCTCCTCTTCCTCCTCCTCCTCCTCATCGTCCTCCTCCTCCTCCTCCTCCTCCGCATCCTACTGTTCCTCCTCCTCCTCCTCCTCCTCATCCTCCTCCTCCTCCTCCCCGTCCCCACCCTCCTTCTCCTATTCCTCATGCTCGTCCACCTCCGTCATTCATCCCTCCTCCTCCTCCTCCTCCTCCTCCTCCTCCTCCTCCTCTTCCGCCTTCCCCTCTTCTTCCTCAGGAGGACGAACCGCCGGAAAAGAAGAGCAGGAGGAGGACGACAACGGCGACGGACGGCGGCCTCGAAGACCGCGCGCGCCGCCTCCGCGGCTGCGCCGCCGCGCCCGTGCACGGCCAGCAGCGCGGCCACGCCGCCCGCCCTCCGCGGCAGGAACAGCAACCTCGCCGCCCCGGGGACGCCGACGAGGACGCCACCGCTGGCGGCGAGGACGACGGCGACGCCGACGACGGCAGCGCCGACGGCGACGTCGCCGACGACGAGGACGGCGGCGAGGACGGCCACGACGCTGAGGGCGAGGACGGCGACGACGACGAGGACGACGCCGACGCCGACGACGCAACAGCACCGACGACGGCTACGAGTACGCCGACGGCGACGGCGAAGACGGCGCCGTCAATGCGCGGTCGAGCCGATGGCGGCGGCCAGACGACGAGGGGTAGGCGGCGCCAACAACGGGGTGGAGCGAGGGGGGGGGGGGCCTTCTGAGAGGAAACATTCTTAAACGCCGGGCGGGCCTCTGAGAACCCCCCCTGCATCCTTGGATGCCTCGCCACCTTCTTTGTCGCCCCTCCCCCCATCACGTCAGCTCATTGTGGGCGCATCCAAGAGGGGGAGGATGTTCGAAGGCTCGAATTTCCAATGTCGGAATTTCTTTTCGAGGATCAAACTTCGAGGACCGAGGATCGATCGAGGATCAAGCTTCGAGAAGGGGGAAGAGGGGCGAGGTTTGAAGCTCGAACTTCGAGGATCGACTGGTTTCAATCTCGAACCTCGAGGGCCGAGAATCGTTCGAAGATCGAACTTCGAGATACCTCGAGATATGGATGGGGGAAGTTCGAGGTTCGAGGGTCGGACTTCGAGGATCTCGATCGACTTGACTTGTCCTTCTTCGCCCCAAACTGGGGGGTGCCAAGTTGCGGCCGTCTGGGGGGGTCCCCCTCGAAGTTGTGCCCGCAACGCACCCTGGGAATTCCCACAGGGCCGGTTCTTGAGGAGAGGGGGGGGGACGGAGAGGAGCAGGAATAGGAAAAGGAACACGAGGAGGACGAGGACGAGGACGAGGAGGAGGAGGATGAAAAGGAGGAGGAGAAAGAGGAAGAGGAAGAGGAGGAGGAGGAGGAGGAGGAGGAGGAGGAGGAGGAAGAGGAGGAAAAGGAGGAGCAGGATGGATGGCCGTTCTCGACTCGACAGCAACAGCGACAAGAATAGGAACAGGTGGGGAGGAAGGAAGGGAAGGGGGCGGAGAAGGGGGGAAATAGGGAGGGGAGGGGGAGGAGGGGGAGGATGGGGGGGAAGGGGAGGAGAAGTAGCAGGAGCAGAAGGAGAAGAAGAAGGATGAGGGGGAGGAGCAGCAGGAGGAGGGGAGGGCGAGGAGGAAGAGAGAAACGATTGGGAAAGGGGTAAGGGAATAGTAGGAAAAGAGGGGGGGGGAAGATGAGGGGGAGAGGGGGACGGGGGGGGAGGTCGAGGAGGAGGGCGCCCGAAGGAAGGCGCTCGAAGTGAGCTGGGGGTGCGCGGAAACAACCGCAAAGCGAAACAGCGACGATAGCGGCATCCTTCGTGGCAGATGCCGCGCAGAACGTCAAAGAGCCTGCCCGCTAACCGGGCAGTCCCCTGTGCCGCTACGGCGGTTCTCAGCCCCGCCCGCTAACAGGGCGGGCCCTCAAGTCGCCACGGCGTAGGATACTGTGGCCTGGGAGGTCGCGGGAGGGCAAGGCCCGCAGAAAAACTTACGCCCAGATGGGCGGCGGACAGGGGGAGAGGGTCAGCCGGAGGCGGCAGCGGCTCGGGCGGCTCCGCCACGGGCGTCCTCAGAGCGGCCATCGGCTCTCTCCTCGCGAACCGCCGCCTGGCTCACCCCTCGGCGCTCGTTGACGACCTCCTCCAAGCTCCTTAGGTTCCTCGAGGCGAAAGGGCCGCCGGCGACTGCCCAATGGCATTGCGCGCCTCACTCAGGTTTAGGCGAAGCCTTCCGACAAGTGAAATCTCTCGGCAACGTCGACGGGGTGCGATGAGGTATGGCCTCCTTACGAACACCTCTTCAGGTGTTCGATGCCGAGCGCCGTGGGCCCCTTCTGCCTCCGCGGCCCCGCGGCCGCCCGGCTGGCCAGTCACTCGAGCTCCGCCCGCAAATGGTCAGCCTGCGGCGCCCGAGACGCGCCGGGGGATACGTCGCCTGCTCCTCCATCTGGAACCTCGCCTCCTGCGGAGGCCCCGGGGGCGCCCTCGACCTTCCCCGTGGGCTCTTCCAAGCCACCTCTGGTGCCTGCGGCCTGAGCGTGCTCGGGCTGGGGGGCGCCAGTCTCTTCTCCTCCTCGCTCCTCCTCGCGCCTCCGCGCTGCTCCTCCACCGCTGCGCGGGCCACCGCGCGGGGGAGGTCGCCCGGCTCGGATGCGCCTGCGCTGTCGCGACACAGGCAGAGCAGCACCCTGCCCCGCATGACTCGGCCCAAGTACGCGCGCCCGATACGGGCACACCTCTTGACCGCGCGCCTGGCCCGGTACATGCTGCTGTGCTGCCAACGGAGGTTTGCCGCCCCGACTCCAGCCTTGAATTTCGACTTGTCCTTGTCCTCCCGGAAGAGATGGACTGCATCTCCTCGTGTCCTGTCCCCCTACACTTACTTCTGTTTGCTCGGCTGATCGATCTTGTCTCCCTCCTGGTAGAGCACCTCGTGGGCCACGCACTTGGCCCCCACGGTTTCGGTCTCGGGCTTGGAGTTGGGGCCCCGGAGCAGCTCTGCTTGCGGGTCTGAGGCCGATCTCCGCGAGCGAGCGGCGCCCCGCCCTCCCGCGACGTCGAAAGGCCCCACGCAGCGGGGCGCGTCCCCGCAGCCCCAACGCTCCGAACCCTTTGCTGCAGGCCCAAGCGCCGGCCCCCACCGCTCGAGCCGCCCAGCGCGGGGGAAGCCGGGGCCGCAACCCAGGGCCTCCGGGTTGGCGCCCGTCTCCTCGGCTACGTGCCCGTAGGCAGGCGCGTGCACCGCGTAGTGCCCTCCATCGGTGCATTGGAGCCTCGCGGCGCAGGTGGGACGTCTTATCCTGTGATTCCTCCGACTGCGTCCTCGGCCTCCTCGACGTTGAACCAAGGACCGCACTATATACTGCCAAATGCAACCCGACGTCTTGGGCTTCATCCCCGTGCTCAGGGACGGGCGTGCCAAACGGGTTGCGGCGTCGTCAACCTTGAGATGAAATCAGGTGGCGCGCCTTCCCGCACGCGTCTCGCTCGCGCAACTGGGCGTAGAAGGCGCTGTCGACCTGAATCGAAGCGCCTGGCCCCCTCAACACCGGCACGGCATCTTCTCCTCCCCCTTCGCCCGCGGGTCGCGCCACCACAGGTCAAGAGCAAAAAACGAGCACCCACAGCACAGGGGACAGGAGCGTCCTGAGAGGCTTCACGACCAGGTTGCCCAACGCGGCGATCATCGAACGCAGCCCGTAGCCCACGCCGACGGCCATGCCCGCCACGAGCACGAGAAGCCCACCCCACGACACGCAGGGCCAGTACTCTCCGAATGCCATGCTCCCGACGCTGGCGAACGCCCCTCCGAGCAACCCTCCTCCTCCTGCCCACAGCTGTCGCCACCCGTCTGGATCCCACCCGCCGAGGTAGCCCCCGAACCAGCTGCCAACGACCGTGGAGCGCGCGTCCTGGAATCCCCACCAGCTCTTCAGCCTCCTCCTCCTCCTCCTCCTCCTCCTCCCTCCTCCTCCATCCACTTTCTCCTCCTCCTCCTCCTCCTCCTCCTCCTCACCTCCTCCTCCTCCTCCTCCTCCTCCTCCTGGCGCCTCCTCCTCCTCCTCCTCCTCCTCCTCCTCCTCCTCCTCCTCCTCCTCCTCTTCCTCTTCAGGCCTTCATGGGGCGGCGGGGTCGGCGAGCAAAGGCCCGCGGGGGTCGGGGCCCCTCGCGCCGCCGCGTGCACCACTCTCCGACGCTGCCTGCTGTCTCCTCACCGTGCGGCGCTCGCTCTATACCGCCACCCTTTCGCCTCGTCCTCACGCGGTGGCGGAGGTGGACTCAAAACGAAGGATGAGGGAAGGAGAGGGGAGGAGGGGGAGGACAGGAATCAGAGGGAGGAAGGGGACGAGGGAATAATGGGAGGAGGAGGACGAAGACGAGGAGGAGGAGGACGAGGAGAAGGAGGAGGAGCAGGAGGAGGAGGAGGAGGAGGAGGAGGAGGAGGAGGAGTCGCCCTGCCCTTCTCCCCCCCATCGGCTTCTCGAGCGGTGGCTGGGGCGGCGTCCCGCCACTCCCTGCTGCAGACAATCCAGGGGCGGGGGGCAGGTCCTTTTGGTTCTCCGCGGCCGCCGCCCCTCCGCCCTCTCTCCGGGCAAGGGCCAACAGCTCCACGGCACTCCCATCCTCTTCGGCGCACCCCGCCAAGCCGCGCGCCACCTCGCACAAGCTGAAGGTTCCACCCTCGCCCAAAGCCTGCGGGGCAGCGGGCGTGGCGGCCTCAGTCCTTGAGAGCTACCGCCCAATCCCTGCGGCGGCCAAGGCTCCGCGAACCAAGGGCACCGTCGTGCCGCGGCCCTCTCTCTAGCCCGGCCCCGCGCAGCGCTGACACAGCACGCGGCTGCCCCGCCGCTAGGCGCTGGCGCCTATTAGTGCGCCCCTGGGGCGGACCCGGGTATTTGGGTGTCTGGCTCCGCCTCTGGGTCCGCCGCCTTGCCCGGCCGCGGATCCACGACTCCGAGCGAATCGCGGCGCCGCGCTGCGTTTGCGAGCCGCCCCCGTGGGACCGCCGGGCGCCCGGGGCCTCTAAGACCCACCGAGACACTTGAGCCCAGATGGGCGGCGGACTGGGGAAGAGGGAAAGAGGAGAAGAGAGAGGAGAAACAAGGCACACACACAGCCCGTCCCAACCAGTGAAAACCTTCCGTTCTGCTGGGCCCGAACTCTCACGAGGACGCAGAAGCCGACGACCACGAGGCCTCCTCCTCCTCCTCCTCGTCGTCGTCCTCCTCCTCCTCCTCCTCCTCCTCCTCCTTTTCCTCCTTGTCCTCCTTGTCATTCCTTCCTCCTCCTCCTCCTCCTCGTCCCCCTCCTCCTCCTCCTCCTCCTCCTCCTCCTCCTCCTCCTCCTCCTCCTCCTCCCACCTTCCTCCTTCCTCCTTCATTGTTCCTCCTGCCTCCTTCTGCTGTCCTCCTCCGTCCTTCCTCCTTTCTCCTTTCTCCTGCCTCCTTCCTCCTTCCTCCCTCCTCCTTCCTCCTTGCTTTTCCTTTCCTCCTCCTCCTCTTCCTCCTCCTCCTTTTTTTCTTTCTCCTCCTCCTCCTCCTCCTCCTCTTCCTCCTCCTGTTCCTCCTCTTTTTCCTCCATTCGTATCCCCCAGGGCGGAAGAGGGCAGTGACTCCACAATACCAATACAAAAGGTGCGGGAAAAAGGAGCGCACCCAAACGCCTGAAAAATCGGCAGCACGCACCCTGGGGCACCTCGCGTTCTGACAACTTTGAGGCAGCGGGCAATTGCCCTAAGATTGCGACACATCGTGCCACCCCGATCAGCCACCCGAGGGGCGCCACTCCATCGAGCGACCGCACACCCGCACGAAGGCCAGGGCGGGGGACCCTGGCCGTGGGAAAGATGGGTGTGGATCCACCATGGGCCCCCCGCAGGGACCCCCCCACCCGCCCAGGCGCACTCGGTGCACGTGCTGGGGCACCGCAAGGGGTGAGAAAGCGTTGCAACGAGGCGCAATGCTCTCCCCCCCGGCCCCTGCGGGCAAACAGGGGTGGCGACCGGGCTGCAATTCGCCCGTTTTCCTGGGAAAGGCGCCCAGGGGCACAGGTGCCTCCTCCTCCTCCTCCTCCTCCTCCTCCTTCTCCTCCTCCTTTGCCACCGCCGCCGCCGCCGCGGACGACGACGACGACGACGAGCCAGCGAGGCCTCGCCCGCGGGAGTGTGAGGACGCGCTCCAGGACCCGGCAGGCGCGCGTGGGCACCTGCGGGGGGCCGGGGGCGCCGAGGCTCGAGGACGAACTGTTTGGTTCATTTGTTTCGACGTTCGACAGGTTGGGGTCCATGAATTTTCCGAACAGGCCTCCCGACCAGCCCATCCCGCATACCGCGGCGGCCAGATCTCCAGGTCCACCGAATCTCCCCCGAGTTTCCCGCCACCCGCACCTCCGACGACCATGACAGCACTGAACAGAACAGAGCATAGCAGAACATACCATGAAAGAACAGGAGATGACGGAAAAGCAAATGACATAAGAGAGCATGACACAACAACACAGAACATGACAAAGCAGAACACGACAAAACACATCAGACATGTTTCCCACCCGACATGTTGGGGTCGTTCGCACCGGGTGCTGGCACGGACGACAGGCGCGAGCCGCGGGGGGGGGGGGGGGGGCGCTGGCTGAGGGGGGCAAGCCTGCGCGGGCGCGGTCTGCGGCAACCGCGCAGCGAGATGTTGCTTCGGGCGCTGTATCGGTCGTCACCCCGTCCCGCTGCGCCTTCCCGCCTCCGCGTCGTCGTCGTCGTCGTCGTCGTCGGCGGCGGCAGGGAAGGGAGGAGGAGAAGGAGGAAGGATAGAGGGGTAGAAATAGGAGAAGGAGGAGGAAAATGAGGAGGAGGAAGGAAGCGGAGGAGGAAGATGGACGGAGGAGGAAGACTGGAGGAGGGAGACATGAAATGGAGTAGAAGTACGAGTAGGGAGAGAAGGAGGAGGAGAAGGAGGAGGAGGAGGAGCAGGAGGAGGAGGAAGAAAAGGAGAAGGACAGGCGCCGAAGGCTTCGGTGGGGATCGTTCGAGCCTGTTTTGTATCGTTTGTTTGTTTGGCTGCTTGCTTGTTTTTTGAACTGGCATGTTCGTGGGTTTGATTTTAGTGTGTGTGTATTGATGTTGTTATGTGTATACATCATATGTACACACAGATCATTCCCCAATCAGTGCTTGCACTGAAAGGATCTTAACGGATCTTCAAAGACTTGGCGAAAATAGGCGGCCGATTTCGGTGGGCGGCCGGGTTCCCGCGATCCTGTTTCCGGGTTCCCGGGTTCCCCGGGCGATTTCTGTGGGCGGCGGGGTTCCTGGGTATCCGGGTTCCCAGGTTCGTTTTCGACCTCCTATCGATCGGTCTCACCATCCATCTGATTAACCCCTCTCTCTACAATCCTCACAATCGATCTCACAATCGGTCTCACTATAGATCGCACGAGCGATCTCACTATCGACCTCACTGAATCGACTTCGCTACCGGTCTCATGATCGATATTACTATGGCCCTCGCTTTCGATCCCACTATCGTTCCCACTCTTGATCTCAACATCGATATAGTTAACATCGCTGGCTTTCAAGCCATACCCTGCTTGTTTTCTTCTGGTGCGATGCACGACGTATGGACGTGCCACCGCGCGTACAAGCACACACGCATCCATACAGACATGCAAACATACATACTTGCATACATACATACAGCACACATATTGGCATACAGACATGCATTCTTGCATGCGTGCATACACATACACATACACATGCATACACGTTATCATATCGTCGATGGCCCCTAATCGCGGTGCGATGGCGGAGAAAAAGGAAAATGACGGTGATACCCCCATGTCGGGTGGCGGTTCCAGGGGCCCTGGCCTCGGGGCCCCTGCCACGGGACTTGATGCCCCAAAAGTGGTGCATCGGGCGGCGGGAAGTTGAGGAGAAGACACTTACGCGTGGGCACGAGGAGGCGCATCCTCGATGGACCCCCATAGCGGTACGATGGCGGAGAAAAAAAAGAGTGGAGGTGACCGCGGTGTCCCTTTTTCGGGCGGCGGTTCCAGGGGCCCTGGCTCAGGGCCCCTGCCGCCCCCAGGAACTCGACGCCCCCCCCCCCGCGCGATGGAGTGAGACACCCGGAAACAGGGGGGGGGGGAGAGGAGACCCAAAGATGAGGAGGACGCCGCCCCCCCCGCCCCCGTGGACGCTGCGAGGGTCGGAGGCCCATCCAACTTCTCACCTCTCTCACACTTCCCTTGCGCGGCACCGTCGCCGCTGCTCGCCACTCGCGAATGCGCGGAGGCCAAGAGGCGGGGTTTCGAAGCCCTGCCCACCCCCCATCGGGCCCACCGCGGTTGAGGCCCCCCCCGCCCCCGCCCGCGCCCGCGACGGAAGGGCGGGGGCCCCGAGGGCAGGGCGGGCGCCCCCGCCGTAGAGGAGCGGGCCGAAGGGGCGGCCCCTCCACAGCGGGGCCCCTCCCTGCTCGGAGGGCCGCCGCCGAGCCCCGCCCAGGACGCGCCGTAGGCGAGCGGTCGACGGCCTCCGAGGGGGGGGCGTTCCGGGCGGGCGTCGCGGAACCGCTGCCGCGGGTCGGGGCGCCGTGGCGGGCGCGGCCTCCAGGGCCGCCTCGCGGGGCGGTCTCCGCGGGTGGCCCCATGGGGCTCCTGGGAAGCCTTCGTCGCCCATCGCGTGCCGCGTCGGATCCTCGGGCGCCGCGTTGACCTCGAGGGCTGCATCGCCTCTGGCGCTTTCGCGTTGCTGGTGGCGTCCGCCCCCAGAGTCGCGCCCGATGGAGGGGCTTTCTTTTGTCGGGCCGCGCGGAGGCCAGCGCCCGGCGCCCCCGCCAGCGCGCGGGCGCGGCCCCCGCCCCGGAAGGTCGCGAAGCCCCGCCGCTGCTGGCGCCCTCCTCGGCGGGCTGCCCCCCCATTCTCCGCCACCGCGCAGGCGTCCCCCCCGCCCAGGGGCGCTGGGAACCCCGCCGCTGCCAGCGCCCCCAGCACGCCGCCCGCGTGCTCCCCCACCAACGCGCGGGCGCGCCCGAGCGAAACTGCTCGAGCCTGCGCCCTCTGCCCAATCGTTCGCCGCCTTCGGCCAGGAGGCCCCCTTCACCGGGCCCGTCGACGCCGGAGGTCCAAGCGGAAGACCCCGTCTGTCCCCGACGAGGCCGTCGCGGGGCGCCCGGGCGCCCCCGGTCAGCGGCCATCTCGCTCGCGCGGTCGACGCCGCGTCCGACCGTCTCCAGACGCCAGTCGGCCAGCCAGGCCGCTCTCGCCAGCGAGAAGCACGCGGCGCAGGTGGCGCGCTCGCAGTCCACGCCGGCCCTCTGCCAACCCGCGGCCGCCGGCGAGGGCGGCCTCGATGAGAGGGCAGCCCGCCCCCCGCGTCGCTCGAGCCGCTCGCCTCTAGGTTGCCGGAACGGGCGAGGTGCCCCACGGGCCAGGCGCTGCGCCGCGAGCGGAAGATCGCTCGCAGCGCGGCGCCGAACCGCACGGCCCAAGGCGCGAGGCGCTGGAGGCGCCGAAGGCGCCGACGGCGTCGCCGAAGATCTCCCCCGCGAGCCCGCTGGCCAGCGCGCCCCGTCGCCCGCGGGAATCTGGCCGACGCGCGCCCGGGGGCGTCGGTGGCGAGCGGGAGGAGGACTTCGCGCCGTCCCCTGCAGTAGCCCGGGATGTATGGTTCCCCCCCGCTGGCCCCCGCGTCCTCTGGCGGTTCCTGCATCGGAGCCCTCGCTCGCGCCTGCGCGCGCGAATCGCCTCTCGCCGCCCGCGCCCCGCAGGGCTGCCAGCGCTGCCGTGGGGCATGCCCCGTAGAGACGGCAGCGCGACTGCTCCACCTCTCGGCCATCCTGTCCGACGTCGCCTCGTCCGCGCGGCGCCCCCATAGCCGGTCGCCGCGGCCCCCCATGCCGCCGCGCTCGGCCGCCCCCTGGTCGGATGGTCGAGGCACGCCGCGGGGGGAAGGCACGCCGGCGGGCGGGCTGGGCGCCCGCCCCGAAGGGTCGCGTGGGGCCCCGCCGCTGCTCGCGCTCGCGCCCGCCTTCGGGTGCCCCTCTGATTGCCTCGTGGACCTCCGTCTTCGCGAGGTCGAGCGGCTCGCCCGGGTCGGCCCCGGCCCGGCGCTGGGCGATGCTTAATTTGGCCGAGATGTCTTTTGAGCAGTTCAAGATCTCGTGCTCATGCTCTGCTTGTAGGTCGACGGGCGCTGTCGGCAATTCACGATTGGTAAGAAGAGCGGGTTCAGGGGGCTTCGCGATCTCCTCCTGATGCTGTGGGCCCTCAGCCCGGTTCTTCAACTGCGCGCAGATTGCCTTCTCCTGGTCAAGCCCCCCCTTCTCCTTCTTCCACTTCGCGATGACGACAAGCCCCTCGGCCCAGGGCCTGCCCCCGCCCCCCCCCGCCCCCCGAGAAAAAGAAGACAAACAAGAGGAACGCAAAAAAACGCGCATCGTGAACTTGCCCAAAATGTCCCGGCGTTTTGCCCGCGAGGAGATTTGAAACTCAATATCCTCTCCGATGCTCTCGCGCCTCCTCACTCCAGCCTCCCAGGAGAAAAAGCCCTCTGCTTATCTGGCGCAGGCAGAGCGCCGTGCACTGAGATCGAGACTGGTTGCCTCGCCCCAAATCGAATAATCCTCGCGCGCGTGCACTTGCGCCTCGCCAGGCTGGAATCGCCGCCATCGCAAAACTGGCCCCCGCGCGCGCGGGAATATGAGTCGGGAGCCCAGCGCTCAGTCTCGAAGAGCTTCGCCGTTGAAAACGAGAGCCCCCTTAGTCCGACACGGGGCAACCGGGCCCTTGCAAATCCAATTCCGAAGACGCCAGCGCGGCTAACTCTTGCACGTCCTTTGCGACCTGTGTTCGCGAAGGCCGCTGGTGCCGTTGCATTTGAGCCTCGCGCGGAGGTGGGTCATGCACTGTTCCGCAATTCCTGTGGCGTCATATTCCAATTTCCAATTGTAATGTAGTGCTTCGTGTCGGTTGTAATATATCCCGCGATCTCTTACAGGATCCTTCCGCTCGCGCCGACAACCACTTCGCTGACGTTCAGACATGCAGAGATGAACGAGATAGTTCTAGCCACCCATTGGGTTCCATGAAATTGTGGTTTGCCGTCCGCGCCGACCATGCATGAGTACTCGAGCAAATATGATTTTCCTTGCCATCGCCCATACTCCGCCATGTCCATATTTTGACTTTTATTATTCTGCTGTCTGCACCGCTGGACTAGAGGTGCACTTCCATCCTGCTTTACGAAGTTTCTGTTTTTCCTGCATCAGCGTCGGTCCACGAAGATGTATTTCTGTACCAAGGTGGGCCATTACCTCCTGCATCTGTTCTTCGCTGGTATAACTGCACCCCGTCCCGTTCCACTTCGTCCTATTCGCTGAACCGGAAAGAATATTGTCTGTGGTGTCATTGTCGTCAGGGTCCCCCTCGTGGTTCCCCTGGCAATGTGTGGGCCCCTGCCTGTCGTCAGTGATCCCGTGATTGTCCTTCTTCGAGTTCGCCTGGTAAGTGCCACGGGACCTACAAGACTCATTACCCACGCGCTTCATGCGTCTTGTCCTTGGCCTGTTCCTGCTTCGATGCATCCCATTGTGTGCTATCTGCCCGCATTTCGCCTACAGCTTTTGGGGCACAGATGGTTTCGCTGGGCCCGATGGCGATGAGGCAGATCCTGACCCAGCATTCCCTGCAACAGGCAGTTCCTTTCGCGGAGGTGGTGATTCCTGGCCTGGAGATACTTGCTCGCCTCGAGTGGGTTCAGCGCCGCTTCCTGCTGCTGCTCCCTCTGCCGCACGTCTGGCCTGAGGTCCCATCCGTGTGCGATACTATTACATTGTCTGTTGTTGCGCTGCCAAGTCTGTCGCCGAAGGTCCGACGGCTGTCGCAATATGCTTGCGAGCTTAGAAGCATCCTTTTCTCATGCTGCTGCCATTGATCGATTTCTTCCTGGCTGCAGTCGTATTGGTCGAGCTTGAATTCTTCGCCGTCGTCGAAACGAACGATGCGCTCGAGGCCGCCCTCCTCCTGCACCGACAAGAAAGCTGAGACCTTGATCTTCGCAACATCTTTGGGCGCATTCGCGGTATGATTGAAAGACTGTTGCAGGAGATGTTGGTAGTCCGCTTCAGCTTCAGCTGCCAGCCGTGCCTGGTATGTCGTATCCTGTTCCGCTGTATGTAGCCATGTAGCCATTAATAACACATCCTTCATGTTGTGCTGCTTTGTCGAGGGCCTCACGGGCCTTGCGAGCTGCTCACGGGCCTTGTGAGCAAGACTGGTCTGTGCCAGTCATCTTCTGAAACAGCATTGCATCCTCAACCGCGGCTTTCCAAAGGAGAGCCGTTCTGACAGCCCTCGCTGGAGTCGAACCAAGCATTCTGCGGTGGTCCCTTCTTCCATCTGCCGCCCACTGGTTTCCCTCCTTTCCATGGCGGGGGCTTGAAATACCCATCACGTGTCCAGCACTTTGTGCGACTATGAAAATGCCAGTGATAACGACAAGATCCATGCACGCACGCAAGAGAATCCTTCCTTGTCGTCGCGCCATGTCTGGGGTACGTGTACGTTACAACACCGGGCAGATGCTATACCTCTTCTAGCTTGTAAAAAGAAAGGTAGCTGTTGGGGCCGCCAGTCCCCTTGCCAACTTCAAGTCTCTGAGCCACAATTCTACACGGATTTTAGCCCAAATGTCTACGGACCTCCTTCTTCTCCTCCTCCTCCTCTTTCTCCTCCTTCTCCTCCTCCTCCTCCCTCGTCCTCATCTCTCTCCTCCTTCTCCACCCCCTCCTCGTCCTCATCCCCCACCTCCTTCTCCACTCCCTTCTCCTACCTCCTACCTCCTCCTCCTCCTCCTCCTCCTCCCTCTGGCGCCTCATCCGGCACGCCGGGGTCCGCCAGTGCGGCGCGCAGCGCGCCCAAGACGAGCGGGTGGGCACACCCCTCGGCCGGCTGGCCGACGGCCAGGAGCGCCTCCAGGTCCCGGATGCCTGCGGCCACGCGCGGGGCGTCGCAGAGGACGTGCGCAGTGGCCATCTGGACGGTCACCTGTTCGACGAAGCCAGGACGAGGACAAGACAGGACCAAGATGACTCGGCGATCTCTCAGATCCGGCGGTTGTGAAGAACGTACCGGGCGCCACGGCCTTCTCAGAGCGTTCCGGAAGGCTCTGAGAGCGTTCCAGGACGCTATGGAATGATTCATCCCTGTCCTAGCCTTGTGTTGCCCCCATCGTACTTAAGGACTACATCCCAAAAATAATTTCGAGCACCCGGAAAAGTATCGAAACAGTGTCGAATCAGTGTCGGACGAGTGTCTCCCAGGGCCCGACACGTGAAGACTTTCGAGCTTCGGCACTTTTTGGGGTGCTCGAAATTGTTTCTGGTGCTCAAGGCTAGAGTAGGTTGGAACATCGTAGTCCTGGCCCCGCCCGCACCTGTGTGACGAGCTCCAGGGCGAGCCAGCGCCAGACATCAGAGGAGGGCGAGCCGAGACAGCGGCAGTTGGCCTGCGGTGGGCCCCCCCGTCGCCACGGCTGGACTCGGCTCGGGAAACTGGTGCGTTTGGGATCCGGGGATCCTGGGCCTCCTCCCCCTCCTCCTCCTCCTCCTCCTCCTCCTCCTCCTCCTCCTCCTCCTCCTCCTCCTCCTCTTCCTCCTCCTCCTCCTCCTCCTCCTCCTCCTCCTCCTCCTCTGGGGACCGGTTTGGAGCTGCCGTTGTCTCAACTCGCCCTGCTCCGAGGATAGCGCCGTCGAGGAGCACCAGCGTGTGCAGGCACAGGAAGGACAGGTACGCCTCCAGCTGCTGCCGCCTCCGCTCCAGGAACTGCGGGCTGAAATTGGCCAGCGCGCGCCAGTCGGGCAGGGAGCACAGAGTGGGGGCGAACGGCTTCTCCAGAGGAACAGGAGCAACAACATCAACACAACTTCTCGAAGGTCCGCTCGAATTTCTTGGACCGTTGCTGACCACCCTCCCAGGCGCGCGGAGCGCGCCAGGGGCGGCGCCAGAGGCCCCACCAAGGAGGGCCCAACGCCGATCCAAGAGATCTGCGCGGAGCTCCGAGAATCCATGTTTCAGCAATTCTTTGTTCCTCGATTGGCGAGCTCGTCGTGGAGCTGGCAGAACCTGGCGACTCCAGAACTCTTACGTCGTGATTTTCTCACATCGTGAACCCCTGGAGGTCTGGACCCCGTCCCCGGAACGGGCTTTTCGCCCCGGGCCGATGTTTGACTGCCCGGGGCCTGGCGAGGGCCCCTGGAGGCCGAGAACGGCAAGAAACCTTCCGACGTAATCCCTTGACAAAGCGAGGGGGTCTGGATCCTCGCCCTCCTCTTTGGAGAACTCGGAGTAGCGCTTCTCCACGGTGCTCGTGGCCCCGGGCTGCTCGACGACGATGGCGTAGGCGACGTGCGCGCCGAGCGCGCCGCGGGCCTGGAAGCGAGGTATCCTCACCGCCAGCAGCGGCTCCTGTAAGCCAGAGTAGTGGGTCTGGCGCAGATGGGTCCATGGATAGAAAAGCATTAAGTGGCGCCTGGACGCAATAGCTTGGGCGCTGGATGCAATAGGTGCGCGCGGATACACTTGCGTAGCCTTCTTCATATCCAACCGCTGTCGCCTGTGCAATATGTCGCGCCCCCCCCCCCTGCTCGAGTTGAGTACTACTGAACACAATAGTATACAATCATAGTGGGCCCTGGAAGCGACAATGAATTTGTTAAACGTTCATGTTCCATCTGCTTTACCGTTTCTGACGCTGTCTTTTGACGTTTCTGGCGCCGTTGCTTTACCGTTTTCGTTTCCCCCCCGGCGGAGGCCTGCTCCTGATCACCATCGTAAGCCGGATCCGAACTGTTCCAGAACCGGTCCCGAACGGCCTTCGGGTCCAACGACTGCCCAGATCGTTTCGGTGAATCGCTCTCTGCCGTTGTCGCGATCAAGAGGCAGGTGTTGTAAAAAAGGCTGCATCCGAAAAGCGGCCCTGCCGCTTCCAGGGCCCACTACTAAGTACACTTAGGTCGGGCGTGTCCTCCTACAGGCGGATTTTGGGCGTCTTTGATATTAAAAGCAATCATCAAAAATAGTCCCAAAAGCGTCCCCATCTCATTTTTTGACCATTTTCGAATCTTCCTCCTGTAGAGGGACGTGCCCGACTTACAAGTGCACAGAAGGTATGGACGAGTGCACCTCTCGCCGCCGACCCGTCTGCGCCAGACCCACCACTCCCGCGCAGAGCGTGGAGCTCCTCGAGCAGCCGCACGCCCCCGCCCGTCGGCTCCGAGCGCGGCCACCGCCCCTCGCCCGCGGCCTCCTCCAGGAGTGCCCAGAACCGCATCGACAAGTCGGGCCTGCGATCGACATACATCGGCCCAGCAAACATTGGCAGCCACGTGGGGAGAAATCGGACCGGCGGACATCGGCAGGCCCGTAAGGCCTCCGCTGGGAAACCGAGTTCGAGATCGGAATCCGAGGTCGAATCGAATCGGAATCGGAGTCGATCGAAGAGATGAGCCCTGGCCTCCGCCGCCTGGTCAGCCGCCACCGCGTCGCCGCTTTCCCCGCGCGCCGCTGGCCCCGGCGGCACCGCGGCGCCGGCCCCGCCGCCGCGGAAGACGGGGCCCTGCGGCATGGCGTCCACCAGCGCGGCGGGCGTCCGCCGCGGCGCCGCGCCGCGCGGCGCCCGCGGCGCCCGCGGCGCGCACGCGGCCTGCACACGCGCGGCGCGGAGGGCGAAGCGGCGCGCGCGCGGCCCGCACACGCGGCGCGCCGTGGCTGCGCCGTGGCTGCGCCGCGGCTGCGCCGTGGCTGCGCCGTGGCTGCGCCGCGGCGCCGCGCGCGCGGGTGGCGCGGTGGGGCAGGGCCGCCTGCGAGGTTCGGAGGAGTCGAGGGGGTCGGAGGAGGGGGTCTGTCCTTCGCCTGCGAGGCTCTCCCCTCCTCACCCAAAGTGCCGTCCCTGGCGATTGCCGCAGGCACTTCATCCCCCCAAGTACCTCACAGGAGCCATGTCTGCGGAGGGTGCCGCTGCTCGCGGCCGCCGTCATGTCTGCGGAGGGTGCCGCTGCTCGCGGCCGCCGTCCGCGCAGCTTGCGAAGCGAAGGCGCCTCGCCGCGTCATCCAGGCGGGTGCCGCTGCTGTCAGGGGCGTGCTCGTCCGGCCGATGGTGGAGGCCGAGCCTCGACCGCGTTCCGGAGTGCCCGCTGGTACGAGGAACCTGCCGTCCTGGCGGACATGCTGCGGGCTGCCCGTCGTGCTCAATGCTCCCGCAAGAAGGCAGGGCGTCGCGAGGCCAAGACTGCTGCGAAGGCGCCTGCACTGGCCGCTGGATGTGATACTGCTGGAGTCAAAGCCCCTCCGGCTGCTGGACGTGATGCGGAGCCGTGGGATGGCGAGAGCCAGAGCGTCCCGGAGGAAGAAAAATGGCGAGGAGAACGTGGCTCTGCGTGCTGGCCAGAAGCGCTCCACGGCTGCCGCTGCGGCGCTGGCCCAGCAGGTCCCCGGCGCTGCCCCCTAGAGGACGACCCTGATCAACCTAGCGGTCAGCCCGGGTGTCTCGTCCGCGAGCGGAGTGTCTCGAACTCCTGCGCGGAGCTGGTGGAGCTCTGCCGTGGGATGAGGGTCTCCGACGCAGAGCTGGATAGAAGAAGAAAAAACGGCCGAAACATAAACTTTTGATGGTCTGCGCGCATTTCTCGGATCTGCGCTGGACCCCCCTCGGAGGCGCCGCCTGGGGGGGGGGGGGCTCAGCGCGGATCCAAGATATCCGCGCGGAGCGCCACAAGTTTATGTTTACGGCGTTTCTCTTCTTCGAGATTGGAGGAGCTCGGCTGGAGGCCGGGTGGAGACGAGCAGGTCACTGGAGGGGCCGCCGGCGTGCGGCAGCCGTAAGCCCGTCGTGGCCAGGCCGCGGGTGGTCCTCTTCGAAGGCATGCCGCCCCAGCGGGGCGCCGCGCCCCTGGGGTGTAAGGTGCCGTCCCGTTGCCCCTCTCGGCCTCTCCTCGCTTCCTCTCTTCCCTCCCTTCCTCTTGCCCTCCCTCTCTCTTCCTTGCGTTGCCTCTCTCCTCCTTGCCCCTACGGGTGTTTGGGGGAATTCTAAGCGTTGCTTGCGCCCCGCGGGTGTGTGGCTGTTTCAATCGCGAATGCCTCCCATAGCCACTCGGGGATCGAGGTTTTGGCGCTTTGGGCGCACATATTTTTATTTACCTCCGCCGGCACCCGCTGGACTTCCGCCCGAGGGCAATGTGCGCCGAAGGTGAGGCCCTTTCTGGCACACGAGTCTTGTTAGTTCTCGATGTTTGTAAGATTTGTTATCCTCTGTCTCTCTCTTTCTCAATCTCTCTCTCTCTCGCTCTCTCGCTCTCGCTTTTTTGTTTCTTCTCTCTCTCTCTCTCTCTCTCTGCCTCTCCCAACACCCCGCCAATCCGTCCATGCACCGCCACCGGGCCCGCCCGCGCACAACCGAACGAGCACCGACCCTTCTGGAACACGAATCTCAGACACTCCATTTCACAGCGTGTCGCTAAGGAGCAGATCTGAAAAATACCCGTGCGGATCTCCAAAGGTTTCTGCTCAAACCACTGACTCTCCTTCGATCCTCCCGCCCCGAGGGACAGGAGGAAACGTCGGGCCTCCATCGGCGATCCATGGGCGTGTGGGGGTCCATGCATGCTCCCCTGGGCCGATCCCCCCTGGTCTACGGGTCATAGCTCGGCTCTCCAACAGCCGTTCGGGGCTACGTATCCAGGCACTCCTGGAACGCCCTCGGCGAGGCGCAACCGCTGGAATGCCCCCCCGAGGCTGGAAACCCGCCGGGAACCTACGAAGACGCATGGAAACCTCGAACTTCGAATTTCGAGCCGCTCCTGACGTTGCTCTGGACTGGAGCCATTTTTCTCCGTGCGCGACACGTGCTGTACGAAGCGGTGTACGCGCGGGCAGGCCCTGCGGCGTACGAGTTAGTTGTTGCCCAGGGTCGTGGCAAGGCGCGGTCGCGACCGGGATGGCATCAGGCCAGGGTCGGCGCTCGGTTCGGGCCCCGCGGGTGTCTCTGCCGACGCAGTGCTGCGCTCGACAGCTGGGTGACGTCCACGTGACAATCGGCAACAGGCCAAGCCAGTCTTACCCCAAATCCCTTTGGGTCATGAAAAGACATCACGACCGACCGTTTTGATCATTTTCCGCCTCCAGGGGACCTCGCCGGGCCCCCAGAGCGTCCACAAAACGGCTCAGGATGAATAGCCGGAACGCAGCATCTTTGAGGTCGAACTCTCGGCTCCTCCTCCTCCCCTCCTCCTCCTCCTCCTCCTCCTCCTCCTCCTCCTCCTCCTCCTCCCTCCCTCCCTCCCTCCCTCCCTCCCTCCCTCCTCCTCCTCTGCCGCCGCCGCCACCTCCTCCTCCTCCTCCTCCGCCTCCTCTTCCACATCCTCTGCCACCTCCTCCTCCTCCTCCTCCTCCTCCTGCTCCTCCTCCTCCTCCTCCTCCTCCTCCTCCTCCTCCTACCCCATGAATCCCCCATCCCCGTGAAAGTCCAAACCTCTCAGGCACCACGCTGTGGAAAAACATGGCGCCCGGGGTCTGGAAGGCTGTCTGGCCTCTCGGGCTCGGCCCGTGCTGCGCCACCCTGGCGCGCAGCCGGGCTGGCAGGAGCAGGAGGACCTGCTCTCCAGAGCGATCAGATGATTCGTGCCGCCCTCTCTTTTTTGGCCTCGTGGTCAATCTGCACTGTGCTAGTTTGTTCTGGCTCCCCCACCTCTTGGGACGGTGGACTGGTTGTTGAGCTCCCTCCGAACTGAGAGCCAAAAGCTACGGGCAGACAGCTCTCCGGGGCGATCAGATGATTCGCGCTGCCTGGGAGGACGCCAGCTATTCATCTACATCGATCCTGGCCAAGCTCGTCCTGGGCCCAGGATCGGTGTATACGCCCTCGTGGATTGGGCAGAAAGGAATGTCCACCGATCCTGGGCCCAATATTAGCCTGGCCTGGATCGGTGTAGGTGCATAGGTGGTACCCTCAGATTACCGCCTCGTGCTTCTCCTGCCCGCGGCGCAGCCTTTTGCAGAGTGATAAACTCGCACGCGCCGAAGTCCCAGGATCAAGCTCAGGGCGCAACTTGCGGAGATGTGATTACCCTTTCTTGGAAAGACTCCGCGGGCATTTAGTGGCCAGGCCCTGCAGAGCCCTGCCGATTGCTAAGGGGGGTTCCGAAGCCGGTGCATCCCCAGCCCTCGACGTGTTCAAAGTACTGGCAAGCGGGACTCTCATGCGCGCTTTTGACGCCCACTCGAATGGCTTCACCCCGACGCGCTGGAGGCACCCATTGCCGCAATGAACGTGCAAGGAGATCGCAACCACTTCAATCAGCTGATCCTTGCGGACTTCTGCAAACACTGTCTGCACTCCACTTTGTCCTCCTTGTGTGCAAGACCAGCGGCTTGTGGAGGGTGGGGCTGCGTGCACGCTGTCTCAAATCTGATGGGTGCCATGCGTCCCTTCACACATATCAGCGGCTTCTGACGTTCTCGCTGTCTTCTCTTGCCAACGTCTGGAGGAGGAGGAGGAGGAGGATGAGGATAAGGATGAGGATGAGGAGGAGGAGGAGGAGGAGGAAGAGGGGGAGGAGGAGGGAGGAGGAGGAGGAGGAAGAGGAGGAGGAGGAGGGGCCTGAGGAGCATGGACGGGAAAAAGACACGGAGCACGAAGAGCAATGGGAGGGAGAGGGCTGGGGGGGGGAGGGCAAAGAGCAGGAACAGAAAGCGGCGGCGCCATCGCCGTCGTCGGCGGGTCGCCGGCGGGACGCCGGCGCCGTCGCCGCCGTCGTCGGACACGGCCAGAACCGCGGCGCGCGGGGCCCAAACATCCTGCCGCTCCAATCTTTTTCGATGCGTGGGCCCCGGAGGTCTAGACCACTTCCCCGGGACTGGCTTTTCGTCCTGGGTCGTGTTTTGACGCTCCCGAGGCCCGGCGAGGGCCTCCGGAGGCCGAAGAAGGCCCAAATCCCGCTGCTTCAAGTTTTGTTGGAGCGTCGGATCCCTGGGGGGGGGGGGGGCGGCGGCTCGCCCGGGCCGATCTTTATGCCCACCGCCTTGTTGCGAGATGCGCCGCCCATGCACGTGAGCATGAGGTCGCCGATGCCGGCCAGGCCCGCCATCGTGTGTGCGCGGGCGCCTGCGTGCCAGGGCGACGAGGAGGAGAGGAAGAGGAGGGACTGCAGGAGACGAGGGGGGCTCTCCTCCCTCCTCCCTCCTCCCTCCCCCCTCCCTCCCTTCCTCCCTCCCTCCCTTCCTCCCCCCCTCCTTCCCTCCCTCCCTCCTCCCTCCTCCCTTTCGGCTTCCCTCCCTCCCTCAGGAGGACCCGAGACTCCAATAACTCCGCCGAAACGACGAGGGAACTGGGACATAACATGTGGAAAACGCGGCTACCCCAGGGCCGCGTGGGCGTCAATGCTTACAGGTGTCCCAGTTCGTGGGTGATCCTTGGCCTTTCCCAATTCTGTTGAAAGCCGTGAGCCGACGCCAACTAGTCTCCCAAGTCACAGGGCCCTTACACCAACCCAAACACAGGAAACTGACGGGCCCTCACATCGGTCCCGCACGTAAAACTGTAGCTACCACGTTCCAGAATCATGTCTCCTGGGGGCCCAGAGACACCAGGATCCACCCCAAATGCACCCAACATCATCCCTGCGACCCCTTCAACGGCGGCCCCGCGGCCATCTCAGCGCCAAAAGGACGCCCGAATCTGGCAAAGTGTCCCATCGGAGTCCCAAAACACTCCCAAATTGCTCGTGACAGCCAATCTAAAACACAAGCCACGGCCTCTGATTATGCATCATGTGTCCCGAAGTTTCGTGCCAAGTGCCTCGGACGGGAACTGCTTGTTTGGAAGCGCTGGCGCTGAATCTGGGCCGGCGGCAGGTGATGCGAATTGGGAAGAGGATGGAAAATGATGGGGGAGGGGGCACCGGGAGGAGCAGGAAAAGGAAGAGAAGGAATGAGGGGAGGGGGAGGAGGAAGAGGAGGGGGAGAAGGAGGATGTGGAGGACAGCAGGCGGAGGAGGAGGAGGAGGAGGAGGAGGAGGATTTGCTTTCTTTTTCAATCAACGTAAGCTCGACCCCCACCGCTGAGGACCTCTGAAAAATGGGTGCCCGTGCACCCCTGGAAGCCCCGAAGGTGCGCCGTGCCCCACTGGCTGCCCCTCGAACTCGCTGCGACAGCGCACAGCGAGCGCAAAGACAGGGAACCTCGCCCACCACGAAGAAAGGCACAGCTCACGGTGAAATGGGTTCAGCACGTCAGAGCTTGCCAACTCCCATCGCGAGTGAACAACAGGGCGCCACGAGGGACGGCAACACCAAAAGGGGGGGCAAGGCGCGCCAGGAGCCCGTGCTCCGCGCGCCCTGCCGCCGGCAGGTAGAAGGAGCCCGTGTTCCAGGAGCCCGTGCTCCGCTTCACTGCCGACCGGAGCCCGTGCTCCAGGAGCCCGTGCTCCGCACGGGGCAGGGGCAAGAGACCGTGCTCCGCCCAGCTGCCCCGCCACCCGCCCCCCAGGGGCGGCGAGCGGGGGATGGGGCCTGGGGACCCCGGCTGGGGGGTGAGCCCAGCCGGGGGGGAGCCCAGGACGCCAACCCCCGAACGCCCCCCTACGGAGGGTGGTTGCCGACCAAGGGCCAGCAACCCAAGGGGATTTGAGTGCCCCGAGGGCCCTGGCGCGCCCCCCCCACGCACAGGTGCCCGCCCCCGGGGCGGAGGAGGAGGAGGAGGAGGAGGAGGAGGAGGAGGAGGAGGAGGAGAAGGAGAGGGAGGAGGAGAGGAAGAGGCTGAGGGGGGAGGAAAAGGAGGATAGCAGAAGCGAGGGCGAGGAGGAGGAAGAGGAGGAGGCAATTGGGGAGGCTGGAGAAGGTGAACGAGAAAGCCAAGCGGAATATGAGCAGAAGAAGGAAAGGAGAGGAGAAGGGAAACACAAAGGCGGATAGGGAGGGACGGGAGGGCGGGAGGGGAGGAGGGGAGGGGAACCATAAGATATGGGGACAAGCGGGACGAGGACAGGAGAGGGAGGTGAGGGCGGAGGCGAAGGACCAGCAGAGCTCTTCTGCTGCTGTTGATCTATTTGCTGAAAATACTGATTTTACGGATGCTGTTGCTTGACAGCGCTGCCGCTGCGGTTCCTGATCCGCCAACCTGTCCTCATCCTCGTCGAGCGTACCCTGCAACGCAAGCAGGTTTGATATACCGGTGGTGGACCCCACCTGCGCGGCCTCCGCCGCGAAGCAACTGTCTTCCTCCTCATCCTCCTCCTTCTCCTCCTCCTCATCATCAGCATCAGCATCAGCATCAGCATCAGCATCAGCATCAGCATCAGCATCATCATCATCATCATCATCATCATCATCATCAACAGCAGCAGCAGCAGCATCAGCATCAGCATCAGCATCAGCATCAGCATCAGCACCAGCACCAGCATCATCATCATCATCATCATCATCATCGTCATCATCATCATCATCATCATCATCATCATCATCATCATCATCATCATCATCATCATCGTCATCATCATCATCATCATCATCATCATCATCATCATCATCATCATCATCATCATCATCATCATCATCATCATCATCATCATCGTGTTTCCTCTGTTTCCTTTACATATTCCCCCTCCCACCGCGGCGAGCATTTCTTCTTTTCTTCTGCGCAGCTGGCAAGGCGGAGCGGCGGTGGTGGCGTGGAGGGGGGCTGTGGAGGGGGATGAATACGACCGTTAATGTGTTTGTCTGGTTACGTGTGGCCACGAAGACGCTGGTGCAGTCGCATTATGCCGCTGCGTGGTTAAAAACAGGTTCGGCAAGGAGTGGCTCGAAACGTGCCGCTGTCTGCTTCCTTGAGTCCTCCTGTTCCTAATCCCCTAGCCGTATATTCTCCGACTGAGCCACTTAACCGGCGAATGCAGGCCGCGCCCACCTTACCCATCGAAGATAACAAGATGCGTCGACGCTTCGCCTTTCGACATGGACGTTTTGTCGTTGACGTTGCAGAATGCGTGGCCAGAACGGGGCGGGGCGCACATCGTGCGCGAAGAGGCGAACTGTTGCTCTCGGTTCGGCGCCGCGAAAGTTTCGCCGTTCCCGCTCCAGCGAGGCGCACAATGTGTCGTTCCCCAAGTCGTCGCAGGGAAGAGCCGCAAGCGAGCGGGTGACTTGCCGCCCTCGGGTTCCATGGAGATTGCCCGTGGAGGTGGCGCTCCTGCGCGGTCGCGGCGCGTGTTTCGCCCGCCCAAATCGCATGAAAACCACAAAGGTGGCGGGGACGCAATAGAGCGGGCGACATCCTGTCCTCGCCCAGAGGCGCCGCGCTGCGTTTGCGTGAGAGTGGAAGCGCTGTTTCGACGCGACACGCGCTTCGTTTTCGCACCGCTCATTGGGAACTCTGCCATCCGAAGGTGGGCTCACCTGCGTTCTCGCCGCAGCGCCGCGCACTGATGTTCTAAAACTTCCGCGCGTGCGCGGCACGCGGTATCACCTTCGCCGAATAACCGGAAGCGGGGCCGCACGCGCGCGCTTTCGGTGCGCGTCCGGGAGGAGGAGGAGGAGGAGGAGGAGGAGGAGGAGGAGGAGGAGGAGGACCCCCCGCACCCCCCGCCCCCCCCGCCCCCCAGTGCCAAGTTGTGCCACCATTGATACTTTTGCTGTGCTAAGCGGGATGGGAAAGGGCGAGGCCCGCTGATTCGCTCGACCTGGTAATGTTCGGCCTCCTCCCGGTGTTGATGTTCCTCCCTCCTCCTCTCCTCCTCCTCCTCCTCCTCTTCTTTTCCTCCTCCTCCTCCTCCTCTCCTCCTCCTCCTCCTCCTCTCCTCCTCCACCTCACCCTCCTCCTCCTCCACCTCACCCTCCTCCTCCTCCTCCTCCTCCTCTTCTTTTCCTCCTCCTCCTCTCCTCCTCCTCCTCCCCTCTTCTCTTCCTCCTCCTCCTCCTCCTCCTCCTCCTCCTCCTCCTCCTTCTCCTCCCCCACTGATGTGCAATCGCGTCCATTGGCTAAACGTGGTGCTATAGGAAAATTCGCCGGCCCAGCGGGCCAGAGGCGTGCTAAGATCTCCGGTAACTGGTAAACAAGATTTCTGGTTCGCGCGCGCGGGGCGGCCCCTGGGCCCTGGGGGTCCCTGGATCAAAAATACCCCGGGCGGAGCCCGGGACACGCCCGGGACACTCCCCCAGATCCTCCAGGATCGCCCCAAGAGGGCCCCAAGAACGCCCCCAACACAATCCAAGAGAGGTCCGAGACGCCCGAAGATCGCTCCACGGCGCCCAAGATGGCCTCCAGACGGCCCAAGAGGTCTTCAAGATGACCCAACAAGCCTCCAAGATGCCCCAAGAGGCCTCCAGGAGCACTCCCAAGAGGGCCCCAAGAGGCAAACATCAATGCTTTTCCATAGGTTTTGGACAGATTTGGGCGTTTCAACCTTTTCGGTTCCCCGACGCCCCTAAACGGCTCAAGAGGCCTCCAAGATCGCCCCAAGAGGGCCCAAGAGGCCCCAAGAGGGCCCCAAGACGGCCCAAGACGGCTCCAAGACGGCCCCAGAGGCCTCCAGGACGGCCCAAGAGGGCCCCAAGAACGCCCCCAACACGGTCCAAGAGAGGTCCGAGACGCCCGAAGATCGCTCCACGACGCCCAAGATGGCCTCCAGACGGCCCAAGACGTCTCCAAGATGACCCAAGAAGCCTCCAAGATCCCCAGGAGGTCTCCAAGTGCATTCCCAAGAGGGCCCCAAGAGGCAAACAAACAATGCTTTTCCATAGGTTTTGGACAGATTTGGGCGTTTCAACCTTTTCGGTTCCCCGACGCCCCTAAACGGCGCAAGAGGCCTCCAAGATCGCCCCAAGAGGGCCCAAGAGGCCCCCAAGAGGGCTCCAAGATGGCCCAAGACGGCTCCAAGACGGCCCAAGAGACCTCCAAGACGGCCCCAAGAACGCTTCAAGAACGCCCCAAGAGGGGGCTCACGAAACAGAATTTCGAGCTCTCGGCCCTTAGAGGCACCCGATATGTCCCAAGACGCCCTCAAAGGCCCCAAGAGGCCCCCAAGAGGCCCTCAAGAGGCCTCAAGAGGCCTCCAAAAGGCCCTCTGGAGGCCTCCAAAAAAAACCCAGGAGGCCCCCAGGACGCCTTCAAGACTCCAGCCAGACGCGACTTGGGAAACGCGGGTCGGGGTGGTCCTCCTCCCCCGCGTTCGGCCTCCAGCCTCGAACCTCGACCCTCCACGACGACGACGACGCCGGCGGGCGGCGGCGGCGGGCGGCGGCGACGACGACGACGACGACAAAGGCGCTCCTCATCGCTCCTCATCCACCTCCTCCTTCCTCCTCCTCCGGTCCAATTAGAAAAGAGATGGTAAGAGAAACGCCACAAGAAAGTGTTCCTTCACGCCCGTGTCCGCAACGCCAGAGGACATCAGGACGATAACAGAGCCAATGTTAGCATTCAAAGCCCGCCACCCTCCGACACGAGGGTTCCCCTATCGCATAAGATGTCTCTTCCCCCGGCTCGAACGGCCCCACAGCGGGATACCACGGGTAACACGCCCCCACGATGGCACCAAAGCCGTCAAAAAACTGCAAACACCTAGAAGCCCCATGAAAAAACATTAACAAATTTATCGACAACTACACAGCTCCCGACGCCGCAGCTCCACACTGCAAACGACCACTCGGACAGGCGACCACGGTGCGACATTATGGGCCGGCGGAATGAGCGAAACGATTAAATTAAATTATCCCGGCAAAGCAACCTAACAGCGATGTGTAGGAGCATATCTGGAAGCATTCCCCTTAAGATTCAGATGAGAATCCAGTTGTAGAATTCTGCTGTTCTCGCAGTCGTAGTCGCATTCGCGATGACAGTCGCAGTGGCAACGGCAGTCGCAGTCACAGCCTCAGCCTCAGCCTGCCTCAGCCTCAGCCTCAGCCTGCCTCAGCCTCAGCCTCAGCCTGCAGCCTCAGCCAGTCTGCCTTCGCCTCGGCCTCAGCCTCAGCCTCTCAGCCTGCATCAGCCTCAGCCTCAGCCTCAGCCTGCCTCAGCATCAGCCTGCCTCAGCCTCAGCCTCAGCCTGCCTCTGCCTCAGCCTCAGCCTGCTTCAGCCTCAGCCTCAGTCTGCCGTCGGCCTCGGCCTCAGCCTCAGCCTGCCTCAGCCTCAGCCTGCATCAGCCTCAGCCTCAGCACGAAGCGACCCAGCTAGAAGGACAAAGCGCTGAATGTACACCGATGTGTTCGACGACTGCGTATGTAATGATGTGACGATATACAGACTGAGCCCTTCGTGAATGTCTACATGTTTTTCTGACGCCTACAAACGGCGCTGACGTGTGTGAGAAAATTGTCCGCGCAGCAAAAGCCGGCGAAGCGTGCGGGAGCTCGCATGCTGAGACAGACTACGTCTGCAGACCGCCAGCTGCAAAAGGTTGCGAGCGGCTCTTGGAAGATGTTTACGGAACGGAGCTACGGTGTCTGAAAACATTGGCATCGAAGCGAAGAGCCTCGGAGCCCTGCAACCTGAGAAACACCGCAGGAACTCGCATACTGAAAAGGAATGCATTGCAAACCGCACGCTGCGAACCCTGCAGGCTGAGAAGCACCGCAGGATGTCGCATGCTGAAAAGCACTTGTACTGCAGAGCGCTAGCACTCCATCTCGGGCTCGGACCCCCCCGTCCTGATCCAGAACGTGTCCGGCCACGGCCTGAAAATGCCGTTCCAACTCCCGAGGATCAGCTGGCACTCCGGCTCTGGGACACTCCAGTACGTCTTGAGCACCTTGAGCCAGGCCCCATCTCGGGATCCCCACAGCACGCTGTACTTGACCGAGACCGTGCCGAACTCATAACAATTGACCTCCGAAGGACCTGCGAGTGCAGGCTGAGAAACACCACGCGATTGCAGGGCACGGCATTGCGTGTCACATGAGTGCAGGCTGAGAAGCACCACATCTCGTTTGCCAGAGATCACTCCCAGGTTATTTGATCCCGCAACACCAGCCACGGCGTAGCTGCCACAGGGGCCGCAGATAGCAACGGTTCGGTCACCCAATTGGCGTTCCGGTGAGTCACAATTCGCGCGTGGCTCCACGAGCCTGTGTAGCGCGATTTGCGGGGCACCAGTGTGCTGTAGGTGTTGTTGCCGTAGCAGAAGACGGCCTCTGGAGCCCAGTGCGGATTCCAGCGGACAGCGTAGACCCTGTGGACGCCATTGCGGATGACGTCGCGCGCACCTTCGATATGTGCCACCCATCGAAGCCAGTCAAATGCTGAGCCATCGGTGATGTCAACAGCACCTGGGGCAGTCTCGCCATGGTGGTAGTGCAACAGCGATTGGAGAGCGGCGCTGGCTTCGTCGCGGCCCACAATCTGGCGCGAGCAGGCTGCCTCTTGCAGGTGCTCCTGTGTGAAGAGCAGTGGGGCATCACCGCCAGTCTCGGCAGGCTGAGCAGCGCCACCGTCAGGCACGGCAGTCTGAGCAGCGCCGCCACGAGGAACATGAGGCTGAGCAGCGCCAGGCTCAGGCACGGCAGGCTGAGCAACGGCGCGTGGTGGACCGACATAGGTGGGCTCATCGGGTCGGCCGTTCTTATGGTAATGCAGGCGCATGGCTGAACCGTCTGCACGACGGAACTCGAAGAAGTGCCTGCCGTGGCCATCCGTGTTGGAGTAGTTAGGGTCGCGCTCTGTCTCGATGATGCGAAAGAGAACCTGGGCGATGCCCTGCCCGATTATGCGCTCAGCGAAACCCGGAGCGGCAGACCGAAGCAGTTGCTTCCAGTCGTAGGACGGGTCGTTTGTTACGTCTTTGAACGACAAGTTGTTGACAATGCACTCGGCGCGCAGCGCGCGCTGCCACTGGCAGGCGGTCTTGCCGCCCATCCCTGGTGTACGGCGGATGTCTTCGAGGTGAGCCTGCTCAAAGACCACGTCGACACCTGGCTGAGGAGTCGGTGCGGGCGGATCCGGCAGAATCTCCCACGGGCCATCGCACGGGGCCGGGGGTGGCGGGGGCGATGCCTTGCCGCGTGCTGGCATTGTGACAAGGCAGGCTGAGGAGCACCGCCGCGGCTGGACGGCCAGGTGAAACTCGAGCAAACATGTGGCTACAGCTCTAAGCAAAATGGCTACGAGGAGGTTAAGGATGATGATGATGGTGTTGATAGGAAACCCGGTATCAGCGAGTTGATGTACAATGAGGTGTCCGCAAACGAGACACTGCTGTCAACGCTGTTATAACTAACCACAAACGAGACACTGCTATCAACGCTTGCACAATTAAAAAGAAACGCTGGCATTGACACTACTAGCAATACCAAAGTGGAGTTTAAACGAGGCACTGCCATCAACCGATTCAACTTCCAATAAAAGAAGATCACAAATGAGTTCACTCTGAAGTGACCCATGGCTATCAATGCGAGAAGTCTCTGCAAACTATTCACTCATGGCGACCGCCGCGCACACGCGTGTAGGAAATCGTTGATGATGATAGTGGTAATGGAGTGGGGGCCAGTAATGCAGATACACTGCTGTGCATTCACTTGCTGCGAAAAGAAACTCTGCATGAATGAGTTGATATATAATGAGTTGTCCACAAACGAGACACTGCTATCAACGCTTGTATAAGTAAAAAGAAACGCTGCTATCGACACTTCCCCCAATACTAAAGTTGTCTTTAAACGAGTCACTGCCATGAACGGCTTCAACTACAGTGTAACGAAAGGAACTGCAGGCTGAGAAGCACCGCAGGCCAACGTGAACCAGTCGTGGTGATGAGGATGAGTGAAATCTGCGATGATGATAGCGATCATGAAGTCGGTTGTAGGAACCCACTTTTGTAGTAACCAACATACACTGGTATGCATTCACTTATGGTGAAAGGAAACTCGGTATCAGTGAGTTGATATAGAATGAGTTGTCCGCAAACGAGACACTGCTATCAACGCTTTTAGAACGAAGCGAACCCATCAGAACACTGTTATCAACGGAAAGAATGCTGTAGAAGGACAAAGCGCTGAATGTACACCGATGTGTTCGACGACTGCGTATGTAATGATGTGACGATATACAGACTAAGCCCTTCGTGAATGTCTACATGTTTTTCTGACGCCTACAAACGGCGCTGACGTGTGTGAGAAAATTGTCCGCGCAGCAAAAGCCGGCGAAGCGTGCGGGAGCTCGCATGCTGAGACAGACTACGTCTGCAGACCGCCAGCTGCAAAAGGTTGCGAGCGGCTCTTGGAAGATGTTTACGGAACGGAGCTACGGTGTCTGAAAACATTGGCATCGAAGCGAAGAGCCTCGGAGCCCTGCAGCCTGAGAAACACCGCAGGAACTCGCATACTGAAAAGGAATGCATTGCAAACCGCACGTTGGGAACCCTGCAGGCTGAGAAGCACCGCAGGATGTCGCATGCTGAAAAGCACTTGTACTGCAGAGCGCAAGCTGCGAAACCTGCAGGCTGAGAAGCACCGCAGGAACTCGCATGCTTTCGAACACTACTGCTCGAGACCGCAGCTGGAGAGCGGCAGACCGCAGGCTGAGAAGCACCGCGGGCAGGGAGACTTGCAAAACTCAGATGTCCTGATCGTCTTGGAGGAAGTCACGCCAGTCCGGCGGCTGCCAAGAATCGATGATGCTCCTGGAGCCACCGCCCGTGCTGCCGCCGATGTCCAGGTAGTCGCCATCGGCCCTGAACAGACGGCCGTGCCCCAACGCCAGAATCGCTTGGTTGCGGATTTGAAGCAGCGCTCCGCTCTCAAACATCTGCAACGCGCCCAGCTGCCTGCGCGTGAAGTTCGGCTTTGGCTGGCCAGCCTGGGCAGACAGATGGCGGGAAAGCCGCTCCCCCTCGTTGTAGCGCGCGATGGCCTCGGCCTTCTGGTGGTGCAGCCGGCGCCGCTGTTGCCGCAGAGCTTCCTCGGGAACTGCTGCGTCACGGCCCTCGCTGTGATCAGCTTGCAACGCTTGCGTTAGCCAATCGACGTCGAAGCGCCCTGAGAAGGCCAGCACCTCCCAGATCTGTTTGGTACCGGCCACACGTTGCAAATGGCGATGCCACCGCTTACGCTTCTGGTCTTTCACAAACTTGGCGACGCTACCCAGACCTGCACCCTTGGCCTGGCCACCTTTTCCCGCAGGCTGAGAAGCACCGTGAGAACCTTTCTTACCGCCTGGCCCTTTGTTAGGACCCTGCGGAACCGCATGGCCCCCTTGTGGCGCAGACTTGCCTCTCGCTTTTCCCTTTTCGACATCCCGTTCCTGAAGCGCACGCTGCTGCCGCGACTGCTCGTACTGGTCGCGAGCTACTCTGACCAATTCCTGGCGCTCAGGCTCCGTGAGAACGTAGCGCATGTCGTCGATGTTCTTGCTCCGCAGAAAGTCATGTCGAAGCTTAAGGACAGAGAGAATGGCTCGGCCAGTCTCCTCCTGAGACGCAAAGGCCGCGTCATATTCCGAGCCAGGCTGAGGAGCGCCAGCTGGATTAGTGTCCGCTGGCTCCGTGGACTTCCTCTTTTTGAAAAGCAAGAGACTGAGATGATGGAGGACTTTCGGATCGTACTCCTCGTCGTACCTGTCGTCCCAAAGCTGCCTCAGCTCCCTGTGCAAGTCGTCGCGCGATTCTGAACGACATCCTCGACGTAGTCGGGATCACCCGGTGAAGTCGGTGAAAGCGGAGGAGTAGAACTCGGCGACCGATCCCAATGCACAGAAGACTCGGCGTCCGCCTGTACGCTGACGTCGGCGTCGGAGACGTTTTCGACGACAATCTTCCGCCTCTTGCTCTCCCCAGGCTGAATAGCACCAGGGAGAGTGAGCACAACCGCCACCGCATCGTGTGCGTCGTTGCGCATGCCACGATCCGTAAAAGACGCGCCAACGGCAATGGAGCAGAAACGGGCGACTGCTCCGCAGACCGCGACGTGGTCGCCTTTGAGGTCGGCCGGAGTGGCATGGACCTCCCAGAGCTTCTCGTCGTTCTGCTGGCGCTGGTAAGCCTCCCGCGCCTCCTGGAAAGTGAGGTTGTCGTCGCCGACTACAAGCAGAACGACTGCCTGGCTCAGATTCTCAAGAATCTTTCCCAGGCAGTCCAGGTGCAAGCGGAGATTGCGAACTGTCCGCTTTCGAGTCTGGATGGTCGGCGGTTTCTTGCCGCACACGATGTGCATGTTGGCGATCACCACGTGGAACTTGTCATGGCCTGGTTTGTTCACCTCAAAATGTGAAATAACAGCATCAATCTCTCGGCCGCTAGGAGGCCTGTAAACTTTGCTGTCTTCGCACAGAGTCAGTTCCGCAGGCTGAGAAGCACCGCGGAACCCCCAGAGAGTCAAGTAGTTGTCGACCTCCGAGAAGCGAATGCCATCACCGAAAGGCTTACTGAGGATCTCTGTCACGTTGATCCCTGCTCGGCGAAAGCCTTCACGGAACGCACCGACCTCGCAGCCACAGACAATATCAGCATCAGCGGTCTCCACTATCGTGGCGCACACCCTTCCGAAGTTAGCGCAGTGAGTGGCCGCCTGCTTACCAGTCATCATGCCCTGCTCGAACCCGAAATTGAACGAGGCGACCGTGAAAGACGCAGGCTGCACAGCGCCAGAGCCAGGCGTCTGTCCACCTTCCTCCGCAGGCTGAGAAGCACCGCGAGGCGGCGCAGGCTGAGAAGCACCGCGAGGCGGCGACACTTCGGACGAGCCTCGCGGAGCAGAGGCTGCGGATGAACGTTGGGTATGGGGGTACGGCCAGGGGAACGCCATTGCAATCGAAACTGAGTGGACTGCAGTGAGTGAATGCAGTGGCACGATTGAATGCAGTGGACTGCAGTGTCACTAGCAATTCCTGAACCAAACACGGCTGTGGCGGAAGGACTACGAAGCGTCTGGCTATTCAAAATGTGGCCCGGGAATGTAGTTCTGGGAACTCGAAGACCAGGAAGTGGCCTACAGTTGGCTCCGGGCATCCAAAATGTGGCCCGGGAATGGAATTCTGGGAACTCGAAGAGCACGAAGTGTGTGACTGTTGCATCCGGCCCTCCAGAATGTGGCCCGGGAATGGCGTTCTGGGATGTCGAAGAGCACGAAGTGTGTGACTGTTGCATCTGGTTATTCTAAATGTGGCCCGGGAATGGCGTTCTGGGATCTCGAAGAACACGAAGTGTGTGACTGTTGCATCCGGGTATTCAGAATGTGGCCTGGGAATGGAGTTCTGGGAAGTCGAAGAGCACGAAGTGTGTGACTGTTGGTGAAAAACGAGCCCGGCACCCTGCCGCCCGGCAACTCCCCAACACCTGCCCGGACCCCCCTGTGGAGTGATCTGTGAGCTCTTTTGAGACCACTAGAAACCTATCAGTCTTCGCTGTTAGGTAAAAACCCTGAATCCATATGAGCAGTTGGAGGTCGGCACGGATTTCTTCGATCTGCGCTGAATTTCCTCGTTGGAGCGCGGAGCGCGCCATGGGCGGCACCAGGGGCGCCGCCAGGAGGTCCAAGCGCCGGGAAAAGAGCTCCGTGCGGAACGCCTGTAGTTGAGCTTTGTACAATATTGGGTGTTTTCCCATGTTCGTCAATTGCGAGCAGCTGTGACGAGGTCCATTTGGCAAAAGCGAAACTGCAGCACGCGCGAGCCTCCTGAGAACGGGGCGCGCGCGCAGTCGCATAAGCAGCGGCGGGGATGCAGGAAACGAGACATATCCCCCGCAACGCGCAGCATCTGCGCCGCCAAGCTCCCCAGGGAACACCATGCTGACGGAGCAGGAGAAGTGAGATGAGGACGGCTGCTCCTCCTGAGACCACAGAAAGGTCAGATCCACCCTTGACGCCGCCCCCCTCCTGAGCTATTCGTGGCGCGAGACGACGGTGTAAGTGAGACACGAACGCCAGGCCCCCGAAGGCGCGAGAGTGCACGCACTCTTCCTCTGCCTGGGTGGGCCGATGAGGCGAGCAATGCCGAGTGGGGCCAGTGCATCTTGCCCCGAGGCACGTGCGCGGACGAGGGGGAGAAGTAGAGACCGCATGGGACGACAACAAGACCAACAATACGAATTCAACAATCCAAATAAGAAAACAATCGTATCACGATCATCAAAAGGATTACGATTTATGATGAAAATGCGACTAAGTAATAACAGTACCGCTACGAAAACCAATATGTATAACACATACCAGTCATACACCAATCCAAACACAAAGCGCTGCCAAGACTACGAATACCGCGAAAGATGATAATACAAGTATTGGCAATAATGATGACAATCTTAGAAAGAAACATACTAGTAATACATATATATATATATATATATATGTAATGAAAAACAAGCGGGTCATGACACCTGGGAGATGTTATAGTCGAGGACATAATATCCACGCGCCCATAATGCTCGCCCCCTCCTTTTGGACGCCCCCGAATATTATTATCGCCCGCCGCCTCCTCCTCCAGGGACGTCGTTTTCCACCTTATTCTCCTCCTCCTCCTCCTCCTCCTCCTCCTCCTCCTCTCCTCTGTGTCCTCTATATGTCCTACAAGAGCGAGCTCCGCAGAGCAGTCAGTTTGCAGGGGGCCGGGAGGCCCGTCCAGAAGCTTCGCCTTAGGCGAAGCGCAGCTCCAGCTCTGTTGTATCGTAGTAACGATAGTCCCAATCGGAAGAAGTCGTCGCGGGAGCGACGGGCCATCTCAAGCGAAGGATGTTTCCGGTCTCGATGGCAAGTAGTACGCCTCGCAATGAGGCACAATCATATGTTGGCGGCCGGCCGCTTGAACACAAACGGCCGCGGACAAACGCTCGCTATCTCTCGCCTTTGTCCCAGCTCACTTTAGAGGAACTCGCCGACCTGCTCGGCAGGAAACTACCCTTGGCAGGCCAGGGCTAACAAAATCCTGGCAAGCCACGAAACCAGGTTCAAACAGAAAGCCCCCGCCGACCCCCGAGGGCGGCCCAAGAAGGCCGCGGGAGAGCCCCAGGCGACAGGGCCGCCGCGCGTTGAGAACACACACGCACACACACAAATATTGATGTGCGCACCTATGGTTTCTGCATCCGAGGAATAAGGTTATGTTGCTTTGGGCGTTGTATGATCCAAGAGAGGAAGTGATATATATAGGTATGTATATATTTATATATAGCGCCTGCATATATTGATATTTTCTCGGCGAACATATTGTTTGTCACAGCGCGGACCTTGATTTTCGAACGCGCTCGCGAGGTTTTCTTTTAATTGCGCACCGATAAACTCATCCCCCCGCGCGCCAAATCGTTATTTCCGAGCCTGCGGTTGTCTAAATCTACAACGACACTGCATAAAAACGTTCCTCATCTAACTGCATAAAACCGTTCCTCCTCTATCCATAAGGGATCCTCCACTGCATAAAAACAATCCTCCTCTACCTCAGCGAATGTTTCGCAACCCGTGCTGAAGAGCGAATTCCCCGAACAGCGCTCGCACTCTCGTAGAAAGCCCATCCAGAACGGAACTCACTGTTTGGGGCTAGTTGAGACACTGGAGACTGAACATCGGCTCAGAATCGATCCCCAGACCCCTCACGGGGTCCAAACGCACCAGTTTTCTGAGCTGCGCCCAGCCGTGGCGACGAGGGCCCCCCCCAAAAGCCAACTCCCAGTGTCTCAAACTGCCCTCCTCTGAACCCTGAGTCCTGGCAGCGGCAGCAGCGAAGCAGGAGGGGAGGGGGGGAAGGGGGGAGGGAGGCTCTTTCTCTCTTTCTCTCGGGCCCTCTGTAGTCCTGTAGTTAGCGCCGCGCGCGGCGCCGCGCCGCCGGGGGCCTCTCTCGGCCCCCCGGCCCGCGCGGGCGATGGGCAGCCAGGAGGGGACGGGCGGGCACCAGGGGCCACGGCAGGTTCGTGTCGTGCCGACCCCGGCGTTGGTTTTTGACACCACGGTGATCGTTCAACCTTGAACGATCGGCCGCTGCCGCAACGTCCGATCGTTCAACATCGACCGATTCTGGGCCGCCGTCGGCGTTCAACCTTGAACGCCCGCGCTGGGGTCGCCGCTGGTCGACACGACGCGAACCTACCATAGGCTAGGGGCGGCCCCGCCGCCGACCAAAAAAGTAGGGGCGTCGACCTGGGGCTCGGGCTCGGCGTTGAGGAACGAGAAGAGAGGGGGAGGGCTAGGGAAATGGAGGCGAAGGGAGAAGGGAGGGTGAGAGTCGCACTAACTTGCAGTGCGTGCGCACAGGCTGTAGACCACATCAGCCAGTCACAAGCGAGCCTCACGAGCCGAGCCATTATGTATATTGAGTTTCCTCCTCCTCCTACTCCATTTTTATCTTCTTCCTCCTCCCCGCCCCTCATCCTTCTCCCCCTCCCTCCTCCACCCCGTTATCCTCCTCCTCCTCTGTCTGTGGAGCTCTCTCTGGGGCGAGGCTCGAGGCTGGGCATCAGACGATGTGCGACGCGATGTCCTTCCACTCCTTCGACATGCCATCTGCAGTCGCAGCGGGCTTGTATTTCTTGGTCAACGTCGCGACTGCTGCGCTGTACTTCTTGGAGTTCGACGATAACTGAAATACCTCCAGGCTGTCATCCCAAGGGCGCGTCAGCTCGCACACGGTAGCGGGCGGGGCGCCAAGCTCTGCGCCAGACAACGCTGTCAACAGCGGCATTCTGTAGGTGATCTTGTGGGTCTGCTCCTTGGCCAAGAGACTCTCGCTGAACTTGAAATGAAGAACGTACTCCTTGAACTCCAACCTCGCGGTGGCCTTCTCAGTCGGTTCTCCCGTGTCCGCGTTCACAGAGACTGTGCGCACCAGCCACGCTGGAGCGAAGTGGCTGAGGAAAGGCCCCGTCCTGGGCACCGGCGAGCGCACGTAGATTGGCGTGTTGTCGAACGTGCAGATCTTGAGTGCTCCGACGGTCGGCAGCAGCGAGATCGGACCCCAGAAGTTGAGCCTGAGATCCTCAGGGTCCTTGGTCCAAACTCCAGGCGACTTCAGCGACGGGTCGTAGTAGCAGTGCATGTGGCCTGAGTCGGCCGTCGGCGAGAACTTCTGCATCGCCTTCTCAGCCAAACAGGACTGCAATTGTAAGAGCAGGCACTCCATGACGGAGACTCGAACGGAGGCAGGCACCCTGGCGGACTCGTCGAGGTCTGGCCCGTCCTTGCTGAGCTCCTCCCACATGCTGCCATGTTCGGCGAAACGATCCGCAAAGTTGACCAAATTGCTTAGGACGGACTCTTCGATCTTCTGGGGCTCGGCAACGAGACCGCCGGCGGCCTTGTCGGCGTCCTGATGCTGCTCCGCTGGTTTCTGTTTCTCTGCCTTCGCCCTCTCCTCGACAACCTTCTTCGCGTTCTCAATCTTCTTCGCATTGTTGTTCGAGAGAGACTTCGCCAACCAGGCCTTCAGCGCAGTCGGGTCTGACGCGTTCGTCACGGCGTTGATCCAGAAGGTGACCCACGTAGCGTCGTCGGTAGCGGGCACATCCAGCTTCTCGGTGATATCGGCGGACGCGAGGTCGTCGAGTACGTCGGTCAAGTTGTCGCATCGCTCGGTGATGTCCGCCTTGCTCTTCCTGTCCTTAAACACACTCGGGGACGCCAGCGATGCAATCAATGCACGGTGTAGTCGGCGCGTGCGAGGCAGTAGAGTCGGCTGATTTCCATATTGCCGAACGTGTCGACGAGCTGGTCTGGCAACGACGTCTTGCCGTCAACAGCGGCGATCAAAGCCATGGCGTTCTCGCTGTACACGTCCTCCCCCAACCTTGGGAATGACGCAACATCTAGGCATCTAGGGAGGGGCTGACAGAGGGCAACGATGGCCCCAAGAGGCCTCCAAGAGGATCACGAGTTGAAGATTTGGGGGGCCGCATGGGCCCCGCATGGGCTGATCCCAGCTTCGGATTGACTGGCGCCCGCCTCTCTTTTTGCATCACTAGTGCTCCTCCTCAGACCTCCTTCTCGCAAGAATTATCTTAGGAATCGTCTCAGGATGGGCCCTTGGAAAAGCACAAACATACCCCACAAAGATATTTGTGAATACGGGGGGTTCGCGTTGCGATGACGTCGACGTTGGCTCCTGACACCGCGTGGATCGTTCAACCTGGACCGATCGGCTGCCCCCCGATCGCCAGATCGTTGAACATCGAACGATGCTGGGCCACCCGGCGGTATCAGAGGGGCGAAGGAGAGGGGGGAAATGTGGCGGGAGGGCCCGCGCCGACATCTACACCCGGGACCCAGGGCCGCCCGGCAGCGCCCGACCTGGAGGAGGAGGGGCGCGAGGAGGGCGGGGAGGAAAAATTGGAGGAGGAGAGTTCGAGGAGGAGGGGGGAGGAGGAGGAGGAGGAGGAGAGGGAGAGGAGGAGGCGCAAGAAGGAAGAGGGTAGAATGAGAGCGAGGAATGATTTTGCTACCCCGCCCGTCCACATGCAGCCCTTGGACATGCAGGTGCCCGCGACAGCGATGACCTCCTGCAGGGTCATCTCGACGCGCCCCGACTCCTTCAGCTGCTTCGTCTTGTTCACGGCCATGCGGAAGATATCGCCCTGGATCTTGACGTAGTCCTCGTGCATGGCGACAGGCTGCGACAGGTCGTTCTTGCTGAGCCACTCCTTGATGGCGTCCTTGCGGTTGGCGAGCAAGGTCATGGCGGTCTGGATGTGCTCCTCGTGGACTTCTTTGGCAATGGCCTCGCGACGCTCCGCGGCAGCGTTCTGCGGCGCCGACGCCCCCGTGCCATCGAGGGGCGCCGGCAAGTGGCTCGCGTGGGCCCGCGCCAGAACGTCTTTGATGGCCGCGCGAACCGCGGGCCACTTGACCTTATCCGACTGGTCCACGACAGTATCTTCCGTGGGAGTCCTGCTCCAGAGAAAGAATAGCGACTTGAAGTAGGCAGATCCAGTAGCGGCCCAATCGATTGACCCCGCTGGAACTTGCGACGTCACGGCCGCCACGTTAGCATACACATCATCGAGCAGGAGCTTCTGCCTCGACGTAGGCTTCTCACCTGTGGTAGTAGCCTCCATCAACGGCTGGGGCATGGGGATGTCGCCGTCCTCGTCGAGATCCATCGCTTCATCTTCGCCTGAAATGACGCTCGCGAGCTCCTCCTGTTCCTGCGGGGTCCTGTCCTCCTCGCTGGCGGAGTCCGCCATCGGCTCATCCCCAGCCTTGTTCTCGGGAGATTCCGACAGCAGTTCAACCGTTCCGCTGAAGCTCTCCTCCGTGAGCCTCTGAGTAGCCTTGGCCCTGGAGCCCAGAGCCTTGCCTTTTTTGATCGTCTTCTTGTCGGCGGTGGCGGGCGCCTTCTTCCCCTTCTTCTTGCCCTTGCCCTTGCCCTTGCCCTTTCCTTTCCCCTTGCCCTTCTTGCCCTTGCCCGCGCCGCCGGCGTCACCGTCCTTCTTCGCCTTGGAGAGGTAGAGGGTCGCCCCGGCCATCGGGCACTTCAGCAGCTTGATTGGCACCTCGCAGTCGGCCTTGCTCTTGAGCAGCCACTTCGAGTCAGGGATCATTCCGTCGTCATCGTCGCTGACCCTGGGGCACGCCAGCCTGAGGGCTTCCTGGAGTATGCAATCGAGGTGGTCCTTCGGAATCGCATCTGCGAAAGGAACGATGGCGGCAAACAGGTCGTAGTTGATGAGCAGCACGTCCTCCACGCTTAAAGCAGAATTGCCCATGTCGCACTCCTCCTCGGCCCTTGCCTTGTAGGCCGCGAAGAGCTTTCGCTCGATCATGTTCCTCAGGAAGTTCTTGGTTTTGAAGAATACTGGCCAGTTCCTGATGGTAGACCTTCGAGTCTCCACCATCCACTTCCAATAGGTCTTCCTGTAGGTGTTGGGACCTTTGGTGGGCAAGGACCTTGCCTGAATGCCTTTGCTCTTGCAGTGCTTTGCCCAATCGATCTCGGTCTCCTTGGCATTGTCGTATTTCTCCAGGAAGGACGTTTGAGCTCCCGAATGAAACTCGTTGTGGATCTCTTTCAAATATTCACAGATATACTTCGGCGTTCGGCCCTGGAACACCTTGATCTGCAGGCCGAGCTGCAGCGTCGTCTTGACGTACCTGTTACTTGGCTTGCGGCGGTGCGCCTCGTATACCGCCTCCGTCAGGGTGGCGTGGCTGAGGAGCATCATCCGGGAGTCGCTGAGGTTTCCCATCGTCGTGTCTGGCTTCTCCGGGACAGCCCAGGCCTCTCCCCTGACACCTTCCATCAGTCCTTGTTTCAAGATCCTCCTGACCAGGTTCTCTCGATGGGCTGCGAAGTTCCTGTTGTTCAGCTTGTGGCGGGTGAAAATAGGCTGGTTGTTCGAGTCGAAGAAGGCCATCCTGCAAGTGGGGTTCGCTGGAACTAACAAGTAGTCTTGGAACACGGACGATTGGAGCTCGTTGCCAGCGAGCCCAGGGTACATTTCTCCGATCGTGTTGTCCTGCCAGCGTGGATCGCTGCCAGCTCCCGACCTGCGCCCCGCAGCATAGGCGGGCGTGATCATCGCCGCTCGAGGCTCGAGCTGAGCCGAGTTCACTCACTTAAGATAGATCGTTGAAATCTCAGAAGGTCCGCCGAAAAGGTCTGAAAGCCAAAAAGATTGAGCCAAAACGGCTACGAATGGGATGGGCGGAGAGAAGGACGAGGCCAGCGGCCAGGGGAGTGAGGAAGCACCCCTCAAGGACGAGCGGAGCGCGCCAGGGGTGAGGGGGACGCTGGAGGAAGCACCCATCAAAGTGAGGGAGGGGAGGGGAGGCTGGAGGAGCACACAACAACAGAAACGTAAACTTTCGGAGGTCCGCGCAGACTTCTTGGGTCGGCGTTGGGCCCTCCTACCCTGGCGCGCGGAGCGCGCCAGGGGTGGCGCGCGGCCTGGGGGGCCCGCCGATCCAAGAAATCCGCGCGGACCTCCGAAAGTTTATGTGTATATCGCGTTTCTTGTGCCACCCATCGCCTGGGGGATTCCAGTGGCCCCCCCGCGCCCTCCTCTTCCCCCTCTGGTCACTGGTCGCCCGGGGGATTCCAGTGGCCCCCCCGCGCCCTCCTCTTCCCCCTCTGGTCGCCTGGGGGACTCCAGTGGTCCAGTGGTCCCCCCACGCCCTCCTCTTAGAGCCTCTTCCCCCCTGGTCGCCTCGGAGAGGGATGGGGAAAACGATGAGGGACAGCGCGAGGGAGGAGGAGGAGGAGGAGTCGCCACGTTTACTATCCCCGAGTTCTCTGCGATATTGAAATCTATGGGCTCTCGGCGAGACGCAGCGCCTGTCCTTGCCTGCCTTTCTCCCACCCCCTCCTCCTCCCCTCCCCTGGCGCGCGCTCCAGGGCGCCGGGGGGCGCTGGATCGGAGGCGCCTGCTCGTTAAGAATGTTCTCGGCGTAAGGGGGCGGCCCGCGGCGGGGCGGCGGCGACGGCGGCGAGGGCGACGACGACGACGACCTATGGCAGGTTCGCGTCGTGCCGACCCCAGCGCTGGTTTTTGACACCGCAGGGGTCGTTCAACCTTGAACGATCGGCCGCTGCCGCAACGTCCGATCGTTCAACATCGATCGATTCTGGGTCCCTGGGTCGCCGGCGGCGTTCAACCTTGAACGCCCGCGCTGGGGTCGCCGCTGGTCGACACGACGCAAACCTACCGTACCTCTTCCTCTTCCTCCCTATCTTCCCCCTACTCCCCCTCTCCTCCTCCTGCGCCTCCGCGCCCCTCAGTTTTTCGATTGCAGTGCTCAGTGCTCTCGCGCCCTCGGGCCCGAGTCGCGCCTCAACGCGCGCCTCAACTAGGTGAGGCATGAGAAGCGCGCGCGAAAAACAATGCCGCGGGGTCCGCGGGCTCGGGCTCGCGCTCGACTGGCCCAAGGCCCCTGGGGCCTTTGCGTCGCTTGCGCAGAGCTGACGCGTCGCTGGCGCTGGCGCATCTGATGCCAGCGTTCCGGCGGAAGAATGAGGCTGCCACATCGCCGCTATTCTCGGGCCGACCCGCTGTCTCTGGGGAATGGAACTTGGGAGCAACCGCTAGCGTTGGCCTCAGAGGAGATAGCACCGCTGGGCCGCTGCAGCCAGAGCTGGCAGCGGCTTTGGCGCCAAAGGTGCGAATTGGGGAATTGCCATTCACACCATCATCATTAGGCGACTCGTTTGAAGGAGCCGCCTGCGGCGCCGGCCGAGTGACCACACCGAGCCAAAGCAGGGGCAGGCCAATCTGGTGGCAGTTCATGGCGTTGCCCACCTGCTTCAGAATGCACGCGCGCTGCCTTGAGAACACGCGCCGGGGTAAGTCGAAAGACGATATCTCTGCACTCGTCTTGGCGTTCGGAACCACTGGGAAGCCTTGCAGGAGTAGAAGTTCTGTAGGAGTGAGCCACCTGAACAATTGGAGTCCGTAGATGACGTGAACATTTCTGATGATCGTCGGCACAGCGCTCGTCCACCCCATCGTTGTGTGGGTATTGCAATTCTGGTCCAGATCAATGCAGACATCTTGGCCTTGTGCCAAGTCCATGTACCTCGCCACGTTCATTAGCTCCCATACCGTCATGCTGTCCGTAAAGGCGGACTTCGGCTTGAGTTGCGCCATGTTGTTCAGCAGCATGTCGTCGTTCACGAGCTCTTCGACCCAACTTTTGCCAGAGTCCTGCAGATCTGCAAGTCCGCTGGCGATGTCTCGCCCATACAATGACGACGGTCGGCTTCGAGCCCACTCGAGCTCCTTGGCAATCTCTGCCTGGTTATCCTGCAGGACCACACGCCACGATACTCGCAACTCTCTGCGAAACGATCCTGAGAACATTGTCCAATCCATGCCAGCAATAATCCTTCTCTTGTGGATTCCCACCGTGATCCTGCGCGACCGCCGGTGAGGCCAACCTTGGTCGGTAAGCCTGCAAACGACGCTCTGTATGACGTACTTCGCAGCCAAACATGCCAGAATGAGCTCTGGAGGAAACCTCTGAACATTTTCGTTGATAAACATATCTTCCTCCAGCTCCCACCGCATGGCGACCCAACACATGGTTGCCATCAGGTCGCTGCCGTCAACGCCTCCGCCAGATCCTTGACTCGACCAATCGGGGCAGGGTGTCCCGCCGATTGCGCAGTTGGCTGAGCGGATCACGCAAGAATAGCAATTGTGCAAGCCACACCACACACCACTTCTCTGAATGGAATTACCAGTAACGATAGCCTGCTCGTAATCTGTCAATGTCCACCAATCCTGAATATCCAAAGAAGAATCCCAGAAATCATTGATATCGGAAAACAAACAGCGAGGCCCATTGGGAATGAGGGCCAACTCCCTCCTGCACTCCTGGTCCCATTCAATAGCGAAGAGCGTGTTGCTGCGTTCTGGAACATTCAAATATTTCATAATTGATTGCAAAGCCATTTCTGGTGCCCCAATTCCTGAGAAGGCCGTGGATATTGTGAAGCCAGTAAATGTGTCAGAGAGCTGTCGTCTTACCTCGGCCGCTGTAGTCTGAGTGGCCCACGCAGCGAATTGTATTGAGTGATCTACCCAACCAAACAGAGTTTGCAACGAATCAACCCGGAGCAAAGGTGGAGTAGACAAGTGTCTCGATAATGTCCGCCTGTGCTCACTTGACTCCATGCCGGCGCAAGCGTGTGCGGCAAAGCATACCGAGATACATGCGCGAAATACTCGTGTTTTGCGTTGTGAATGGGCCGCATGGTTATTCACTCAATGAATAGCTGCAATGAGCCAAAACAGCAATGTACTCTGTGAGATTTCCCAGTTAAACCAAAAAAACATAACTTAGCGCATCGCCGGGCGACGCGTGATTATCTTCGCACTCTCGCGTCATCTCGCCAACGCCCCTGGGACAAATAACCAGTCTGACTTAGATTGTGAGTCGCGAAGTGCGGCTATCTTCGCACATTTGGGGGTGATATAGTGATGTAGCGAAATAATGTTCACAATGGGTTCCTGAGAGAGGTGAATGTTGATTCTTTTTCAACATCTACCAGAGTGTGGCAGCGCGCACGTCGCCAGCCCACCAATATCGGGACGAAATATCAGTTACTGAATTCGAGTGTAATACTCCGAGTTGTTCGAAGCTTAAACACAACCTACAAATATGGTTCGCCCACGTCTGCGTTTAGCGAACGTGAACAAATATTCCAGCAGTTGCCTGCGTCAAAGTTATCTCGTCTGAGATTGCCAAATGATAAGCACATCACATTGCAGTGCATCATGGCTCTACACAGTATTGGTAACTTCAGATTCCTGCATCTTCTCCAAATTCGCCAAGTGGATTTCGCAGCTCAAACTGAACGTATGCCCGCCGAGCTCGACCGCTTTCTCTGTTCCACTCATTGTTGCGAGGACTGCTAGCATGGTGGCGCCTACGTCACACTGCCCATTGCACCATTGCACACACTGCTTGAACCGATCTGGGACGAGCATCGCCACCATGATATCTTCTCCTGGGTGTACATAACTAAGCAGTTCACCTGAAGCCAACGGTTTGTATGACCTGAAATACCCTTCTGTAACGATGAGGCTCCGCTTCGACATGAATCCATTATACTCGCCCTTCTTGTAACGTGGTTGCCAGAATTCCACTTTGTAGAAGCATCCGAATGTCATGAGGATGAAGGCATTCTGCGCTAGCCACGCCATGCTTTCAAATGAATTGGTCTTGAATTGTTCAGAAGATTTGAACTGAGCAGTAGCGGAGTCATCTTTATGAGACCAATTGGGAGACCCCCAATACACCAAGGATATAGGTTCCGATGTTACTTGTGGAAACTCACGATAAGGAACTCGGTGGTCTTTGAACCCGCTGATACCATAGAACGGCCCAGATGCTCCGCCAGCGCGCAGCACCGCCATGTTGGAATGAAAATCTTGAATTAGGGAATGTGCCTCTTCCGCTTCTGATTGTTCATCAAGGGGTGATGCGAGGTCTGTCATAATAATCCTGCTATACGCCGTAGGGTCCATGATACCTTGGATGAGTTGTCTGGACAGCCCGCCTGGGCACGCAAAGCCTCGCAAGTGAAGCAACTCCCACAGAGCCAAAATGGCTGCACATGCGGATGATGGTGGCGCAGGTGACGCGTTCCAAACGCTTCCATCTCTGAGGGTCTTAGAGTGTGATTTGTGAAGTGCGGCTATCTTCGTACAGTTGGGTGTTGTATAGTTAAATACTGGTCACAATGGATTCCTGATTGGGATGAATGTTGAATAAATGTTCAACAAAACTATGAGCGAGCAAACTATTGAAGAAAATCCTGCGATGGATGTCTGGGGATATGGACGCTGAAGGATGTCCTACAAGATGCTCATATGGAATAGTGGTGGTGAAGGACAGATGGCAAGGGATCACCATCCCAAAGTCTCGTTGCATGAACATCTTCAACAATTGGTTCAGAGATGTAGGCGTTGAAGGAGCTCCTGCAACGAAGCCACGTGAAGGAAGCTCGTTGCAAGAAATACGTCAACGCCAGCAGGGCGTTACAGGAAATCATTCAACGGACATCATGGAGAGGTAGGCGTTGAAGGACTTCCTGCAACAGACACCTGAGAGTGCAGCACGTTGAAGGGTTTCCTGCAACGGGGCTCTGGGAGATGAGGGCGTTGAAGGATATCCTGCGACGTAGGCCCCCCCCAATAGCCCGTTGCACGAAATCCTTCGACGCCCCCATCCCCAGGATATCTCGTTGCAGGAAATCCGTCAACGGGCTGTCATCACAGGACCTCGTTGCAGGAAACCCTTCAACGCCCAAGCCTCCCAGGGGGTTGTTGCAGGAAGTCCTTCAACGGGCACCCTGGAGAGCTAGGTGTTGAAGGATTTCCTGCAACGGGCACCTGAGAGGGCATCGCGTTGAAGGATTTCCTGCAACGGGGCTCTGGGAGAGGAATGCGTTGACAGATTTCCTGCAACAGGTGGCCCTCCCAAGGGTCCGTTGCAGGAAATCCGTCAACGCTCTCGTTCCCAGGATGCCCCGTTGCAGGAAATACGTCAACGGGCTGTCCTCACAGGTCCTCGTTGCAGGAAATCCTTCAACACCCAAGCCCCCCAGGTGGCTGTTGCAGGAAATCCTTCAACGGACATCCCATAGAGCTAGGCGTTGTAGGATTTCCTGCAACGGGCAACTGAGAGGGCAGCACGTTGAAGGATTTCCTGCAACAGGGCTCTGGGAGAGGAGGGCGTTGAAGGAGTTCCTGCAACAGCTGGCCCTCCCAAGAGCCCGTTGCAGGAAATCAGTCAACACCACCTGTTTCCAAGATGCTACGTTGCAGGAAATCCTTCAACGGTCTGTCATCACAGGTCATCGTTGCAGGAAATCCTTCAACGACAAAGCCTCCCAGGTGGCCGTGGCAGGAAATCATTCAACGGACATCCCAGAGAGCTAGGCGTTGAAGGATTTCCTGCAACGGGCGCCTGCGAGGGCAGCACGTTGAAGGATTTCCTGCAACAGGGCTCTGGGAGAGGATGGTGTTGAAGGATTTCCTGCAATGGATGGCCATCCCAAGAGTCCGTCGCAGGACATCCTTCAACGCACATGTCCCGAGGAAGCCCCGTTGCAGAAAATCCGTCAACATGCTGCCACCACGGGGGGTCGCTGCAGGAAATCCTTCAACGGACATCCTGGAGAGCTAGGCGTTGAAGGATTTCCTGCAACGGACACCTGATAGGGCAACATGTTTAAGGAGTTCCTGCAACGGAGCTCTGAAAGAGGAAGGCGTTGAAGGATTTCCTGCAACGGATGCCCCCCCCAAGGATCCGTTGCAGGAAATCATCCAACGCCGTCTTTCCCAGGGCGACCCGTTGCAGGAAATCCTTCAACGGGCTGTCATCACAGGTCCTCGTTGCAGGAAATCCTTCAACGCCAAAGCCTACCAGGTGTCTGTCGCAGGAAATCCTTCAACGGACATCCCAGAGAGCTAGGCGTTGAAGGATTTCCTGCAACGGGCACCTGAGAGGGCAGCACGTTGAAGGATTTCCTGCAACGGGGCTATGGGAGAGGATGGCGTTGAAGGAAATCCTGCAACGGATGGCCCTCCCAAAGGTCCGTTGCAGGAAATCCTTCAACGCACATTTCCCAAGGAAGCCCCGTTGCAGGACATCCTTCAACAGGCTGCCATCACAGGGCATCGTTGCAGGTAGTCCTTCAACGTTCGGCCCCTCCTCTCATCAAAGGATATGTTGCATGAGCATCATCGGCACAAATCCCTCCAGAGAGTTGTTGCGATGTTCCTCTTCTTCCTCCTTATCTTGCTTCTCGCACGCCACAAGTACGCCAGTATATAGCACAATTGATATCTTGGAAAAGCACATGCATACCCCGCGCATAGATTTGTCAATATGGGGGGTTCACGTTGCGATGACGTTGACGTTGGCTCCTGACACCGCGCGGATCGTTCAACCTGGACCGATTGGCGGCTGCCCGATCGCCAGGTCGTTCAACAGAACGACGCTGGGCCACCTAGCGGTATCAGAGGGGTGAAGGAGAGGAAGGGAATGTGACTGGAGGGAAGGGGAGGCGTCGGCGGAGCTGGCGCCGACATCTACACCCAGGACCCCGGGCCGCTCGGCAGCCCCCGATCTGGAGGATGAGGGGTGCGAGGAAGGTGGGGGAGGGGGGGGGGGGAACGGGAGGAGGAGAAATCGAGGAGGAGGGGGGGGGGAGGAGGAGAAGGAGGAGGAGGAGGAGGAGGAGGAGGAGGGAGAGGAGGAGGCGCAAGAAGGAAGAGAGTAGAATGAGAGCGAGGAATGATTTTGCTACCCCACCCATCCGGAGAGGGAAGGAATGCGTGGGAATGACACAGGCATCCAAAGGAATAATCTCGTTCTCAGCATTGAAATCTCAAGATGCACCTCGACTCTTGCGACGCGGCAACAGAAAGTAGCAGGCGCTAGGGAGATTCAGAATCGGCACGCACCACCGAAAATTACGTACATGAAAGCGACGCAGGCCGTCCCTCATACCTGTCTCGTGCAATCATCTACCTAGGGGTATTTACATGCCACAGATGCAAAAAAAAAAAAAAACTTACGAAGTCGAACAACCCACGACCCATCATGTTGGATCCTTCTTCATCTTCACCCAGCACATCGGGGAGGAACAAGGTCAACGATGACAAGTCAGGGCTGGTCGACTTCGCGATGTCCTGGGGCCCTAGAGCGTCGATGGGCGGACTAACCAAATGATTTGGCCACTGGAGTCCCCTCCTGAGCTAGCAAACCTAGTTGGCCTCTTCGATATCCATCTGCGACTATGCGACTACGGACCGCTACCAGCGCCGCCGCTACCGCTGCCGGCCAACGGGGCCGAAGAAGAGGGCGAGGATGAGCCTGAAGATGAGGCAGCCTGCAGCGCCTTCTGCGCCCTCTCCTCGTCGACGACATCCGAACCCCCTAGCTGCAGGGCCCCTAGCTCAGCGCGCCAGGATGATTGATCCTTCGCGCCGTCCTTCTCTGACTGTGGAACGTTGTGACCATCGCCCCAGTGGGAGGACGATTCATCGCTGTCGTCAGAGTTGCTGTCGTCATGGAAGGAGTCATCATCGTCCTCGCTGCTGCTGTCACTGACCATCCGAATGCGCTTGTCCTGTGGCCCGAACCAAGTCCCATCCGAGCGAGGGTACTTGCCCTCGGACATGCGCCTCAAGCAGACCGAGTGGTACCGCGTGCGCTTGCAGGTGCATTCCCCCCCCCCCCTCTGTCAAGATGAAAGCAAGGAGGGAAGGGAGGGAACAACAAACACATCCATGCACCCAACACAAACATATCAAACAACACTCCACTAAATTCATACAGCACGCACCCTGATGCTCTGACACTCTCAGACCGCTCCCCCCCCGCCCATCCTGAAGGAGGAGCTTCGTACGAGCACGCCTAGTCCACGCTCCACAGACCGTGCAGAGCAACACGTCGCGGCAATTGGACAGCACGTGGGTCGGGCGAGGCCATTCCTTCCCGGGATGGACCACATCCATCTTGAAAGACATCATGAGAATGTCGTGCCAGGTTGGATCCACATCCTCAACTTCACCAACTCTAAGAATTCGTGGGCGTGGGGCCAAACGGTTTGGGCGAACGGGCGGCTCTAAATTCCCCTGCTGGTTCTTGTAGAGGCGATATGGAGCTGGGGACCGACTGCGGTTCGGACTGTATGCGCCACGAGGTTGAGGTTGCTGCTCCATCGCGCTGGCGCGCTCTGAAATGCCAGGGGCGTGGTTCGCGATCAGGAGTGCTAGAGAGAAAGCCTGTCTGGACCAGAACTTCTGCGGGTCTTCTAAGCTCCTGAAGGAAGATGAGTGAGGGAGGGGAGGGGGTGCTGGAGGAACACGCAACAACATAAACATAAACTTTCGGAGGTCCGCGCAGACTTCTTGGGTCGGCGTTGGGCCCTCCTACCCTGGCGCGCGGAGCGCGCCAGGGGTGGCGCGCGGCCTGGGGGGCCCGCCGATCCAAGAAATCAGCGCGGACCTCCGAAAGTTTATGTGTATATCGCGTTTCTTGCGCCACCCATCGCCTGGGGGATTCAAGTTGCCCCCCCGCGCCTGGTGGATTCCAGTGGCCCTCTTCCCCCGCTGGTAACCTGGGGGATTCCAGTGGTCCCCCCACGCACGCGCCCCCATCTTCCCCCCATGGTCGCCTCGGAAAGGGAGGGGAAAACGATGAGTGACAGCGCGAGGGAGGAGGAGGAGGAGGAGGAGGAGGAGGAGGAGGAGTCGCCACGTTTACTATCCCCGAGTTCTCTGCGAGATTGAAATCTATGAGCCCTCGGCGAGACGCAGCGCCTGTCCTTGCCTGCCTTTCTCCTGCCTCCCCCAACCCCCCCCCCTCCCCCGGCGCGCGCTCCGGGGCGCGAGGGCGCTGGATCGGAGGCGCCTGCTTGTTAAGAATGTTCTCGGCGTAAGGTGGCGGGGCGGCGGCGAGGGCGGCGAGGGCGACGACGACGACGACCCACCTCTTCCTCTTCCTCCCTATCTTCCCCCTACTTCTCCTCTCCTTCTCCTCTCCTGGGCGAACAATTGCACTTTTGCGCCCGCGTAAATGTGACCCCATCCCCCTCCTCCTCCTCCTCTCCTTAAGCTCCTCTCCTCAAGGAGGAGGAGCTGGGAGGGAGAGGAGGAAAGGGGGGGGGGTCGCATTTACGCGGGCGCGAATGCGCAACTCACCTCCTCCGCCTCCTCCTCCCCCCGACGACGACGACGGAGGAGGAGGAGCATGGAGGAGGTAGAGGGCAGGCAGAGGGTGTTTTGTCCTGCCCCCATCCCGCTCTCGCAACGCCGGCGCCGGCCAGGGACGACTTCGGGCACCCGATGGCTGGACTCATCTTCAGAGTCTCAGCCGGGCGCCCGGCTCCCTCGCTGCCATCTCTACCGAGCCTCTTCCGGCTACGAATATCATTTGAAATCATGCAATTGCCATGGGCCATCGGCCACACTCGTTTTCCTCATGCATTGCTTCAACACCATATTGCCCTCCTCAGCCTCACTTTCCCCCATCTTCCTCTCCTCCTCTCCTCCTTCTCCTCCTCCTCTCCTCGCCTAGCCGTAAAACCAACAGCACACGTGGCACAGCGCGCCAGCTGTTCGCAGCGGGCGGGGCCACAGCGCAGCATTGGAAGGCCTAGAGGGGCCATCGAGGCCCTGCTTGGCCGCGGCATCCACGAGGATCTTACAACAGGAATCGTGGTAGCTCAATTGGCAGAGAGGGCGCGTTCGAGTATCTGCAGGGTCCTCGCAGAGGTCACAAGCCCCGCCGTGCACCCAGCCGAACCCGCCGCTCATGGACAGCTGCCATAAGCGACTCAAAAAAAGCACTTGTGGAGGGCACTGCTCCCTAAGGAAGCTTTTCGCTTTCACCATTGAGCACCCCGCTGCCGGCAGAATCACTTCTGTGAATGGGCTTTGGAAATCCTCGGGGGGGGCGAACGCTGACGGGCGAAAAAATGATCCTACCTAGGTCATCCAGCAGGACGCGCTGGGCGCGCGCGAGGGAAGGCTCTTGGCGAACACGTTGAGCTTCGCCAGGGAAATGTACGAGGGTCACCGTCTGGTTCTCGCCTACGGCGGGCGTCTGTGCGCTCACATCCTGCTCCTCCCTCCCGCCCTCCCACCTCCCACCCTCCTCCTCCTCCTCCTCCCCCCCCCATCCCTCCGTTTCCTCATACTCGCCCCCCTCGTCAAGAAAGCTCCAGGGGAGGCGAAACTAACGCGGGATGGGGGGGGGGCGGGCCCAGTCACCTTGCGGAGCCGAGATGAGGGCCAACTCGCGATTCTGTCCGAGCGCGAGGCCCAATCTATCACCTCTCCACGACAAGTTACGGAAGCATTCCCTGACTTTAGTGTCCCAGTGAGCCAATGTCGTCTTCACCTCCTCTGAAGATAAGGTTGGCCTCCCAAGGCCGTCGCCGCTGCCGGATGCGATGGCAATGGCAGCGTCGTGCGCGGCAGCCAACGCTTTTTCATCAGGATCCTCCCCAGGCCCCTCATAGATAGTTTCGTCGGGCATCTTAGGTTTCGTCTTTGCTGCCTTCCTGCGGCTGTGCTCGACCACTGCGTCTGCGCCTGGATCGACGAAGACTTCGCCATCGCTGCTGTTGTTGTCGGTGTCGTCGCCAGAGCCGCTGGAGCCACCGTCGCTGTCGTCGTCGTCGTCGGGGTCCGAGGGTGGTCTGGGCTTGGGTTTGGGCTTTGCCTTGCTGGTCTTCCCCTTCGCACGAACATACCTAATTGTTGCCCACTCCTCTCTGGCGCTGAAGACGATTGTGCCGTTGGGCCCCAAACTCTCGAAGTCTCGCTTCCACAAGACCAAGGATTGCCCTCCTTGCCTTCCCTCTCGGACCATCTCCCGGGACGAGCTGATGTCGATCGGCTCCACGAGTTCTCCGTGCACACTCGCATGATCACACTTGACTAGATGTAGATCGTACCCGTGCTTACCGAAGCATCTCCACCCCTCGCACATCCCCTGGACCCCAAAGCATAATGCAGATCGGAGTCCTTTCATGGCGTCGCAGCTCGTGGCGGTCAACCAGAGCCTGTGGAACTGCGAGTGCAACGATGTGTCGATATCCTACTTTTCTCTGACTCCCGACCGACCTCCAACTCAGCTCCTCCTCCTCCTCCTCCTCACCCCTCCTCCGCCTCCTCCTCCTTCCCCTCCTTCTCCCCCCTTTTCCCGCTGGCGGTCCTTGTCCGAGGGCGGCTGCGGCTGATCCTCGTGCTCAGCATCTTCAGGAAGATGATGATGAAGAGGGTGATCGCCAGCGAGCCGAGGCCGATCGTCGTCGTGCCCATCGAAAGTGAAGGCAACCGCCGCATCTATGTCCATCATGGCCGGCGGTTCTGGGGCCGCCGCGGCACTCGAAGACGACGGCGCCACCGGCGCATCGCCAATCGGCAGCAGCGACTGCGACGGCGCAGCAGGAACCGGCGCATCAGCGATCGCCGCCGCGGCCGCCTCCCTCCCAGCCTCTGCACAAGCAGCGAGTGCAGGAAGGTCGCCGACGTTCCAACGCGATATGTCCCCCATGATCTCCAGTACGCCCTCGTCGTCGCACTGCGCCACGTGCTCCACGAGGGAAAAAAAGGAATCCTGCACCTCGCTCCACTTCGGCGGGCCGCGCCTCCCGCGGAACGTCTGCAAGTGGTGCAAGAGCGTTTTGTTGATGGACCTCGATCCTAGCAGGCAGTGGCCGATGTGCGGCGCCTTCTCCAGCTCCTCCTTGATCGTCTTGTTGAATCGCTCGTTCAACTCCGTGTCTCCCTGCCAGAGCTTGCAGAGGTTGCGGATCCAGTGCCACATGGACGGGTCCAAGTCCCCAGTGGCCGCGCAGTGGCACAGCTCATCCCTCGCGATTGTGCTCAGCTTGACCATGTTGAATTCGGTGGCCTCCAGGATCTCCTTGGCGAGCTTCGCCCTGTCGGGGCAGCGAACGCCAGGGTTCTCCTTGCCGAGGAGCAGCACTTCGACGGGGAAGACGAACACCCTGTCGACCACGCGCTTCTTGAAGTTCACTGCGCAGGACATCCCCAACTCGCAACAGGAAACAGCCGCGTCGAGCAGGTAATCCTCGTCCGCCAAGGTTCGCAGCAAGTCTGTCCACGCGTCCGTCGTGCCCATGGTCAGGATGTCCTCGTATATGGCATCGGCCTCGCCCCACACCAAGTGGGCTCGAGCCCCCGCCCCTGTAGTTTTGATTAATTTGTCATGTCGGTGCAAGAAATCTCGCAATCGTCGCCACGGGCGGCGCACTGCAAACGATATATCCACGAGCAACCACCACAGCTGGCAATCCAAACCATTCATCGCATCACGAGACCATCTACTCATTGTCTCTGTGTAGTTCGTACCTCCTGCAAGTTGGGCTTCCTCGATTGCCATCGTCCATTCAAGTCCAGCTGCCAGAGCATCCTTCTTCTCTAATCTCTTTCGCTTCTGACTATCAAACCGCACGCGCTTGTCCAGTGACATGCGCATCGCGAGGATGAAGGTCTCCTTGGGCAGGGATAGGAGAAGCTCCTCGCAGACGTCTTTGGTGCCCCATCTTGTGGGTATACACTTCGGCGGCATGCTGTGCGCCTTGTGGGCCGTCTTCGGATCGATCTGCTGCCGCGCGAAATACACCGCAGCGCCGTGGCCCCTCCACACATTCATGACCTTCATCAGCGTGGTGGAATATTTCTTCGGGGCCTTCGTCTCTGAGTGGAGTGGAACCAGCTTCGTCACGAGTCGGTCCAGCGTCGCATCCATGAGCTTCAGCGTGTCCAACGTGCCCAGGGATGACTGGTGCATTAAGCAGTCCAAGTCCATGAAGAAGATCCACTTGCTAAGGGATTCCACGTCCTGCCTGATGATTGCCCTGGCGCCCTTGACGTCGCCGCCCCCGTCGGTGCAGCACAAGTAGGCATACGCGGCCTTGGGGGGCCCCCCCTCCGCCACCTTATCCCACAACGGGATGCCAACGCTGCAGAGCTGCTTCCGAATGGTCTCCAGTAGAACTGCTGGCTGCTGCGTCTCAAGACCTAACACATCTGCGTGCCACGTCGACGTTGTCGATGTGCGGCCGGCCAGCCTAAACGACGCCTTTGCACTCAGCCCGTGCAACTTCATCTTGTGCTGCCATAGCGCCGTGTTCGTCGCGTCGCACTTGAAAAGGACGTTGGCGAACGTCGCGAACTTGGGCGCCCCAGCAGCGCCCGGGAGGTTCTGCAACTCTATGTAGTCACAGACGGCTGCCAGTAGACGTCGGGACGACGCCATTGCGGCAGCGCACGCGCGCACCTCCCACCGACACGCCGTGCTGTGATGTACGTCGACGCCTAGGGCGCATCCGACGCGTGACGCCGCCACGTTGGCCAGCGTCCTCCTGAAGGCCAGGTGGATCCCCCTGAAGACGGGGATCTTGGTGTACAGGTGGCCCGCATTGAAGGGCAGGATGGATATCTCCTGGGCGCGTTGCGCACGTACTTATGAGGAGGGGGCATGGGGCGGGAGGGTTTGCGGGCACTCTAATGATATTGGTTTCACTCTGGTCCTCCTCCTCCCCCTCCTGATCCTCCTCCTCCTCCTCCTCCTCCTCCTCCCCCTCGCTCGTCGACTCGTCGCGAGTCCTGCAACTGCTCGACCTTGCGCTCCAGCTCGGCTATCCGCTGCCGCGCGCGGACGAGGGCCTTCGACGTTGCGCCCTCGCGACGGACGGCGCGCTCGAGCGCCCTCCTCGCGGGGGGGTTGAGGGTTGAGGACGGGACAACCCACCACCCCCACCCCCTCCAAGGACCCCCACTCGCGACCTGGCTATCCATCCAGGGAGTCCTCGCTCGGGGCGGGGGGGAGCTTTTCAAGTCCTGGGGGTCCAAAGCCCCCTGGATCACCAAGTCGAGAGTGGGGGTCCTTGATGGGGGTCGGGGTGGGTTGGTCGCCCCCTCCCAGTTCCTCCTGCCCTCCGCCATCCTCGTCCTCATCCCCCTCCTCTTTCCCCTCCTCCTCCGCTCCTCCTCCTCCTCCTCCCCCCTCCTCCCCCTCCTCCTCTTCCTCCCCCACTTCCCACCCCTTCCCTGGCCCTTCCCTTCCCCCTCCCTGAACGTCCCGACGCTCACCGCGGCGCCGCCGTGGCCCTCGCCGCCGCCAGGGGCGGCCTCGTCTGCGTCATCGAGCACCCGCTCGAGACCTGACGACGGGGGCGGCGGCCGCGGCCGGCGGCCCCCTCCCGAGGGGGCCCGAGGGGTGCGAGAGAGAGAGAGAGAGAGAGAGAGAGAGAGAGAGAGAGAGAGAGAGAGAGAGAGAGAGAGAGAGATCGGACAAGTAGGCGGACCAGGGTCCGTCCGCGAGGCGCACTGCGGTGCGACAACTCGCATGCACTATTTGCGGCGGTGCAGCCTTTAGATACGAGGGCGGGCAACAAAACCCCCTCCCCCGGCGCAGTGCGACAGACGCTACAGACGGCGGACAGACGATGATGATCTCACCTGTCAGACCGCGTGAGGAAAAAGGCCCCAACAAGAAAGGCGACGTGCTGACACGTGGCTAGGCGGCTTGGCGGACCGCCAGTTGGGCGCTTGGCCGCTAAGCGGCGCGCAGTGACGGGGCACCCCCCGCCCCCACGCCCTGACACCGTGGACGCGGAGCCACGCGTACACACGGGCAGGCAGAAAGGAGGAGATTAGCGCGGGGCACCGGGTGGAGCGCCGCGGAACGATGACAACATAGCTTGGATGTTGAGTGACGGCACGGCACCATCGGGCGAGGCCGTGAGCAGCTCGGCGAAGGCTCGCCCAGCACTGTGGAGGCGCTGGAGTAGAGGGCCTTGACGAGCTTGGGCGGCGGCGAGGTCCGCGGCGAGATCTAAGCACCTCTGCTGGAGGGCAGCCATAGCCTGTGACAGCTCGGTTTCGCGGTCGGTGAGGGGTGGCTGCTCAGTGCCAGCAGCCGAGGGCCTCGAGACAGAGGCGAGGTCCTCGGTACGCCTGTCCATATGGTGGACTAGCGTAGTGCGGGACCCTGTACGCTGATGTCCGTCACCCTTGAAGGGTGACTGGAGGGGCCGGCGCGACCCCAGGGCTGGAGCCGCTAGGGCCGCGCCCCGAGAGGTCAGGGGAGCCGCTTCCTCTCGCTCAGCAACGAAGGAAGCGTGGATGGGGCACGAGGGCCTGTCTGGTTTAGTACCCTGCGGGGGGGCTGAAGCCGCCCCCGCTGGCTGCCGGCGGTGGGGAGGCGGAGTGGTTTGCGCGGTGGGACCAGTCGTGATGCCGTGCAAGGCCGCTGAGGTCGGTCGCGTAGAAGGTTGGCGTCTCGGTGGGGCGGCATGGTCGGCAGCGTGTGGTATCGGCGGTGCGTCCTCAATGCCACTCAGTCCTCGGGGGTCGCCCAGGTCATGGTCGGCGTCTTGGCGGTGGCCGATGTCATCGTATGTGGGCGTTATCGCTCTTGGGGACGGAGTCGCAGTAGGGGTCGAGAGGTTTCCCGACAGGGCGGGGTTTTCGCTGGCTGGTCCGTCGTCCAAAGCGTCCGATCCCCCACCGAAGCTGAACAGGTCATCGTCCTGCTCATCAGCGTCTTGAAAAGGAACGGCGTTGTCGTGTGGGTGCGCTGCCGCACTCAATGGCGGAGTCGGGGGCGCCGTGCGGGTGCCCGACGGGGCAGGGTTGGCGCTGGCTGGCCCGTCGCCCAGGAAGTCCAGGCCTCCACCAAAGCCGAACGGGTCGTCCTCCTGTTCGTCGAATAACACCCGTTGGGCCTCGGCCCAGAGCTCGTCGGGGTCTTGTGGGATGTCTGGTCCAGCCGCGGGTGGTGCCTGGTCAGACAGCAGGGGATTTGGTTCCATTTTGTTTAGTTCCGCAGCTGTGAACCCAGCCCTGCGGTGTGGGAGGGGGAGTGTACGATGTCTACGCTCGTAGATGGCGACAGCGACTCCATGAAGCACGGTCGCTTGGCGATGTCGTGATTTGGCAGCTTCGACGATGTCGTCTGGAAGGTTATGAGTACGTGCCGCCGCTGTGGCGAGGGCGTCAGCCTGACGATTGAACTCCTCCGCGATGGGCCCGATGAGCCCGAGGTCGATGCCCATGTCGCCCTGGTGGCTAGCGACTTTCTCGACGCGGAACATGTTTGGCTTGGCCATGACGCATCGGTGGACCTTTTCCCAGAGCTCCACGTGCGTGCCCTGCGGTGGTGAGTGTCCGTCGATGATCCTTTGGAAACCGTCAACCACCGCCTGGTTGTCCACGAAGACGTGTACAGGCCGTTCGGCACATGCCGTGAGGTGGACAATGGCGAGGGTCTCCGCAAGCTGTGCGTTCTGCGTGATGCCGTGAACGCGCGCACTGTAGTTCATGCGGTGGTCGATGCCGTAGTAGACGCCGTAGCCCGCTCTTGCAAGCAATGGGATGGCTTGGTTGGTGCATGCACCGTCCGTGGCAGCGTAGACCCATGTCCAACCAGTGTCATGGTCAAGGTAGGTGGTGTAGGAGTCCTGGGCTGAAGCCGCAGGATCTCCCTCAGGTGGGGGCCGCGGTATGGGCTGAGGTAGCGGGTCCCTCGCGAGGTCGGCCTGCAGGTCGAGGAGGGCTGGGTCTTCATCGAAGAGCCCGCAGTGTCTTGTGTGCGGTGGAAGACGGGCCCACTGCTCGTCACTGATGAGGGTGGTAAGAGGGACTCTTTCGCGGGCCCAGCACTTGCAGTCGCGAACAGTGTGCTCCTGAGTTTCCTCTTCCTCGTCGCAGTAACGGCAGATGGGGCTGGGGTCAGCGGACGTGTTTGATCGAGATCGTCGCTGTTGGGTGTGGTCCCCGCCCGACAGGTAGTTGAGGAGGAGCGCCAGCTGCCATGCGTTGCATTTGGCTGCTCCTTTCGTGCGGGCGAGCCACGTGCTGGCGAAAAGGTCGAGGCCCTGTCTGACCGAAGCCAGGTGTCCAAGGTCATGACGCCGTGGCTTGATTTTTCTCAGAAAGGCTCTGCGTTGTGAGGCGCGCAGCATGTGAAGGAAGGCGTTTTGGGGAAGGTTCAGCCAACTGATCTGACAGCCCCAGTCGTCGTACATGATGCCAAATGTGGGCCAGGTCCAACGGAGCTGCTGAAGCGTCTGGACAAGTCGTCCAACAGGTCCTCCCCCGAGAAGGGTCTGGACATGGTGTTGGAGATCCCTGACGAGACCGCAAAGAGTGGCGTCGCGGTTGACCTGTCGCCGCAGACACAGGAAGACTTCACGCTGCATAATGGCGTCAATCTCCAGGGCGTGTCCTGGGACGCACACGGCCATGAGAGTCCAAAACTCGACCCACCTGTTTCCCTTGGGGCGGATAGCCGCCTTGAGGGCATGGTTGTAGGCAGTTTTGACGGGGCCTGATGGGGCTTGAATGTCAGTGCCCGTGGTACAGACGCTGGCAGCAAGGGAGCGGGCGTGCCGCGCCTTAATACGCATCGGTGATGGGAGCTTGCCAATGCGCGGCAGGCGACTAGTCGCCCTGCGAACACGGGCGTCAGCGGTGGCCGTGAGGTTAAGCGCGGCTGGAGCCGGCGCTGCCTCGGCGTTGATGTAACTTCCGACGAGCTTGAAGGAGTCGACCACGCGTAAGGGCCGTTCCGCCAAAGTGAGCTGGGTAACGGCGGTGTGAAGCTCGTCAGTGAGCGCCCACCCCGCCACTTTTCCAGGATGGATGCGTTGACCAGAAAATCGATCAAACTTGGCGGTCTCATCAAGAGATTTCTGCAACTCGGGCGCGGTGTGGGTAGTGGAGTTGCTGTCGTCAACAAAGGTAGTGCTGAGTGATCGCGGAACGTATCGATGCTGTCTCTTGGTCCAAACACACATGAGCAGCTTAATGTCGTCCAGGGACCAAGAGCTTCCCTGGAGGTGACCGTTTGTCCTGGCCAGTTCCTTAGAGTACGCACCGTTCATGCGGATGTAGCGTTTGTGGCGACTGTAGAAGTTTCTGCGGACAGTAACGATGTCTTGGGGACACCCCGCGTGAAGCGCAAGGTTAAGGCATATGTCCGTGATGAGATAGTCGAAACACTTCTGTCGGTCCAGGGCAGCTCCAGCTAAGGGGAGGAGTAAGGCCCTGGCGTGTTCGATGCGCAGGGCAAGAGAAGTGCTGACGTCCCCAATAGTAGCTTTGGGAACGGCGCCAAAACTCGTGGCGTGGGTCCATCCTTTCCGCCAGTCCGTGAGGCTGCGGTAAGCTGGCGCTTCCCACGCATACATCCAAACGGAAAGCACCGAGAGAAGTCGTTGGTCCGTTGGGAGTTCGCCTCGGCCTTTTCGGAGGCACGGGTTTGGCACGTGGAGGAGGGGTTCTGGGATGGTGCCAGTGCGTTGCATAGCTCGTAGGACGCTGGCGAAGAGGCGAAGAATGTCGTCGGGTAGCTCCTTTGCCTCCTTAGTAGTCCAGCCGTCCAGTCCCCCCGCGCGGCGCGGTGAACGGGTGCGAATGAAGTGGATGAGTTGGTCGTCGGTGAGGTGGAAAGGGGTAGCTGGTGATGGCGTAGGCAGCTCCTGTCGGTACTCGTCGTAGAAGTCGGCCCACGTCGGCATGGCTTCGGCGTCATGTCCCGCACGTGCACGGTACCTGCCCAAGATGGGCTCCCAGGTGTCGACCATGAGCTTCAGCATGTCCTTGGTGTTAGCAACAATGGCGTTGGCAGGGAGGATGTCGGGGACTTGCGCAGGTGGTGGTTCACGAGTGTGGTCTTCGTCGCTGTCCGTGTCGGGCGAACTACCGTCGCTGGGGCTGAAGCCGCCAGCTTCGGTGTCAGCGTCGCTGTCGTCCGTGCAAGCTTCGTCAGGTTTAAAGGCGTTGGTGTCGCAGTGGAGTTGCGTATCGTCAGGAGTGGTAGGCGTGCGGAGATACGCCGTGGGCGAGCTGTCAGCAGCCCGTGCGTATATGGCCGCCTTTCGCCCGCTTGGCTCACGGACGCCCTCAGCCCATATCCTGATGCGTTCAGCTTTGGCACGGTTCGCGCGTCGCGCCAGCTCCAAGTCGAGGTGTTGGATCAAAACGTCAAGGTGCTCTCCGTGCGGCACTGGCTCGTCGGGGGACCAGGCCTCGGGGAAGTCAAGGAGAACCGTGGGGCGCAGCTTGTGGCATAAGAGGCGGGCCGCGGCCCACGTGCAGTCGATGCGCTGCGCGAGGTACGGCGGGATGGCACGGCAATCCAAATGATGGTGCTGTCCGATGAAACGGAGCTCGCAGAGTTGCCGATGGAGCTTGCGCAGTCGGTTCATGTGTATCGTGGAAGCTCCGTAGGTGGGGAAGGCGCGGGGGACAACTGGTCGATCTTCGAACGTGGGCGTGAGCCCGTGCATGGTGGGGGGCTTCTTTTTTGGGTGGTCGGACGGTGGAGGTGGCAGGTCGCGCAGACGGGTGAGATGGTACTCATGACTGGCCTCGTTAGCCAGGGCGAACATGCGCTCCACGTCGTCTCGTGTGTCGGCCTGCTCCATGCGGTCCTGATATCGCTCAGCGATGAGGGTCCCTAGTGCCTGCAGCTCGTGACCCTCATGAGCTCCATCGTCGGGCGGATAGGGCGTGGGGGCAAGAAGACGTCGGGCCGTATGGTCGAGGCGACTGAGGTCAAGCGTGACCTGCAGGCCAACGTGAGACTTCGCAGGCAAGTCGCGAAGGTAACAGAAGTCGGTGACAAGGGATCGCGCCGCTTGGTTGGCAATGATATAGTCGATGCGCGAAGTGCGGGGGCACTTGGTGAGGCGGTCCCAGTCAGGGATATTGCCGTAAGTGTGCATGGTGTGGTCTGGTGTGCCCTCAGCAACGTTGAACCATCCGTGCTGCAACATGTGCAGAAGGTGTGGATTGTCGTCAATGTTCGTATTGGCGTCCATGCAGATGAAGTAAGGGGCTGAGCCGACCCTAGCGGCGGCGCAGTCAGCGAGCCGAAAAAGGGCTGTGCTGTCTCCTCCAGCAATCCCGTAGAGGCTCGCTATGTAGATCCCCGCGGGCCCGTGGTTGTTGCGTCGCCGCCTGCGGCGGTGTTGAGTGCAGAGCGGGAGAAAGACCTCGTGCCATCTTTTCTTGGCCTTGAGGGCGGCGATACAGGGCGCATTGTCGTCGACAGTGGAGTCGACAATGGCATCCTTAGAGAGGATGGCGACCCCTCCCGAGGCGCCAGTGCTGCCCACAACGGTGTGGTCTGTGCCGCCGTGGGCAGCTCTGCGCTGGGCTCGCGCCAGATCAAGGTCAGGTCCAAGACTGGCGTGGTATCCTCCGTGGAGTGGATTGGCAGCGCTGGTAGCGATGGCTTGCCTAGTCGGCTTGGCATGTCGGGTCTCCTGCAATGCTATGACTGCGGCGTTGTGGTCGACACCAAGGGCGGTGATGGTTGGCCAATTCGCTGAGAGACTGGTGATGTTAAGGCTGACGAGGTGTATGGAGCGACCTGGCCCGTCTCCATCGGTGGAACTGGGGTTTGCACGCCCCGCACGGTGAAGGTCGGCTTGACCCTCACCCAGGTAGGAGGCTTGGCCACAGTAGGAGCTCATGGCGTTCCTATGGATTAGCTTGACCGGGGCTGAAGCCGCCGTCAGGCCAGAAATATAGGCGGGACACGGTCGGCACTGCGCCAGGGGGGGTTCATAAATGTCAGTATAAATGTTACGAAAATTCCTCCTCACTCCAGTACCGTAGGGGACGAGGGGAGGAGAGGTGAGACGGCAGCAGAGGGGGAGGGAGGCGACTCCTCGATCCGTCCTGCCGAGCACAAAAACAAAAGCGAACCAGCGGCGGCGGCTAGGCGCGGCGGCGGCACAACGCACGCGCATGTACTGCGCACGCGACACCGCTGGTCCCTCCTGCGGTGGCGCGCCCGCCCCGTCAGTATCTTGATGAGCAGCATCTGGTGGAACGGCTCCAGCAGCACGGTCGAAGGCCTGGCGCTGGGCCTCGTCCATGCCCGCTGCCGTGAGGCCCACGTTGCGGACAGGGCTGATTCCCCGCGGGGCCGCCGCTGCCGCAGCAGCCGAGGTGGCGGGGGCTCCGCCCCGACTCTGAGGTGAGAGCGGTGAGCCCCCGCCGAAACCCGCCACAAGGTTCTTGACACGGTACTTGTTCTTGAACGGGTCGAAGGTTGGCGCCTCGTCGATGGGGACGATCACGCGGGTGAGCAGCGGCGGCTCGTGGTCCGTGGACGGCGTCGGCGAGAGGTCGACCTGGCCAGGATCAATGACGCTGGCTCCGAAACGTGGCACCACTTCGGGGGCTCGGCCATCGGCCTGAGTCTCGCGAGGCGGCGAGCTCGTGGAGCTCCCTGGGGCCTTGCGTGAACTGTGGCGGCTGCAGGTCCTGCTGCGCGGGACGCGCCCGCCCGTGTGGCGGTCGCGTGGCGAGGTCGCCTGGGCATTAGCACGCTCGGAATCCGCCCTGCTCGGGGATCGGATCGGCGCCGCGCAGGGTGATGGGCTGGGCTGGCGAGAGGCGCTTATGCCGCCTTCCGCCGTGGCTGTGGCCTGGTCGGGGTCGACCGCGTCGGGGCGGGGGCTGACGTGGTGGGCGCTTCCCTCGCTGTGCCGCGGGGAGGCGCTGTGATGCGCCTGGATGTGCGTGAGGACGAGCGGGGTAAGCGGCTGCCTCTCCCGCTCAGGTGGGGCAGGTTTTGCCTGGGCAGGGCGCAGTGCTGCAGCTACGTTTGGCGGGGGCGTGTGCTGGCGAGGTTGCCAAGCGCGCACGTTCGCATCACGCCATCCTTCGGGGCGCCCAGCCCTGCCACGGTTTGTTGCAGCCCCCTGGGCTGAAGCCGCAGGGGTTATCACTGCGGGCTGGTTGCTGGAGGAGCCATCCTGTCGGCCTGAGTAAAGGCCCCAGGCGCGCGTAGACCCTGGCACTGGCGAGGTGGCCCTTAGGGCCTGCACGGGTGCACGCGGGTAGCCGATGACCGCTGGGTGTACCCTAGCATGGGGGGCGTGGCCGTAGCTGGAGGCGGCTGCTCCAGCAGCCGCGGGCCTGGCGCCTATGGGGCCACGGTAGTAGGCGGCAACCCCGTCGTAGGCCGTGTTGCCGCCTGTCGGGACTCGCGCAGGGGAGCGGTAGCGTGGCGTGCCGTGCTGTCCTGCGTCACGTTGGTCCCGCTGCTGGATGCGCTGCTGGTGCTGTTGGTGACGCTGCCAGTCGGCTCTCGAGAGGGGACGGGTGTCGGGGAGGATGGTGGGCACGTCGGGCCGCTGCCAGCCCCGATAGACGTGCTCGAAGGCGTGGTCAGGGTAGGTCCCCCTACGGGTGAGTATCGCCGCACATGCTCCATGTAGTCGATGTTCTGCGGCTCTGCGATCGCCGTGATGTTGACGGCTCGCTGGTGCGCTGGTCCATAGAGGCAGAAACTACCACGGTTGCTGCGGTCGTGGTTTAGCTCTGCTTCGGTCGTGGCACGGCTCACCATGGCGTCGCAGAGTCGCATGTCGTAGTCGAGGGCCTGAGGCCCAGGACCACCCTCGGCGTCCCAGTACAGTACCACATCTCGCCAACGGGTGCGGGTAATGTGGATGCGCTCGGCGATCAACTCGCAGACGGTCCTGACCGTGACACGATCCCTGTACATGTTAGTAATGGCTAGGGAGTAGGGTCGGCGGACCGTCTTGTTGAAGGTGAGTTCCTCCTTGAGGGCCTGGTGGGGACTGAAGAGCACGAAGCCTTCCCTCCAAAGCGGTTGGTCGGGGGAAGGTTCTTCGGGCATCCCCGTTCCTGTGAATCCAGGTGGCCGCCTTGTGCCGTCAGGCAGTCCCTGCCTGGGGACGCGCCGCGGCTGCGGTGGGAAGTACCATTGACCCTGGTAGCCTGCTTGCCCTGGTTGTGGAGGTTCCCCCCCGGGGCCTGAAGGCGCTCGGGGGGGTTCCTTGAGGTCGTGAAGGGCTGGCGCGTTGCCGAATTGGCGGGCAAGGATGTGCGGCGGCATCCCTGTGGCACGGACGTCGAGAAGGTTGTGTGGCCTGGGGGGGTGGGGGCACCTGCTGGACAGGCAGCATGTGTCGGAGTCCCTGTTGTTGGTGCTGTATGCACACGTCCAACTGTTGCACGAGTAGTCCGTGGACCAGTCCATGAGTGTACGCAGTCCGCTGCGGCCGCAGTCTGGGCACGTTGGTTGGCCCGAGGTGCCGAGCTGCGTGTTGCGGCGAGCTGCACAGTACTGACAGCATTGGAATCGACACTGTAGGCAAGACCAGCGTCCTGGTAGAGGCGGGAGCGCATGCTCATTTGTGCCTGGGTCGTCTGGGTGGGGTCTCGGGCGGTCCCACAAGGGCCAGACGTCAGCAAACCAGGATTGGCCCGTAGTGCGGACAACCTCGGCGGGGAGGCGTGCGTCCTCGGCATGGCACCTGATCCACTGGGGCCCCATGTCCGCTGGTACCATGACGGTGCGCCAGGAGTCGTCCGCTTTGACGTGGACTTGGGTCGGTGCCCAGAGCTTAGTAGTGGTGTCGCCGTGGTCGTGGTGGAGGATGACCCAGCCGTCACGCCCTTCCACCGCAGGGTCAGTAACGCGGTGGCCCATGACTGTCGTCCCCCACGGTAAGTAGGCACCATCGTGATGATCACCAGGGTCGAGCCAGACCTCGATGCCAGGGGCATTGACACGGGACCGCACATCACGAACGTGGTAGGCGAGGACGTGGTAGGCAGTCGGCTCCTCCTCCGTCACAATGTGCTCCCACGTCTCGATGCCGCTGTTGTCTGAGGTGGAGTTCCCGTCACTCTGTCGTGACGAGCGAGAGGCAGATCGTCGTGGACGGGCACGGCCTCGGGCGAGGGCGGCGGCCGCGCTGATGAGGGAAGGCGTACGGCGTTCGTCGACTCCAGATGACGTCGATGAGCGGTCTGGACTGTACGCTAAGGCTGTGCCTGACTTGTACGTGCGAGGTGGGCCCGACGCGGCCCCAGGGCTGGAGCCGCTGGGGCGCGACCCGCGTGCGTCAGGGTGCCCCCGCACGGGGACAGCTTGCAAGCCAGTGTACACCAGGTCGATGAGTGGTTTCGGGTCCAGCTGGAGTATGTGAAGCGAGACGCGTGGGCGGGGCTGGTTAGGGTCATCCCTGGTGGCTGCTTCCGTGTCGTAGTGCTGTTTGGCCCATGCTCGCGCTGCCTCTGGCGCGTATAGCGCCTGCGGCGGTGGCCATGCTGCCGCGATGGCTGGTCTGCGCCTGGTGCTAGCTTCCTGGTCGTGAGCTTCAGCCGCCTCACGGAGATCTGGATGATCGTAGCCAGCGATGTGGAGGGCGTGCGCGCAGTCGCCCATGCCATAGGCGTGTGGAAGGGCACGGCACCTGGAAGCAGCTTCTGTGGGGGCGCACCAGTCCATGCGGATGAGGAGGCTCAGGACCCGAGGGTAAATGAGGCGCGCTCCGTGGGCCTCCCCTTTCACGTAGTTGTGCCTGTTTTCCCCGCGCGGTGGTTGGTGGCCTCGCACATCCAGAGTGCGATGGGTCCCCACGCGAGGGTGTCATCTTCGAGACTGTAAGGCGGGTGGGGCGGCATTGCGTACCACGCGGCCAGCGAAGGGTGCACGCTCGCGTACGTGCGGCCAACGTTGGTGCCAGTTCGGCCCTTCGCTTCACGGCGGGGGCCTGGCAAGAGGTGCCCTCCACTGGCGGCAAGACGGGCCGCAAGGTCGCCGCGGGTCCCATGCCAGAAGACAGTGGTCGCGTCGGTGGTGGTGATGGGTTGGCGGAGGTCCCACGTGAGGTATGGGAAGATTGTCTCGCCCGAGTTCCCGCCCGAGTCTTCCAGCACCCAAGTGAGGCGGTTCGGTGGCCTCTGCATGATGTCCGTCCACGGCCCCAGCGCTTGGAGTGTTGGATCATGAGTGAATCGAGGATGGTCGTGGAGTCGTAGAGCGTCTTTGATGTCCTCTGTAGACACGCCACTGTTTCCTAGCGCAAAGCCGTTTTGATACAGGGCGTTAAGTATGCTCCTCGGCGGTTCGGGGACCGCTGGGTCGCGCTGGATGGTGTTGCGTAAGTTGCGTGTCGGTGGCTTGAGGGCAGTGTAAGGCATACCAGGGCCTGAAGGCGCCTGGGGCCTGTCGGGGGATGCATAGCGTGCTCGCCGTCGTGGTGGTTGGGTGTCCGCGTCGGGGGATGAACCACGAGCGTCAGCGTGTCGGAAGATAGACCACGGGCTATCATGGGTGCGCTCACGCGTTTCCCTTGCCTCGGTGTCGCTGCCGTGTGCTGTGGCATCCTCGTTAGTCGGTAGGTTACCGAATGTTGCGCCGCTCTTGGAGCCGTCTCGTGGAGTCGGGCTGGTCGATCTTGGTGTGACAGACGAGGCTCGCGATACGGCGGCGGTGACTTCGACGATGGCGGCGGTGGTGGCGGTGGTGACGTCGGCGACTGCGGCGGCAACTGCTGCGGCGTAGTGTTCCTGTAGCAGCGGATGTCGGAGTGCGTGCACATGCTGGTCGTCGTGTTCGTCGGCGAGCGTGCACGGCATTTTGTATGTGACCTCGTCCCTCGGCCTCCTGCTCGGCTGGCAACAGCGGAGGCACCACTGGGCAGTGGATGAGTCCAGGGCCCGCGCACAGATGCGGGCTCCAACGTGTCCGACAGCTCCCTGGGCAAGAAGTTTGGCACCGACGAGTAGAAGACCACACACGACTCCACCCGTGGCAATAGCCCCTAGCTTGCCGCTGGCCCATTTAAGGACACCCCCGAGGCCGACCCCGACTGCAGTGGCTCCGCCCGAGACGCTATCTCTGAGTTTGACGCTGGTCCATTTGAGAGTGGCCCTCAATGTGGACGTGACATTGTATGTCGTTTTGCGTCGGGGTGTGGTGGACACCGATGGGCCTGGTGCCGTCGCTTGGCGTCGTCGTCGTTGTCGGTAGCTGGGGTCTCGGCTCGGTGTCGGCAAGTACCCATCGATCTGGTCCTTGTACGGCATTGCTATCGCGATGACGTACGTGGCCACCAAGAGGCAGATGAGGCAGCCACAGTGTCGTGATGCCGCTGCGCTGTGCTGGGGCTCGTGGGGACCGCTGGCATCTGGGTACTCATCATCGATGGGATCGTTGTCGATGTCGGCCTGCCCGTGGTCAGTGGCACTGGAGTTGGAGTCAGTCACGCTGTCACGGTGCACGGAGGTGAAGGGCGTGGTGCTGCCACCTGCGGTTTGGGGATGTCCAGGTCTAGCCAGTGGTGCAGCGGGGCTGAAGCCGCCACTGCACGGGCTGGCATGAGCTGGCGATGCAGTGTAATGGCTTGGCACGTCAGCGGCAGTGACGCCTTCAGCGTCGTTGAGCCGAGCGCTGGGGTCGGCCTGAGCTGAGGTGTGGGGCGGACTGCTTTGCCCCGAGGTGTGCCCAAAGTAGGGTTCACTGTTGCGGTCACTCTGGGCCGAGTTGCCTGGTGCTATCGTGCCGTCTCGATCCTGGGTATCGATGCCGTCCTGGCTATCTTCCGACGCGTGGAACGAGTCCATGGATGTGTTGCCGATGTCGCTGGCCGCGATGTGCTGAAGCAGCCATGATACAGGGTCATCTGCGGCCTGATCGGTGCCGTCCATCGGCGCCGCGGCGAGCTCCGCCTCGACGAGCGGCAGCATGTCTGGCGGTTGGTGCAGGATCACGTCGGCGAGGTACGCCATGGCGTCTTGGTCGGGTGGAGGGAGGCCTCTTGGCAGCAGAGCATGGGCCCGTGAGAGGTATGGCGGCAAAGGTGCCGTGAAAGCCTCAGGGCCGACGAGAGTGGCACGAGCGCCCTGGTATTCCAGAAGGAGGCCAAAGTAGCGGGTGGCGTACTCGCGGCTGCTCTGGATACGAGTGAGGTTGCGGTTGATGCGCTGCCTGTCGGGGCCCGCTCTGTGCCAGATGTCCTCGCACATGTCGACCGCGGTGCGCTGACGCAGGGCGTCGGTTGTGTCCTCAGACTCCTCCTGAAAGAGGTGATCGTACTGTGGCAGATGGAGCGTCGCCAGGATGTACGGGACGCAGTCCTCGAGCCATGCCCAGAACATGTCCTGGTTGTCCTCACCTGGTGCCCACGCCGCAGCACACGGTATGAGCCGGGCGCGGATCATCATCAGGTGCCAGAAAGCAGGGTCCTCGTCAGGTTCGCCCCTATCGCACAGGGGAGTGGTGAGACCCGTAGGGCGATAGCGGGGCACAACAGCGGGGCTGAAGCCGCCACTGTGTGTCTGGCCAATGCCGCACGGACCCGCGGCAACGGTGCCGTTCACGATCGGGTCCAAAATGGTGCAGTGATCGTACTTGTAGATGCTGTCATCGTAGAGGTAGAAAAGGGTCCCACGTTCAGCGTGTCGCAGGAGAAACTCACCTCCATGCTGGGGCGCACCGCCTGAAGACGGGTGTGCTCCAGCGAGCGAGGGGAGGGCCAGGCTGCAGGCAAGGCGCCACATGATGGCGAGGCCTGGCGGGCGGCGCGAGCGATGAGCCAAAAGCTGCATGTCAGCACGCATCCTTAGATACCCCTGCATGCTCATGTACATTGCAACAAACACACCCACAGCAAGATGACAGGTGTCCCTACACCAGATAGCTTGCTCGTGCTGCTGCCAAAACTGACATGATATAACAAGAAAGAGATACGGCGCGAAGTGAGAAGAGATGCCTCTGAAGGCGCTTCCTCGGAGGGCTGAGGCAGGCTCTCTGAGGCACCTTCAATAGGGTTCCTGAGTGGCCCGACCCTTGTCTTTGCCTTTGTCAGCCCCTGGGGGCCCCGTCCCTGGGGTGACCTGGCCTGGCTGGTCAATCCACCCGCAGACAGCCACGGGATCGGCAACTGATGCAGCTTCCTCCTTTTTGGTTTCGAGGGTGGCCACCTGTGGCAGGTGGATGGTGCCCCCCGTGAGGTGCCCGAGGAGGGCCTGGATGTCGCCACGCAGTGCAGCAGCTTCGGTAGTTGCCGTCTGTTGCTGAGTGACGACGGTGGCAAGCCCTCGTTCCAAACCTGAAACGTGCTCCGTGAGTGTGGCCTGGGATGAGAGAACGCCCGCAAGCTGGACCTGCATGTTATCCACCGTGTTGGCAAGCAGCTCGTGCTGTTGTTCCATGTGTTGGATGCGGGTCGTGGCGGCATCTGACATTTTAGGGGCCGTAGCGAAGCGTTCGCCGAGGGTGTTCGGTTCGCGAGATGCCACGCTGAATTCGTCCCCTGATGAGAGGATCTCGACGTCGTCATCGTCGCCTGGTACCTCGGCGGCTGTGGCAACGTCCCCTTCCGTGTGGCCCCCGCCTTCAGCCGCCACCATGCCAAGTTGCGGGTCATGCCCACCTGGTCCTTGGACGGCCGTCTGCTCGGCAGCTCCATCCGTGCCGTGCGGGGGTGCAGAGGAGCTGCGGCCTGGGGCGCCGTGTGATCTTGCGTGCGGCGTGGCGTCGCGTTTCCCGCTGGAGGATCGGTGGCGCTTGGCTAGAGGCTCCTCCTTGGGGATCGGGAGCGGTGCGACGCCCTTGCCTTTGGGCGTGGCAGTCATGAGGTCGTGGAGGTAAGGGCTCTGGGCCGCTTTGGTTAGGAGTGTGCCCGTGGCGGGGCTGAAGCCGCCACCACGGGCTGGCGGCGTCACAGGCTCTGTGATAGTGGTAGGGGTGACAATGGTAACGTTGTCCCTCTTCGGCACCACCTCAGCCAACGGGGCCTCGGTGATGCTCCACGGGATGGGGCACCCTGCGACCTGTACCGTATATGTGGGTGGGGGACGATGGGCGCGCACTAAGGCAAACTGAGCCGAAGTGGCTGGGTCCCAGGCGGTGTGGTAGACCTCACAGTCCCATTTGACGGACGGGCCCGTGAGAGTCTTAGCAAGCTGGGTCAGCGTGGCGTGGCGTGCCGCAATGCCAGTGATGCGGTATCGCGTCTTGGCGAGGGTGGCTTCACAGCCACGGATGCTGACGGCAGCAGCCTTGGCGGCGTCTGACCCTCGTGCAACACGGATCCCCAATAAGCCTGACTTGCCGTGCCTGACGACTCCTAGGGCCTTGAAGTCCACCGACTTCTGGAACGCATCTGCCATCGTGATGGGCTGGTCCTCAGGGAACCACACGATCTGGTACTTGTCTGCAGTGGGCTCGTCTGCACCTACGTTGCTGAGGTCGTAGGTGGCGCCGAGTTGCCCTGACCCGCCAAGACCTTGTCAACCGCTTGAAGACTGACGCCGAAGGTGGCAGCCAGGGACCTCTTTCCGACGCCTGATCCGTACCTGCCTAGGCTTTTGCAGGGTTCGAGGATGGTGACGGCTTTAAAGTTGCCGTGGAAGAGGGCCTTGAAGGTGTCCTGGAGCTGACTATCGAGCTCCTGGCGGCGAGCGTCTTTCTTGGACTCCCTGTGCTTTTGGTTTTGGCGCGCCTTGTCCTGTGGAGGGGTGTCCTTTCGGAAAGGACCCTTGGCGCGTGGACCACCGTTCACGGGGGCACCTCCCGAGAACTGATCCTCGAAGGCCTGATGCATGGAGGGGACTGCGGCGATGGCTTCGGTTTCATGTATGGTCACCCGAATCCAGCATACGTGGTCGGCAGGATCGATGGTGGCGACGGCGACTTTTTCCGTGCAGGCGACTTCCTTGGTGCCCAGCTGGTACACGGTCACGGGGACGTGCGTGTGGACCACTTTGGGCGCCTTGGGGTGGCGCTTCAGCACGGGGACGGCGAGCTCGGTACCGACGTAGTTATCGTTTTTCGGGCCCATGACAGCAATCGCAAGCTGACCCGTGGTACGCTTACCCTGCTCGAGATGGTGCTGCAGCAGCCGTTCACCGCTCTCGTAGTCGTGGAGGCTGATGCTGGGCTTGCACGTCTTGCCGTCATCGAGTGATGTGGGTTCGGCCAGGACTGGGACCTTCCAGAAGGCCGGGTCCAAGGCAATGAATTGGGCGTCCGCAGCCTGAAGACGTGCGGACGCAGTTGGTGGGTAGGGTGTGTCACCACCACTGCGCTTAGGCTTGCTGCGCTGGTGGTGATCCAGCGTGTAGCTGATCTGGTTGGCGGCACACATGCGGATCAAGGCACTGCCGAGCTTCTTTGTGTTGGTCTTGTGCATGTCGTACGTGGCCTGCAGCTCGTCCGCGTTCAGCTCGGCGAGCCCGTTGTATGCGGCCGTGGGGCGGTCAGACCCCGCTTGCTTGAAAGCTGCAATGCAGTCCTGTTTGCGTTGGAGGAGAGACCCTTCAGCTGCAGGACGTGAGCTCGGCGGCTGCTTGGAAGAGCGACGGCGCTCCGGCTTGGCGGGGGCCATTGCGGCGGCCACTCTGGTGGGGGGGATAGGAGGTGACGCGAATCAGTAGGGTCCTGCTGGGACCCCTCCGGTCTCGCGAGGCCTGGGAGACTGACTCCGAGGCGGGGCGCTTCGCGTCGCGGCTGCGGTCTGAGTGCAGGGCACTCTCGAGCCGAGACTAGAGAGAGAGAGAGAGAGAGAGAGAGAGAGAGAGAGAGAGAGAGAGAGAGAGAGAGAGAGAGAGAGAGAGAGAGAGAGAAGAGAGAGAGAGAGAGAGAGAGAGAGAGAGAGAGACGAGAAGAGAGAGAGAGAGAGAGAGAGAGAGAGAGAGAGAGAGAGAGAGAGAGAGGAGAGAGAGAGAGAGACGAGAGAGAGAGAGAAGAGAGAGAGAGAGAGAGAGAGAGAGAGAGAGAGAGAGAGAGAGAGAGAGAGAGAGAGAGAGAGAGAGAGAGAGAGAGAGAGGAGAGAGAGAGGAGAGAGAGAGAGAGAGAGAGAGAGAGAGAGAGAGAGAGAGAGAGAGAGAGAGAGAGAGAGAGAGAGAGAGAGAGAGAGAGAGAGAGAGAGAGAGAGAGAGAGAGAGAGAGAGAGAGAGAGAGAGAGAGAGAGAGAGAGAGAGAGAGAGAGAGAGAGAGAGAGAGAGGAGAGAGAGAGAGAGAGAGAGAGAGAAAAGACAGAGAGAGAGAGAGGGAGAGGGAGAGAGAGCGAGAGAGAGTAGACGGAGTCGAACGAGACGAAAGCCGAAAGAGGTGAAGGGAGGGAGGATGAGGAGAGGAGAGGAAAGGAGGGGGGGAGGAGCCGGGAGGAGGAGGAGGGACGGATCATTGGGCGTTGCGTAATGGGGGGGTCATAAATGTGGGGTTGGTGAGGGTGGTCCGAAAAGGTACCCAAACGGTACCTAAACGAGCCCCCTGGGGCTCCAGAGGGGCCCGAAAGGGGCACGAAAGGGGACCTTTTCTGACCCCCCCATTTGTGACCCCCCCATGAAGCCACGCCCAAGATCAGGAGGAGCAGCAGCAGCGGTGTTTCTGCCCCCCCGACCCACGCGGATCTCGATCCACTCGTCTTGGTCCACTGGGATGTTCAAAAATAGCAAAATCTTTGGAATGACCTCCAACTCGTACAAAGGATATTTCTTGGATTTTCCAATGATGTAACCTTGATGGCGGTACAGGAAACTAGTGAACTTCTTGGGCGCATCGTAATCGTAGTTCTGATCGAATATCTCTGGGTCGAGCTGGTGTGCGAACGAGTGCACGTCGCTGACCGCGTACGCGCCATCCCGCTTGCAACAGAAGTGCTGCGCAAGGATGCGGAGGCGCACGCGCAGGGGAAGAGACATTCCCCTTAAAATCTCAAGGAAGCCTAAACGGCTATTGGGTGAGGGAGTGCTGGATGAGGAAACCGAAGAGGAGGAGGAGGAAGGAGAAGAGCCGCCTGAGGCGCGTGGCCCCACAAACAATGCTTGCACACGCCCCAGCGGCGCTAACCAGGAGGCCGGTCCCAAGGAGCGCGATTATCTGCTCGCCTCGCGCTGCCCTGCGGGCTTGGGGTCCACCTCACTTTTTCTACAGTCCTCTACTTCATCTTCCAGAAAGCCCAGTGGCGGCACTTTCATGCGCCCCCGCCACCCATCCCGGCACCCCCCTCGCATGTTTCGGGGCCCCATAGGGAGCTCCATAGGGAGCTGCATTGAAAGCCCTAGTGGCACCCATCTCGGCACACCCCTCACACTTTCCGTGGTCCTTTTGGGAGTTCCATCGAAGGTGAACACACACAGCTGCGGTACTCACAACTGCATATGGTTGGGTTTTTCACCAGGCTAATATTTACAGTCCTCTACTTCATCTTCCTGAAGTAGCTCCTGCTCTAACTAGGGAAGGTCTTGAACAGCCAGCGCCAGATTGACACGAGGCCCAATTTTATCAAACAAGAGCTGGAAGGGCAGTCTG
>CAUYUJ010012180.1:197294-242294 GCA_963575745.1 Prorocentrum cordatum | reverse complement strand
GGGCGCCACTGGAGGCGGCGCCAGAGTGTCGAGAGCGCCCCGGACTACCCGGCCTGCTGAGGCCAGATGGGACTACCTTGGAAAAGCTGTCGCTGCGCAGCCCGGTGCCTTACCACGTCTGGGGTCTGGGGACAGAGGGACGAAGGACAAAGGAGAGACATTGCCATGAGAGTGGGAGGAGGAGGAGGAGGAGGAGGAGGAGGAGGAGGAGGAGGAGGAGGAGGAGGAGGAGGAGGAGGAGGTGGTGAAGGTGGAGTAGGAGGAGGAGGGGGAAGGAGGAGGGGAGGAGGAGGAGGAGGAGGAGGAGGAGGAGGAGAAGGAGGAGGGGGAGGAGGGGGACGAGGAGGAGGAGGAGGAGGAGGAAGAGGAAGAGGAGAAGGAGGAGGAGGAGGAGGAGCAGAAGGAGGAGGAGGAGGAGGAGGAGAAACGGCACATACAGAACCGCCGTCTCCAACTTTCGACATAATCAAGACGGAAAAACAAAGTTGGCCACTGGGTGCACTTGTTCTCCCTGTTCGGCTTTAGTCTTCCTCCTCCATCTCCTCCTGGTTATCCCGTTGCTCCTCCTCCTCTTCCTCCTCCGCCTCCTCCTTCTCCTCCTCCTCCACGTGCTCGCCCTTCTCGTTTGCCACGGGACGGCGGAATGGTATGCCTCAGCGACAACGACGGGGAACGAGGAGGATAAGGGTAATAACAAGAAGGTGCAAGCAAGGACGGCTGCCACTGTTGCAGGTTGCAACAAGAGCCTGCAATGGCAAACGGGAGCATGGCTTCAAGACGGACTGGGAGGAAAGGGAGCAGGCTGTAGCAACGCTGGCGGCGACACATGCATCAAAAACGGAATTCAAGAACCTCGATCGTGCCCGCTGCCAGCGCGTACACGTTCTTCAGCGCACCACCCACCTCTTTGGGGTGAGAAAGCTGGGCACTGACATGTTCACCCCGCTTCTGTTTCTCCCGCCCTTCATCATCGCTCTCCTCGTCCGCTTTCTGCTGCTCTTCCAACTCCACCTCCTCCCATCCCCTATCCTCCTCCTCCTCCTCCTCCTCCGCCTCCTCCTCCTCCGCCTCTCCCTCCCATTCCTTTTGTCTCCTCCTCCCCTCTGTGCTCCTTCCCCCTCCTCCTCCCCGTCCTCCTCAGCTTCCTGCCTTCCCCCCTTTTCTCGATGCCCCCCACCCCACGCTTCCGAGGTGCACGCTTCCCGGCCCTATACGTGCCTCTACGCCGATGACGTCGTCGGTGGTGTAACATCGCAGCGACTGGCAGTGGAAGATGGCGGCGCAAGCCTGGGGAGGAGGAGGAGGAGGAGGAGGAGGAGGAGGAGGAGGAGGAGGAGGAGGAGGAGGAGGAGGAGGAGGAGGGGAGGAGGAGGAGGAGGAGGAGGAGGAGGAGGAGGAGGAGGAGGAGGGGGGGAGAGCAGGAGGACCTTTTGACACCAACAGGAAGCCGCAACCCAAGTGTACCCAAGCGGGAGGGCGAGGCCCGCAAGGGAAAAGAGAGCGATCAGTCAGAACCCCACTGGCCGTCGTGAACTGAGGCACTCGCTTGAGAGCCCGAGGCTGCGCCGAGAAGGCGGATAGCCATTTTTGCCTGCGCGGCACCAAGCTGCCCCCTTACTCCCAATGTGGTGGGCGAGTCCACCGATGGCCCAACACAAAAAGCGCGAGCGACGGGTCGGCTCGCTGGCTGGCCGACGAAACCAGCGAGCAGGCGGCGCGACTCAGTGCCGGCAAATCGAGGAGGTCTGGCGGACGGCAACAAAGCAAACACCAGCGAGGCGGATGCCCAAGAGCCGACCGCCAGTCCCCATGAGAAAGACAAGCAAGGCAAGACCAGTAGGAGCGGCAGCCCCTGGTAAGACCCCGACTCTGGGCCAGCCGCGGCAGATGCAGAAGCTCGGGCGCGACTGCCACTAGCCACCTCCAAAAGCCGCAGTGTCTTCAACACAGGGAACAGCTGGCGAGCGCCGCCCTCCTCCTCCGAAGGTGGGGGGAAGGGCTCGAGGGGAGCGGGGACCTCCTCCTCCTCCTCCTCCTCCTCCCCCTCCTCCTCCTCCTCCTCCTCCTCCTCCTCCTCCTCCTCCTCCTCTTCCAATGTATCACGCCACGGGCCGACCGAGAGCGTAAGTCCGTCGCGTTTCGGGTGCCTGCCTTGCGAGACCAGACTCCACGAGTACCGTTTGCCCTGGGCCCCCGACTTTGGTAAGTGCAAGCGTTCGGCGTTCAAACCTCGCATCTGTCCGCCTCCAGTGTAAAAACTGCGCAGGAGGCACGCGAAAGCAACACTGCCGCCGCTGGCATCGAGAATAGTAGCTTGTAGAACAAGAGCATCGTAGCCACGAGCTCCGACGCCAGACCTCCACGGCAAATGCCCCTGGGAGGTCTCGCTGTCGACCTGGACCCACAGAAGCACGACAAACTATGCCGAAAACGCCCAGTCCAGGACCAGGAAACGCCCGAGTCTCTTCTCGGACGCCGCAGGCGGTGGCCGAATAGGCACGCGCTGCACCTCTGGCCCCAGCTCAAGCCGAGGCCACAGAGACATAATCTTAGCGACAAAAATCCCTAAAAGCCCTGGCAACTCGCAAAGAACGGTCCGAAAACTGCTCCCGTTCCTGGCGAGGCGCGGGGTGAATGAATCAACACAGCGGCCTTAGCAGACACATCAACAGCGTGGTTACCTTCGGCGCAAGTAAGCGTCCCAGCAATCTTCGGCCTCCTCGACCGACTGATGCGCCTCGACCTCGTGCGCGGCACAACTCCCCGCGATAGGCCGACAGCACTGGGCCCAGCCAGCGCGCGCCCTCTGAGGCGAGCACCGTTCTGCCCACGGCAGAAAATAAAAGTCGACGCAATTCCCCAAACATCTGGCCAACTTTTTTGGTGCGTGGACCCCGGGGGTCAGGACCACTTCCCCAGGGCCGGTTCTGCGTCCTGAGTTGACTTTTTACCCTCCCGAGACCCGAAGGTCCCCGGAGGCCGAAAACGTCCAAAAACCGCCTGCTCCAATTTTCTTGGAGCGCCGGATCTCAGGGTCTGACAAGCTAAAAACGGATCACCGGGCCCGCTCGACCATTGCAAAGCAATCGAGCGACTATGAGACTATGAGGCTCTGCCGCCTAAGGCGCCTGCGGACTGGGGGCCCACGCAGGCCCCCTAACTCCAGCGATCTCGAAACCCGCGAGGCCACCTCCGAAATGCTCGTCGACCGTGGTTGATTATCTAGGAATGAAAACCTAGGTCCATTGTCTTCAGATGATACCCTATGGATTATTGTCCTGTGAACGGATGGGGCTCAGCCTCCCCGGCCGAATCATTATCTCTCCGGAAAAATCAACCGCAGCTTACTTTTCCAAAATTATGGACCAGGGTGTATTCCAGTCCGGAACGTTCCTCAAACGGCGCCCCTCAAGCTCAATCATTATCATTCCAGAATAATATATAATAAACCCAGGGCCAAGATTCCGGGAACATTCTGAATCCGGGTTTATTATCCCCTGGAAATACCGAACCGGGGTCAATATTCCGACATGGAAAACCTTGTGGGGCCCCCGGGGGTTGGGGGAAAAATAATTACCCTGGCGACGTACCCAACCCCTGCGCAATGCGGGGCATGAGTAGATTGGGAGTCGTTATACGGAGGTGATGACGTGACATGGGCGCATGTACTTCTGCGAGCGGCATTCGTGAGGCTCGCAGCCCCCCAAGGATTGCGATGTCCCGCTCAGATCTGCCTGGTGCCTCGCTCCGCAGGACCCACCAGCAGCCCTCGAAAGTGGCAACAGTTTCGCAGATCGCAGCCCCCCAGGGACGGCGAGGTCCCGCTCAGATCCGCGCGGTGCCTCATTCCGCAGGACCCACCAGCAGCCCTCGAAAGTGGCGACAGTTTCGCAGATCGCAGCCCCCCAGGGACGGCGAAGTCCCGCTCAGGTCCGCGCGGTGCCTCACTTCGCAGGACCCACCAGCAGTCCTCGAAAGTGGCGACAGTTTCGCAGATCACACCCCCCCAGGGACGGCGAGGTCCCGCTCAGGTCCACGCGGTGCCTCACTCCGCAGGACCCACCAGAAGCCCTCGAAAGTGGCCACAGTTTCGCGGATCGCAGCCCCCCAGGGACGGCGAGGTCCCGCTCAGATCCGCGCGGTGCCTCACTCCGCAGGAACCCATCAGCAGCCCTCGAAAGTGGCGACGCTTCGCATATCGCAGCCCACCCAGGGACGGCGAGGGTACATCTCAGATCGCGCGGCGCCCACTCCGCAGGACCCACCAGCAGCCCTCGAAAGTGGCGACAGTTGGCAGATCGCCTCCAGGGACGGCGAGGTCCCGCTCAGGTCGCGCGGTGCCTCACTTCGCAGGACCCACCAGCAGCCCTCGAAAGTGGCGACAGTTTCGCAGATCGCAGCCCCCCAGGGACGGCGAGGTCCCGCTCAGGTCCGCGCGGTGCCTCACTCCGCAGGACCCACCAGCAGCCCTCGAAAGTGGCGACAGTTTCGCAGATCGCAGCCCCAGGGACGGCGAGGTCTCCTCAGATCCGCGCGGTGCCTCACTCCGCATGGACCCACCAGCGGCCCTCGAAAGTGGGACAGTTTCGCAGATCGCAGCCCTCCAAGGACGGCGAGAGTCCCGCCGCTCCAGGTCGCGCGGTGCCTCACTCCGCAGGACCCACCAGCAGCCCTCGAAAGTGGCGACAGTTTCGCAGATCGCAGCCCCCCAGGGACGGCGAGGTCCCGCTCAGGTCCGCGCGGGCCTCACTCCGCAGGACCCACCAGCAGCCCTCGAAAGTGGCGACAGTTTCGCAGATCGCAGCCCCCCAGGGACGGCGAGGTCCCGCTCAGGCCCGCGCGGTGCCTCACTCCGCAGGAACCACCAGCAGCCCTCGAAAGTGGCGACAATTTCGCAGATCGCAGCCCCCCAGGGCGGCGAGGTCCCGCTCAGGTCCGCGCGGTGCCTCACTCCGCAAGACCCACCAGCAGCCCTCGAAAGTGGCGACAATTCGCAGATCGCAGCCCCCCAGGGACGGCGAGGTCCCGCTCATGTCCGCGCGGTGCCTCACTCCGCAGGACCCACCAGCAGCCCTCGAAATGGCCGACAGTCTCGCAGATCGCAGCCCCCCAGGGACGGCGAGGTCCCGCTCAGGCCCGCGCGATGCCTCATCTGCAGGACCCACCAGCAGCCCTCGAAAGTGGCGACAGTTTCGCAGATCGCAGCCCCCCATGGGCGGCGAGGTCCCGCTCAGGTCCGCGCGGTGCCTCACCCCGCAGGACCCACCAGCAGCCCTCGGAAGTGGCGACAGTTTCGCAGATCGCAGCCCCCCCAGGGACGGCGAGGTCCCCCTCAGGTCCGCCCGGCGCTCACTCCGCAGGACCCACCAGCAGCCTCGAAAGTGGCGACAGTTTCACAGATCGCGACCCAGGATGGCGTGGTCCTGTTTGGATCCGCGGTGACCCTCTCTGCAGGCCCCCAGCAGCCCTCGAAAGTGGCGACAGTTTCGCAGATCGCAGCCCCCCATGGGCGGCGAGGTCCCGCTCAGGTCCGCGCGGTGCCTCACCCCGCAGGACCCACCAGCAGCCCTCGGAAGTGGCGACAGTTTCGCAGATCGCAGCCCCCCCAGGGACGGCGAGGTCCCCCTCAGGTCCGCCCGGCGCCTCACTCCGCAGGACCCACCAGCAGTCCTCGAAAGTGGCGACAGTTTCACAGATCGCAGACCCCCAGGGATGGCGAGGTCCTGTTTGGATCCGCGGTGAGTACCCTCTCTGCTGGCCTCCCCAGCAGCCCTTGAAAGTGGCTGCAATTTCACACATCGCAGCCCCCCAGGGACGGCGAGGTCCTGTTTGAATCCGCGGTGGGTACCCTCTCTGCTGGCCTCCGCAGCAGCCCTCGAAAGTGGCGACAGTTTCAGATCGCAGACCCCCAGGCAGGCGAGGTCCCGTTTGGATCCGCGGAGAGTACCCTCTTGCTGGCCTCCCCAGCAGCCTCGAAGTGGCGGACAAGTTTCACAGATCGCAGCCCCCCAGGGACGGCGAGAGGAGACAAGAGGGAGGCGGGAGGCGGGAGGCGGGAGGAGAAGGACGCGACCACACCCCTCCATTCAAAACGAATACCCAACCAAGGAAGGCTGGGAATTATTATTATCGTTCCGGACTTACGAAAACCGGGTTCGTTATTCCCGGGACACTGTAAACCCCAGTCAACATTCCCAGAACATTGAAACCCAACTTCATAATGCTCCAGGGGATACATTATGAGCCCGGGTCAAGAATCCTGGAACATCATAAACCCCGGTGAATATCTATTTGGGATCCATCCTGAAACCCGCGGAGGGGTTCCAGACCAAGAAGGCCCAAGCAGCGCGGTCCGATTCTCTCACTGCCCTCCTAGAACAAGACCTGTCTCACTACGAAAACTTTGTCCACGGGGGCCCCCTCCTCAGGCTCCGAGACCCTCTCGACCTCGGCGCCTCCAGACTTGAGCGGCTTGGGAAACTGACCGGCAGGGTGAGAGAAGACGCCGAAGCACGCCAGCGCGTCGTTGACCCCGTCCGCCCACTTCAGGACGTCCCCTGTCAAAGTATCGCCCCTCTCCTGTGACGCCGCCTCGCAATGCCATGGGCGATGCCTTGAAGTGGCGGGGCAGCTGAGGGACCGCGCGCACGTCGTGTCAACCTCGTGGTCTAAGTCCGCCGCGCTTTGTCAAATGTAAACAGAGCCACAAAGAGACCGCGCGAACGCGCCCCTTCTAAAAGGGAGTGAGCCGAGGGCTCCGAAGCCACTGCAAAACGCCATCGGCACAATCCCGACCGTTCAGGCGAAGCTCAACTCCCAAGTCCCACTCCAAACCCCAAATCACCACCGCGCGTTTCGAGAAAGACTTCAGAAGCTGCGGCGAGCACTCGGCGAGGCACATCCTGTCCCCTCGGTCAGTCGTGAAAACCGAAGACAAAGCTCCATCTGCCAGGAAATCCGTGCACGAGACATCCTGGGCCCCCCCGCGGGGCCTCCAACACTACGGCACAAGCAAGATTCGCCGCGGAACCCGCACTCCCAAGCCTCGCGGAGCTCAGGCAGAGGAACAACGAAACAGTGCAACTGACCAGGCGAGATCCAAATCTCCTTGGCCCTGCGGACAATGGGGGCAACAGCAGCGAGCCAACGCGGCTCGTCGCGGGCCAGAAGAAGGCACGTCAAATGCCTGCCTTCAGCAGAAGCTGGAGGACAGAACACGCTGGCTCCCCGAATCTCAAAAAAACTCGCGATCCGTGACCCCGTGGATGTCGGCCCCGAAACGATTGCCAGCCATGGCCCACAACGCAGACGACTTCCCTGATGACTTGTTCACCGATGGTCAGACCCAGTCGAGCAAGTCTACCACGAGACTTCTTGGTTCTTGAACTTCACCTTCCTAGCCTTGGCCTTGCTCGAGCGCCCTTTCCATCGGCGAGACCTGCCGGCAGCGTCGTTGACGCCTAAGTTGGCGGCAGAAGAAACTAGAGGCCCTGCCAAGCCTCCAAGGCGCGCGCCCAGACGCTTGCCCAGCAAGCGCAAGGAACAGATTGGCGGCCTCTTTCCAGGGTCGTCAGACACAGTCGCGCCAGCGCTTCCGTGCAGTGCACGGTGCAACTGTGACGCCAAAGGAGGAAGATCAATCAGAATGTGATCCGCCGACCCTGTGGCAGACAGGCCACCATCGTCCACATGCTGTTTAAATTGCACCTGTGACGACAACGCCTGGCGGTCCAGAGCACCGACAGAGCACGCCCCGATGAGGGTCGTCGCAAAGCTGCAACCCGCAACGACGCCCCTCGCAGCCCCAAAAGACGGCCTACCGTGGAACCCGCCCGACGAAACCGCCTAGCTGCAAATTCACGCGCACCGCCACGTGGGTGACCACCCAAGGAAAATGGCAAATCTTACACCGAGCCAGGAGCTGTCTGAGATCAATCGTCGCATACTACTTGAACAAATCAAGGAGACCGCCGCCGCCCCCCCTTTGTCGTTCACACTGGACTCGGCTCGAAGATACTGGCGCCACACAACGCCCTGGGCCCCCCTCGAAAGTACCCGCGGCAAAGTGCTCCCGAGGGTGGGGCCAGTCCCGCTGCTGGCACAGAGGGTGGCGGGCACGGCCGCGGGCCTTGCGAAGCGCGCAGAAGGTGCCTGGGCCTAAACCCTGAAGAAGCCTTGGGGACCAGGGACAAGAGCACCATCGCACACTGCTGAGGAATCAAAGACCCCAGCTCCATGACCGAAAATTATCCTGGCGAAGGACCCAACAAGGTGCAGTTGTGAGTCACGCAGTTGTTGGTATCGTCTTCGGTGGAGCTCCTTCTGGGGCACGAGACGTGTGAGGAGTGTGCCAACATGGGCGCGGTGGTGTCATGCGAGCGCAGCCCCTGGGGCCTTCGGCGGAGCTCCCCATGGGGCCACGAAACGTGTGAGGGGTGTGCCAACATGGGTGCGGTGGCGTCATGCGAGCGCAGCCGCTGGGGCCTTCAGTGGAGTTCCCTATGGGGCCACGAAGCGTCTGAGGGGAGTGCTGACATGGGTGCGGTGCTGTCATGCGAACGCAGCCACTGGGGCCTTCGGTGGAGCTCCCTATAGGGCCACGGACCGTGTGAGGGGTGTGCCGAAATGGACATGCGGAGGGCAGAGGCACGCGTGGGAGGAGGAGGAGGAGGGGGGGGGGTAGGAGGATGGAGGAGGCCAGGAGGAGGATGGAGGAGGAGGAGGAGGAGGAGGAGGAGGGAGGAGGAGGAGGCGGAGGTGAGGAGGAGGAGGAGGCGGGAGGAGGAGGAGGGGACGAGGCAGGAGGGAGGAGGGGGGAGGAGGAGGAGGAGGAGGAGGAAGAGGAGGAGGAGGAGGAGGAGGAGGAGCAGCAGAAGGAGGAGGAGGAGGAGGAGGAGGAGAGGAGGAGGAGAACGCGGTGCGTTGTCTCTCCAAAACGAAGACTCAAAACAGGATGGTTGGGACAATTCGCACCAGCCCCTCCAAGGTGCGATCGCTCATCACACAGACACGCCCCATGTGGAAACCGCCCGACACAACCGATGCGCTTCCCCTCGGAAAAGGACCGAGCAGCGTCAGGAGGCGCCAGGGGCAGTTCATCTTGCACCGGATCGTGAACAAACCAATCTTGCGAGCGACCATGCCCCCACAAAGAGGTAAACTTGGCGCGTGGGCCCCCTGGCCCCCCACGACCCCGAGGGCAGCGGCAAAGTCGGCGCGGGGGGTTCCGACACTCTCGCGCCGCGGGCCCACGGCCTCCCCGTGGCAGGGCAGGCCGAGGAGGAAGGCCCCGAGCTGATCCCAGAAAGCTTAGACTGCGCACCCGAGGCGGGGGCCACCTCGGGAGGCGGCTGCTGGAGCGCAGGCAGCACCCTGCGGGTGACTTCCTCGCTGGCAGCCTGCCGGTGGCCCAGAGAGTCCCCAAGCACGTTAGAGAGCCATCTGCCGGCGAAAAGCTTAGGACAGGGGGGGGCCTCAGACGGGGCATTCGGCTTCCGACGCAGCGCAGGAGACTTACTTCCGACGATCGACTGTGCAGCATCTTTCGGGTAACGAAACATGACATAAACATAAACACTCGGAGGTCCGTGTGGATTTCTCGGATCCGCGCTGGGCTCCCCTCTCTGGCGCGCGGAGCGCGCCAAGGAGCGGCGCCGGAGGCGCCGCCAGGGGGCCCCAGCGCCGATCCGAGAAATCTGCGCGGACCTCCGAGTTTTTGTATCTATGTCATCCTTCGTTCCCCTACCCTTGCCACGGCCCAAGGCCGACACCCGCAGCGAGACCGGCAGGGCAGTCGGGATCACCCGCACGTGCCCGAGCGCGGACATATGGAACCGTGGGCCTCGGGAGCGGGCGGCGCGGCGCTCAACCAGGGGGCCTTGGACGAGAAGGCAAGGGTGACCATTTCGGCCAAGTCCGAGATTCCCAAAAAGGGGGCGGACTTGAGCCCAAATTTCTACGGAGGAGGAGGAGTAAGAGGAGGAGGGGGAGGAGGAAGAGGAGGAGGAGGAGGGGCGCAGACCGCTGTGCCCCCTGCAAGGCACGAGTGCCGAGCAGGGGGTCCGATGTCCAAGGGGCTCGACAGTCCGCGCGAAGCGCGGCTCGAGCGAAGGAAAAGGAGGCCCCTCCCTACCCTCGCGGCGGCGCGCGCGCCCGCCTCGCAGTGCACAGTCTTGCTGAAATAGGAGACGATGTGCAGCGATGGCGGCGCGGCAGCAGCGGCGGCGGGGGGGGAGGGCCCAAAAAACTAAACGAGATTAGTCGGAGCCCGAGCTGGATCCGTCTCCAAGCGAGAGGAGGAAGGGCCCTCGTCGGGGCAGGAGGCGGCAGGAGAGGGAGCACGATTATCGTCGCGTCCTTCCTGCACGCAAGAGGCGGGCCTGCCCGCATCCGTGGGGCCAGCGTGGCTATCTTCACGCCTGCACGGCCGAACAGCCGAGGGGGCGGTAAGCTTCGCGCCAGTCTTCGGATGCAGGCCGGCCTCAATCCTCCGAATAGCCATTCGCTGGTTCGCCTTCGTAGAGGCCACGGCAGAGAAACCAACACATCTAGCGGCTAACTTCACAAAATTGCCAAGAGTGCCGTTTCCACCGCATTTGCGGCAGCAAAAATAATCACCATTTTTAAACACATCGTGACCGAGGGCCGAAAATTGAGGGTACCTGTCGGGCCCACTGGGCCCCGAGGGGAGCTCAGGAGTCAGCGGGCCCTTCACCCCCAGATCGTCGGGCCCCTCGGTCTGGCTGCGCAGCTCAGCCTCTCTCTGGGAGGCTTCCATAGCCAGCTGCACGGCCTCGGAACGCATCAGGGCGAACCCCTGGTCGGTCGCATGGGCATTCCACCATTCAGACGCAGCCAGGAGCTGCACGGGGCTGGCCATGCAATCACGAGTGGCCCTCTGTGTGAGCATGGCTTTGAGAGAAGTCTGGCTGCGAGCAAATCTGCCACATACACGGCACCTCCAAGTGGCGACCTTCTGGCTGTGCCAGATCTCGTGACTGGTGATCGACAACTTAGGGGGAAGAGGGAGGCTCGAGGAAACCAGAGGCTCATCAGGATCACCAGACCACGCTTGAGACTGCAACAGCCTTTGAGCAGCCCATGCCAAGAACCTAAGAGTGGACTTATGATACCTATATTCTCCCGCCAAGGCCTTACAGAATCCATCCGCGTAACTGTGGGACGCCGAGCCGAGCTTCGCGAAAAAATCAGCCCATAGGTTTCCCGCCCAGTGCTCAAGAGAGACGCCTTTTTCTACAGCGTCATCGAGCGAAAGGTGGGCGGGGCACCAAACAAATTGGGGGGGATCGTGCTGCTGGTTCCTGAAAATGTCCGCCCAAATCGACGCGTGTTTGGCTAGACCAGCAGCCTGCTCTGGGTCCCAAGCGTTGCCTTCCCGAACGCTGGCCTGCAGGTCGGACACAATTTTTTCCACCGCAGGCGCAAAGTGCAGTGCCTGACGTATCGACCACCGCTCCGCACGTCCGATGGTCTGGCGCACGCCAGGCAATGCGCCGAAGACGGCACGAACTGGAATTAAATCTTGATTTAATTGGACAGCTGCCCAGCCAGCCCGAGCAACCTCAGGGAGACTTGACTGGAGGCAGCTCCCATCGACGAAACAGGTGGGCCCCCACGGGCCTGAAACGTTCCCCCAGAACTGGACCTGAGGGAGGGCCTCGGGGGGCTCCAAAGCCACAGAGAGTGAGGGGACCCCATAGGTGAGATAAGTGGTTTCGGCCTGTGGGTTCCCCAAGATATCTAGACATGAATTAATTAGAGCATTCCTATGGCTCAGAATCTTGTCGGGGACCTGCTCGCCAAGCCCGTCAACTCCGTCCAAGACCAAGCCTGCACAGTCGTACCAGATGTGCCCGTAGGAGCCCAGGGGAGCCTGACACACACGACATTCAGGGCTTATGCGGTAACCCTGGGAAGCACGCACACCTGGAAGAGGAATAACATCCGCCATGACCGCCGAGAGAGCTCCAAGTTGCCGCGGACACCGAATCGCTTGAAGACCTCCTCTCAACGCTCTGTGCCAGACCTGCTCGGTGCCCTGGGACGTGGGCATGTGATGAAGCAGCCGACGATGTTGCCACCTCTGAATACCTTCTATCATGTATAGCTTGACGTCGTACGGGCAAGTCGTGACTAAGTTTATCGTGATATTAGTGTCCGAGAGGAACGTGTGGGCGCTGGTCATGGCCCAGCCGATACGATGAAGGGAAAGCCAGCAGGCCGACATGGGCCCCTTCGCGATCTGCCACGTCGGGTTGTCGTCGAAGTAAAGACGTAGTTGGGCCCAGGCCCGCTGGGCCCTCCCAAGACAAACTCTGCTGTCCCAGATCCAGGCCGCGTAGCGGAGGCATATGCTGAGCGTGCAGTCGAATATGGGATCGTAGTAGGGGTCGCGGTGAGCGAGGAGATACGCTGTGACTCCACCATGTTTTTTACCCCCGGCGAGGGTCGAGGCCAACTGTCTGAAATATCGAAGAGAAACGTCAGAAACTCCAGAGACACCGCCACCATGCCCAGCAGCTGGTAGCGCTCCCGTTCTGAACAAGAGCGAAGCCTTGCGCCCAACGGCGCTGCGCAGCGCCATGTACTTGCGACGGCGCTGCTTCAGAGACTTGAGGCGTGCCTTCTCCTGGAGCCTCAACACTTTGCCACCAGCTAACTCATGCCCCAGGTTGCGCATCCATGGCCGAAACTGCAGTTTGAGCTGCGCCGCTCCGTGCCGAAACAACCTCTTGGACCTTCCCGAGGCCGCCACGATACCAGACTTCTTGGGCTGGGTGTTCAGCCCTAATACCTGGGCGTCGTACCTGAAGATCCGTACAGCCTTCTCTAGCTGCGGCAAGGTGTCAGGCGTCGTGGCGACCAGCTGCAGCGACACGTCATCTACTAACGCACGCGGCGTCACACACGGGGCAATCTGGTTGAGGCGCTTGAGCGCCCGAAAAGTCAGCACGAACAACATGCCTGTAGCATGGCTGCATCCAGCTAGGATGCCTTGGAAAACCTCGAGGGACTCGGAAAGGCTTCCGAATGCCTTCAGACGCCGTGGCTGCCTGTACAAGTCCACAAGCATCCACACGAGGCGTGGCGGAAAGCTGACAGCCTCTGCCTCCTTGATGAGTTGGGCAGGGTGAACCATTTCGAAGCACTTGATCATATCAAGCAAAACTGAAATCGAGATTTCGCCGAGCAGGGACGCTAGTTCTGCGGACAGGTTGTGCGCGAAAGCGCTGTCCGTGGAGCTATGCCGCTTCCTGGTGCCCCAGATCTCGAGACAACCATGCAACTCTTGCCAGCTACAAGTTACAGGCTTCCTGAGTTTGCCCCAGACTCGGCAGAGAGTGTTAATTAGGGCTATCAAGCGGACTCCCCCGTCAGGCTTGGCCAAACGCACCATTTCCGTCCAAACCCGATCGTTGGGCCAAGCGAGCTGGGCCTCACATCCGTTGAACAAAAACGCTATGCCTTCGTAGGCTCCTTGGCTGAGGTGGAGCAGAGCCCTGGGCGCAATCCGCGAAGGGCCTGCCGCCGTGTTGATTTTAAATTGCTGGATGCAATCCTCAACCTCTAAGGCCGTGATGCAAGGGAGCGAGGGCCAGGCGTGGGCCCCATCGGGGAGCGGAAGCTTGGAGCAGTCGTGGGTCATCCAGATGTCAGCCCATGGCTGCATCTCTTGATCAGCGAGCTGGAAGGGTTGGGACTTGGAACCAGCAGCAACGACCTCCTGGACCGCTCGCACCTTGCTGAACCTATGGGCCTGAGACGCTCCTCTCTGAAAAGCTTCTCGGGCCCAGGTCAGCCAAGCTGAGCTCGCGGCGGCTTCGGCAGCCCCGATCTTGGCCTTGGCGGTGAGATACACATGCGTAAGGCATTTGCCGAGGTGCTTCGCCCAGCGCAAAGCCGTGGCCCAAGCCTTGGTGTTGGGGTCCTTAAGGAGGAGGAGGAGGAGGAAGAGGAGGAAGAGGAGGAGAAGGGCAGGCCAGATCGGGCGCCTCGGCCACTCTGAGGTCCTCCGAGGCCATGACGGCGCCGCTGGGCTGAGAGTCCACGAGCTCCTGCCAGTGGGCGCACTGCGCCGACAGGGAAAGGGAGAAAGAGGGGGGGAGGAGCAACAGCAGGTGTAGGATGGGCATGTTGGCTCCTTCCTCCTCCTCCTCCTCCTTCTCCTCCTCCTCCTCCTCCCTCCTGCTTCCTCCTCCTCCTCATTCCTCCTCGCTCCTCCTCTTCTTCCTCCTCCTTCTTCCTCCTCCCTCCTCCTCCTCCTCCTCCTCCTCCTCCTCCTCCTCCTCCTCCTCCCGAAACGAGAAAACACAACCTCATGTTGGCTACCAGGAGGCCTCGCCCGCTGGGCGAGCGCAGGCCCGCGACCGCGGGCGGAGCGCGGCGCTGGCGCGGGCAGGGAACGCTGTCGTACGGCGGAGCGCAACAGCAACAGCAGACGGTCAGGAATCCCTGGGTGGGTGGTCTAGGGCGGTCATTGTTCCCTGGGGCGGCAGCAGCAGCCCTCTGGGCGTGGGTGGTCTAGGGCGTTTCACTGTTCCCTGTTAATATACACCCCCTCCCCCAGGCGACTGGCAGCCAACCAGGAACGCTGTTGCATAGCTGTGCGAACCAGCATACGGTCAGGAATTGGTTTGCACAGCGTGTCGCGGCGACGATCCAGGCGACACGCTGTGCCTTGCAAGCGGGTAGCGTGTGGTTCCGCTCCGCGGGAAGACGGTGACGCTTGGGAACGGGAGGGTGGATAGCGTGTCGCGCCGAAGCGTGGTGGGCCAGAACTGGCGGAGCGACACGCTGAGCCAAAGTTCCTGACCGCAGCGATAATGAGCAGACGGATGAGAAGCATCAGCAGCAGCAGCAGCAGTAACCCCAGACATCCTGCGCTCCTATTGTTTCCACGCGTGGATTCCAGAAGGTCTGGTCACCTTCCCTATAAGGCCAGCTTGGAGGTAGTCGAGGTCTCCTCCTCCTCCTCCTCCGCCGAGGAGGAGGAGGAGGAGGAGGAGGAGGAGGAGGAGGAGGAGGGGAGGGGGAGGGGGACGGGGGAGGGGGGAGGGGGAAGGGGAGGGGGAGGAGGTAGGAGGAGGAGGAGGAGGAGGAGGAGGAGGGAGGAGAGGAGGAGGAGGAGGTAGGAGAGCAGCAGGAGGCAGGAGGAGGTGGAGGAGGAGGAGGAGGAGGAGCGAGGAGGAGGGGGATGGAGAGGAGGAGGAGGAGGAGGAGGGAGGAGGAGGGAGGAGGAGGAGGAGGGAAGGAGGGGGGGAGGTAGGAGGAGGAGGCGGAGGCAGGAAGAGGAGGAGTGAGAGGAGGAGGAGGAGGAAATGGGAGGAGAGGAGGAAATGGAGAGGAGGAGGAGGGGGAGGAGGAGGAGGAGGAGGCGGAGGAGGAGGAGGAGGAGGCGGGGGGGGGAGGAGGAGGAGGAGGAAGGAGGAGAGGATGGAGCGGAGGAGGAGGAGGAGGAGGTGGAGGAGGAAGGAGGATGGAAATGGAGGAGGAGGACGGAGGGCGGAGGAGGAGGAGGAGGAGGAGGAGGAGGAGGAGGGTGTGCCCGTCGAAGGGAACATCGTGAACCCCTGAGGCGGGCTCCGTCCCTGCCCCAGGGGGCTCGACAGGGCACCCCCGAGAGAAGCTCGTCCACGGAGTCGGCCCCTGCCCTCGCAACGAAGGAGGGAGGAAGGAGAAGGAGGAGGAGGAGGAGGAGGAGGAGGAGGAGAAGGAGGAGGAGGAGGAGGAGGAGGAGGGAGGAGGAGGAGGAGGAGGAGGAGGAGGAGGAGGAGGACGAGGACGAAGAGGAGGAGGAGGAGGAGGAGGAGGAGGAGGAGGAGGAGGAGGAGGAGGAGGAGGAGGAGGATGAGGAGGACGACGAAGAGCAGGAGGAGGAGGACGAGGGAGGGAGGGAGGGTGGCAGGGAGGAGGCAGTCCTGCCAAGGGCACGGGCGCGCTCAGCATCATGGCCACAGCCCTGGCAGAGATCTGCCACACAGAGACGGGTGCGGCTCCAACAGCTGGGGGCAGCGACGCCCCTCTTGGGCCCCCGCTGGGGCCTGCACATCCAGGGGCGACCGAAGCGGGCCCCGAACAACCCACGCGCCTTCCGACCAGTGGCGGTGAGACCCAAACTTGTGGGCCCTGCCGGGATGCACCAACCCAGCTCCTTCGAGAGAAGCTTCTTGCCCAGCGCACCTCCCGCGCAGGCCTTGTGCACGCTCAGAGACGGTGGCGTACTCGCCACAAGTGGTGCACAGCAGGAAGCGCAACTGAGAATCGAGCGCCGGAAACTCCCAGAGCGCGCGTCCGCCCGCGAACCACTGGCGAGAATCGCCTTCGGGGGCAGCTGGAGCGGGCGATGGACTCTCAACATCGGCCTCAGGCTCCGCCTGGGCCACTGGAGAGACCTGGACGCCGTGCGCCAGGCTGCCTATGGGAGCTCTGTCCCCGCATCCGAGGGAGCCTCAAGCGAGATCATGGTCGGCGCTTTGGCCCCTAATGCTGAGAACCCCCAGCAAACTTTCAAGAAAACGGCGACTTACAGGACGCGTGGGGGTCTGGGTCCTCCTCGCCCCCCGAGGCTGCCGCCGAGGCCGCTGGCGCGGGCTGCGCATCTCCTTCGCGAACGTAGGCCCGCTCAGGAAGGCCATGGGCTGGGGCCTGCCGAGCACCCGTGGCACCTGGGTCGAGGCTGCGGGGGGTCGGAGTCCTCCATTCTCCTCCTCCTCCCTTTCCTCCTCCTCCCTTTCCTCCTCCTCCTCCTCCTCCTCCTCCTCCTCCTCCTCCTCCCTTTTCTGCCTCCTCCCTCTCCGCTCCTCCTCCTCCTCCGCCTCCTCCTCCTCCTCTTCCTCCTCATTTTCCACCTCTCCCCCTCCTCCTCCCCCTCCTCCTCCCCCTCCTCCTCCTCCTCCTCCTCCTCCTCCTCCTCCTCGTCCTCGTCCTCCTCCTCCTCCTATTTTCTCAGCTTTCAGCTGATGGCATGGGGGTCACCCCCCGATCGCCCCTAGTGGGGGGTCGAACTAGGGCGCCACGCAGCGGTACCGCTGCAGCAGAATCTGCAAAAGTAACTAGGACGCGATGCAACAGGATAAAAAGGAGGAGAAGGCACGCAGGAACCTAAGAACCGTAAGAGGTGAGGAGGGGGAGGAGGAGGAGGAGGAGGAGGAGGAGGAGGAGGAGGAGGAGGAGGAGGAGGAGGAGGAGGAGGAGGGGGAGGGGCAAGTGGCAGCAGTGTGGCGGTGGCGTGGGCGTGCGGCAAAGGCCACCCTCGCCCAAGGTGGACCGCGCAAGGGCCTCTCCCCCTACTCATAAGAAGCCCACCAGCCAGCCCACAGTCCCACGACGGGGACCCTCAAAAACCGAGGCGGGCGTAGGGCACCCGAGCATGGGACCGGTGGCTGCCTGGGGGGGTTCCACCGGGCGTGGGGGAGGTTAGCGCCTTCCTGGAGGTGGCCGCGTGGAGGGAATTTGGCAGCCCCCCCCCGACCCCCACACACAACTTACCTACCCCTCCACTTCGAGTGGACTGGAGCTGCGCTTACACCTGTCAAGCGAAGCAGGCTGAGTTGGGGCACTGAGTGGGGCAAGAGGCGTGTGGCGTTGGGTTGCGGCTCTGCTGGCCGCGGTCGCCCCGATCTACGCCAGGGCGGCGGGCGGCGATTGTGTCCCTCCTCCACCGAAGGTAATGCACCCGTTCAGTCACCCCACGAAGTATGCGAAAGTGGCGCGTGGCGTTGGGATAATTGAAAAGTGTTGAACATGCAGCAACGTTCGAGGGTTCAGACTGAGACTGCGGCGGAGAAAGTTGAGAGCTGCGGAGGAGGAGGAGGAGGAGGAGGAGGAGGAGAAGGAGGAGGAGGAGGAGGAGGAGCAGATTCAGCGATGGGGCTGCGGTTGTGGGCCCTCCAGGCAACTGAGGTCGGCGGGCGGGGGCTGTCTGCCCGCGGCCGCCCTGGCCCTTGCCAGGACGGCCGACGGGGCGGCCCCTTTTGTGTTTCCCCCCCCCCCCCCCCGTTAAGATACCCTACCCGTCCCGCCCCGCCTGAGCGGGGGAGGTACAGGTTAGGAGCCCAGGCCTTCCGGGTGGGGTCCGAACAGATGGTGTCCCTCCTCGTTTGGGTGGATGGGGACGCTCCGTCGGAAAGTTAGTCGCCCCCCCACGGATTATTATGCCATCCGGAGTTGGCGGTGATCCTGACCATTGGCGCGTTTGGGGACCTTGTACTACTGCAAAGTCAGATGACCTGCTTCCGCATGAATCTCTCGGGTTGTGGCTGAGAAGCTGCGGCGGGTTTTGAAGCCCTGCTTGACCGTGCATAGCCTGTTGCTGATGTAATCGCCATGGCTGCATGTGGCGCATGGCATGGGATGAGTGTGGGTGAGAAAGCCACCGCCGTGGACACAATATCTTCGCGCCCCTCGAGGTTAATGCTGTCGCCGTCGCCGTGTGCTGATGCTGCCGTCGTCTGGGAGAGGTGAGGACTGTGCTGTCTGTCGTAGGAGATAGGATCCAACTGCTGCTGCTGCTGCTGCTGCTGCTGCTGCTGCTGCTGCTGCTGCTGATGTCGTGGCAGTGAGTGCGGCGGTCTATGCATAGGATAATGCAAGGGTCGGGGGCCAGTAGTGGGACAGCTGGTGGTGTGATGCGCCGTCTGAGCAACATGGGTAGGATCTGCAGCCGCTGGTAGCAAAACCGGTGTAAGAGGAGTGGACGCTCCTCCTCCTTCTCCTCCTCCTCCTCCTCCTCTCCCTCCTCCCCTCGCCCTCCTCGGGCTCCTCCTCCTTCTCCTCCTCCTCTCCCGTCCTCCTTCCTCCTATCCTCCGCCTCCCTCCTCCCCCTCCCCTCCCTCCCCCCTCATCCGCCTTCTCCACTCCTCCTCCTCCTCCTCCCTCCTCCTCCTCATCCTCCTCCTCCTCCTCCTCTTCCTCCTCCTCCTCCCCTCCGTCCCCCTCCATCCGGGCCTCTCCACCTCCTCCTCCTCCGCCCTCCTACCTCCTCCTCCTCCCTCCTCGCCTCCCTCCATCCTCTCCTCTCCTTCCCCCTCCCTCCTCCTCCTCCTCCTCCTCCTCCTCCTCCTCCTCGGCTCGGAATTGAAAGGTGGGGCTGGGGAACGTGTCCAGACCTCCCGGGGGTGGGGCCCAGGTTGCCACTCACGTTTCGAAAAGAAACACGACGTCGGCGTTCTGGGCTTCAGTTGTTTAACCATGGGCGGCCAGGGGATGCATCGACGGCGATCGAAGACCTAGCTAGGATCAAAGATCTATCGAGGATCGAGGGTACGGTCGATCGAGGATCGAAGGTCAATCGAGGGTCGATGGTCGATCGAGGAACAACGGCATCGCCATCGAGGCCGCAACTGATCCAAAGCGTGGGAGCGAAGATCTCAGGAGGATCGAAGATCGATCGAGGATCGAAGGTCGATCGAGGATCGAGGGCATCGCCATCGCCACCAGCGATACCCTCGACCCTCGATCCTCATTCGATCCTCGATATGTCTTCGATCATCGTTCGATCTTCGATCCTAAGTTGTGTACCCCGGGGCCGACAAAAGACGACACCATATGGAAAAATGGCCCTGGGGAAGGGGTCCAAACCTCCGATGCCATGATTTTCGTTCCAAGCTCTGCCCCCAGAGGCCTATCCACAGGACAAGCTTTTCATCCTGAATCTTTGCTTCGCGCCCCACCGGGAAGTCCATCAACGGCCCCAGCGGGCGCGCCCGGAAGCCGCGCCCCCGCCCAGTTCAGCACGCCTCTCGAAAGAGGAGAGAGCAGGAGGAGGAGGAGGAGGAGGAGGAGGAGGAGGAGGAGGAGGAGGAGGAGGAAAGAAGGGGGAGGAGGGAGGATATCGCAGTTTCGCAGGGGGGCTCCACCTGCGGCCCCAGCGGCTTGTCCCGCAGCCCAGAAGTGCTTGTTCTATGTTTGCCTGCGCGCCTTTTCCCGCAGCCACCTTGTCCGTAATTCCCCGCGGCGGGCAGTATACGAAGAGAGAGAGAGAGAGAGAGAGAGAGAGCAACGCCCTGACCTACACGCGGCTGCACAAGACTGGCCCCCCTTACAGGCATGCGAGCTGTGTGAACAGCTCTGGCGGAGAAAAGGATACGAGAGCAAGGAAACCAGAACTGTCCAACCCCGCGTGCAAAACCAACCCGTCCAGGATGCACAGCCGTCATCTGGTCGCCTGACGGGCGCCGCGGACTGTAGGCTCACCCAGCTGTGTGTGCATCGAAACTTCAGGTTCTGCGGCTGGGCGGCACTCTCGTTCGCCCTTACAGCCAGGCGCACCCCTCTGCAACAATGCTACCTTCTGCCGAACGGTGCACCCGTCTCGCGCTCTTCAATGGGTCGCGGTTGATAGGGCTTTCTGTATGTTGTCTTGCACATTCCGTGTATGTTGTTTTTTTGTCCCAGCACCGCTTGCATGGCTTCGGCATCTTCAACGTGCATCGACTCTGGCCCCCTGTTTTACACTGCATCCGTCAGATATGTCCTGACCCCCACTTGCAACGCCAGGCTGTAATAGATCTAGGCATGTCCCGCCCTCGCTTAGCTTTCCCTGTATTGACTCAACTGGCCGCCGACGAAAAAGTGCGTGCGTGTGTGTGTGTGTGTGTGTCTGTGTGTATGCATGTATGTATGTGTGTGTGTGTGTCTCTCTCTCTCTCTCTGTCTGTCTGCCTGCCTGCCTGCCTGCCTGCCTGCCTGTTTTTTTGTTGTTTCTCTCTCTCTCTCTCGAACGATCGATCCCTCTACTTACGTATCGTTCTCTCTCTCTCTCTCTTTGTCTATTTCTCTCTCATTCTCTCTCCACACGTCTCTCCTCCTCAAGGTGGCCCAAATACAGTGTCACGCTGAACGTCTGCGCTGCCTCTTATTCTCCTCCGCCTCCTCCTCCCACCTCCTCTGTACTCAAACTTCCGTCTCCTCTTCTTCCTCCTCATAATCCTATCCTCCTTGGTCGTCCTCCTTCCTCCCTCCTCCTCCCTCCTCCTCCTCCTCCCCCTCCTCCTCCTCCTCCTCCTCCTTCTCGTCCTCCTCCTCCTCCTCCTTCTCCTCCTCCTCCCCCTCCATCTCTCTTCCTAATAAGAAATCGTCGCACAACCAGACCTGTCGGTGATTCACATTTCGCCTGAAACACGCTCACCAATTTGACAACTCGACGGTTGAATCGTTCAACGTGCGCATGTAGTAAGAGCGGGTGAATTTCAACATGTGACTCTCGCCTTAGCGGCACGCATTCTTGCTTTACGCATGCACAGCAGCGACAAGCAACATGCGTGGAGGATGGGCCACTTTCAGAATGTGGATCTCGCCGTAGCGCCGCGCACAGTCGTCTCAAACGGGATGGTGATTTTCTAATGTGGCTCTCGCCTCAGAGCCGCGCACACTCGTGTTCACCATGTCCAGCAGGTGCCAGGATGGAGAACGGATGGCTTTCAGAACGGGGCTCTCGACTGCAACTTCTGCGCTTCCGGACTCTTCTATACTTGTGCGACAGATGCACGGGCGGAAACCGGGTGGTCTTCGAAACTTTCAGACATGCGGCTCTAGCGTGAGCGACGCGAACATAAATTATTACAGTTTCCGACAATGACACAGATGGACGGCGGGTCGTTTTCAACTTGTGGCTGTTACCTGTCTTGCTTCGCATGCTCGCCTTAAACGCGCACACCAGCTGCAAGGACACAGGGCGAGTCGTTTCCACAATGTGGATCTTGCCTTCGCGCCTCGCGCATTCGTCCGAAAAGGACTGGTGGCTTGTGAATGTGATTCTGGCCTTAGCGCCGCGCGCATTCACCTTACAACCTTCTATCAGCCACAAGGATCGCGGGCCGGTGGATTTTCAGTTGGAACTCTCGACTGCTGCAACTCTGCGATTTGTAACTCCAGATCTCTGCAGACCCTTCGGCGTGTGGGAGACGCTGTCGTCGCCGTCGTCGTAAGTCCCAAGAACATTTAGTAACAAGGCATAGTTCAGTCGAAGGGAAAGCCCTTTCCCTTTATCCTTTCCCTGCCGGGGGGGGGGGGGAGCGGGGAGGGAGGTGGGGAGGGGGGGGGAAAGGTCCCGGGTCATAATACAGTCCCCCGGGGTCCTGGCGGGTCCCCAGGGGGGTCGCCCGCGGGGATCCTGGGGGAGATCCCGCCTTCAGAGTTGGCGGCACCGGCCGTAAGGCCTTCGCAGGAGAAATTGTAGAGAAACTACCTGGAATGAGGGCGGCTCGATTTTCAACATGCGGCTCTCGCTGGAGACCCAGCACCTCTATGACTATATGCCCTGCACGTGTGCGACAACCGTACGGATGTATGGCGGCTATCTTTCAAAGCGGGGCGCTCGCTGAACATTTAGATGAACAGAGAAAGCATTGACATAACCTTTTGGCGATCCGCTCGGATTTCTTGGATCGAGTCTGGACAACTCTCCCTGAAGCGCGGAGCGCGCAAAGGGCGGCGCCTGAGGCGCCGCATGGGGGTCCCCTGGCCGACCTAAGAAATCCTCTCGGAGCTCCGAAACTTTATGTTTATGCCTTTTCCCTACTTCGGACATTCCCTGGACTTTGCGATTCCACCCCGTGGCACTTCTCAGAATCAGAGGGGCTAGGGAATCTGTCTTGGATGGGCCCTCCAGACATTCGGTCTATCGAGGGGGAGAAAACAAATCCGATTAAAGTCGATCCAGACCACTCCAGGGGTCCATCTGGTGCACTTTTTTCCCCCCTGATCCGTTTTTGACGGTCCCGGGGTAAGGGCCCCCCGCAGTAAGCAAGAATATTCTGGTGAAGGACTTACGATAAGGGGACTAGGCGCCTGTCCTCCTTCTCCTCCTCCTCCTCCTCCTCCTCGTCCTCCTCCTCCTCCTCTTCCTCCTCCTCCTCCTCCTCCATCCTCCCTCATTCTCCGTCTCCTCCCCGCAGACCCGGTTTTAGAAACTCGCTGGCTCCAGCCAGAAGACCTCTTGGGCCTAGAAGGTATTACGAGAGCGGCCCGTGTCAAGAGGGTCGCTTTGGACGGGCGCCTGGGCGAGCGGGAACTGCCAGCGAGCACATGCAGGGAGAGAGGACGGCAACAGGGAGCCCAAGTCTCCGACGATCTGATTGTTCCTGTCCGGGCGCCCTTCTACAACTTCGGCCGCCGGGGCCCGGTGCTGGGCCCTGGGACCAGCAAGCGTGGATCCGTGGCGACGACCTACCCCCGTAGTGAAGCGGTCGGGACCTCTGAGGCCGCGGATTGAAACGATCAGATCGGCGGATGTCAGGGTGTGCTGCAGCACCGCAGGCGCCCCCATGGATTTACCCCAGTCCTCCTACTCCTGCTCCTTCTTTTCCTCCTCCCACCATCTTCAGTGTCCTCTCTCTGCTTCTATTTCTCATTGCCAGTATTAGTATGTTTCGTCTTCTTCTTCTGCTCAGACCTCCTCCTCGTCCAGGACCTTCATCGCCGTTCCTTCACATCCTCCTTCTGCGGAAGAAGTCCACCAGCACGTCCGCCACTACACCTCTACCAGGCGCCAGTGAAACGGCGCTCTTCGGGTGCCCAAGCAGGAGCCCAGGATGTCAAGTCGCGCTGATTTAGACGAAGAATGGACGGCATAGACATGAACTTTCAACGGTCCGCGCGGATTCCTTGGATCTGCACTGGACCTCCATCCCTGGGGGCCCAGCGCAGATCCAAGAAATCCGTGCGGACAGTCGAACATGTTTTATGCCGATTGCTTTCAATCGGTGAAGTTGCTTTTCTCACAGCGTCGTCTCCTAGAGGTCTCGACCCATTCCCTGGGTCCCGCTTTTCATCTTGAGTGGGTTTTTGAAGATCACTCGGTCTGGTTGAGGCCCACAGAATCCAAAAACAGCGAAAGATCTCAAGTTTCGCAGGGGTCAAGCGCGGATCCAAGAAACCTACGCGGTCCGTCGAATTTGTATGTTTATGGCGCTCCTTCTTTGGAGGCCTCCCAAATGAGGTCAAAGTAGACGGGGTCGGAGGATCGGGCCGCGTCGGTGCATCGGCGACGTCGGCGATGCATCGGCGTCGTCGGCGTGGAGGAAATCGGGATCCACATCGAGCCGCATCGCCGATGCATCGGCGACGCGGCGCGATCCTCCGACCCCATCTGCTGTGGCCCCACGGGGCCGGTTCCAGAAACCTGAACCCCCAAAAATTGCCATCTCCATGGGAGCGCATCTTTATCTCCGCCGCCTTCCGCCGGCCTTCCGCCGCCTGTCGGGGAAAGAAACATTACATAAACATAACAACTCGGAGGTCCGAGTTGTTATGTTCATGCCATTCTTCGTTCCCCTAGCTTTACGCCGACAAAGACCTCGCAACCTCGCAGCTCATCGGATGTCCTCGAGGGCGAGGCCCTCTCTGCTGTGTGAGCGCCTCGCACTCGTGGGGCCCGAACCTGGCGGGCTCGGGCGCCGGCCCTCGCGGCATCGCTGTGATTACACGGGTGGCTGGCCAGCTGGGCGACGACCGAAAACGGGTCTCACGCGAGATGACACGTCGACCTCGCGCCGCGGCCAACGCGGGCCGCCAGCGCGGCACGCCACCGTGGAGACGAGGGCACTCACGCGCGAGCTCACGCGCGCAGCTTGCGCGCCGATGTCGGCGCAGACGGCCCTCCCTTCCCAGACATCCGACGTCTCGATTTTTTCGAGACACGGGCCCCCAACCTCCCGACCACTTCCCTGGGACCGGTTTTTCATCCCGAGTCGTTTTTTGACGGTCCCGAGGCCCGGCGAGGGCCTCCAGAGGCCGAAAACGATGAAAAACCTTTGTCTCGATTTTTTCGAGACGCCCGAGGTCTGGGTTTCTGCGTCGGGAAGTCGTGCTCCCGCCCCAGACCCTGACGGTCGGGAGGTCCGGGGAGGCCCCCTGAGGTCCACGGAGGTCCCCGGCCTCTGGAGGCCTCCGCGAGGCCCGAGAGGGGCCAGCAACGTCCGAAAACCGCCCCCCCTCGACCCTCGAGGGAGGGCAAGACTTGGCACAGGTGACGAGCGCTCCAGAACATCCTGCTCCTCCGCCTGAATTCCTGGAAGCCTGAAGGCAAGGAGGTCTGTTAGACGTGGCCCTCCCTCCTCCGCCTGCTCGTCCTCCCAATCCCGCTTCCCAGACATCCAGCTGCTCCAATTTGTTTGGTGCATGGACCCTGGAGGTCCGGACCACTTCTCCAGGGCCGGTTTCTCGTCCTGAGTCGTTTTTTGACGCTCCCGAGGCCCAGCGAGGGCCCCTGGAGGCCGAAACCTGTCAAAAACCGCCTGCTCCAAGTTTTTTGGAGCGTCGGATCTCAGGGTTCCCTCTCCCGCGCACCAGCTCGTTCATCGTCTCCAGGGTCTCCGAGTGCAGGCCCTTGGAGGTCGAGATGAACGGCACGCCGGGCGGGACCAAGTCCTGCGGGTCACGGTCGCTCCCCCGAGTGGCCCCGAAGAGGGGAGGAGCAAAGGCAGCAGCGCTGCACTGCACAGGAGGTGGCAGGAGCAGAGGCAAGATGCCGCGGATGCTGCGGAGGGCCGCCACGCAGCTGGGAAACTGCGCCAACTCTGCCAGCAGGCCTGGCCTCTGCTCCGGTTACAGGGAGCAGGAACAGGAGGAGGAGGATGAGGAGGAGGAGGAGGAGGTGCAGCGGAAGGTGTAGGCGCAGCGGCAGCACGAGGAGGCGCTGCTGGATGAGGTGGGGGCCAATTGAAAGAGAGAGGAAGATCCGCGCGATCGTGCGACTTTTCTTGTCCGCGGAAAAATGGTTTGCAGGCGCTTGCGTAACGATGCCTGCTACGCGCCAGGAAATTAGAAGAAGGGGTGGTGGAAGAGACAGAGAGAGAGAGAAGGTAGGAACAACGGAGGAATAATAATGGGGATCCGGACGGGAGGGGGAGGGTGGGCTGGGCATTGGGCAAGGCAGGAACGTGGAGAGGGGAGGACAAGCAGGAGCAGGAGAGACAAAATAACAGAACATGTGCGAGAGGGTGGAGCGAGAGATGGGGGGGGCAGGGCCCAACACAACTGCAAAATTTGGAGGCCTCCCCCATCCTCCTCCCTCCTCCTCCTTCTCCTCCTCCTCCTCCTCTTCCTGCTCCTGCTCCTCCTCTTCCACTGCAAACCTTACAGAGCCGCGAACCCCGACCTTGGAGCGCAGGTGGGGAGGACCTGCGAAACAGAAACAAGTTAGGAGGGGTACGCAAGCAAGGCGTCTCATCGGTCACCGTACCGCGAGGCACGAGTTGGAGAGTTCTCAGGTATTGGGTGATCTACAACGCCTACGGCGAATCACCGCCGCCCATCGCCTTTTGGAAACGCCAGTGCGGCCAAACGTTGGGCCAAAGTGCAGCCAAGCTATTGGACTATGTGCTCCCCAAGCCGTTGTGGAACCCCTTGGGGGAACACTGGGAAGAGGAAGAGAAAGGAGGCGGAGAGGAAGGGGAAGGAGGAGGAAGAGGAGGACTCCTGAGGCCTCCTTGGGGCTTCCTGGGGACCTTTTGGGGGGCCTCTTGGGGGCCTCCTGGGGCCTCTTGGGGCTCGCCTGAGGGCAATCTTGGAGGTTTCTGGGGCCGTCTTGGGGCCGTCTTGGGGGCATCTTGGGCTGTCTTGAGGCCCTCTCGGGCCGTCTAGCAGGCCTCTTGAGGGCATCGTGGGCCGCCTTGGGGCGGTCTGGGGGGCCCATGGGCCCGCCTGGGAGCGTCGGAAGCCCGAACAGGCGAGGACGCCAATCCATTGGACAATGTACACAAGGAACATCAAGAATTCTGGGCGCTTCCTGGGCAGTCATGAGTCCCTCTTTGGGCGCTTGAGGGCCGCCTTGGAGGTCTCTGGGGCCGTCTCGGGGCCGTCTTCGGGCCTCTCGAGTTGTCTTGGGGCCATCTTGGGCCGTCTTGCGGGCCTCTTGGGTGCCTCTTGGCCCGTCTTGGGGCGACCTTGGGGGCTCATGGGCTCGTCTTGGAGCGTCGGAAGCCCGAAAAGGCGAGAACGCTGAACCCTTCGAAAGAAAACATGAGGAACATCAGGGATGTTGGCCTCCTGGAAGTCCTCTGGGAGCCCTCCTACGCAGCGTCTAAGAGGCCTCTTGGGCCGTTTGGAAGATAGATTGGGCCGTCTTGGGGCCATTTTGGTGCGCCCGACGCCGCAACTGCAAATTGTGACCACCGTCCGCCGTCTTGCGCCGTCGTCCGCCGACCTCTACCCTTCCTCCGCCAAGGAACCCCCTCTGCAAAGTCGGGGGGGGGAACGTTCAGGCTTGAGGCTGAAACTGGAGGCGGTGGCAATCGTGACGCGCCTTTTCCTCTTCTCCGAAGAGATTTGAATCACGTTGGCGCTTTCACCATCTTGCTTGCGTCTTTGGGCCCCGCCGAAATAGGCGGGACTGGCGCAGCCGGGAAGAGCTGGTACCACTGTCTGAGTTCTTGCGAGGACTTGTCAAGTTTTGACTGTTTGCGGGGGTTAGCAGGTTAGCAGTATTCGTGCCTGGCGGGGAGGGTGGTCGTCATCCGGACTGGCACGCTTATCGTTTCCATCCTCCCTCCGGTCCTAGCCTCCCGCGTAGCGAAGTGATCAATCGATCTGATTGGTTAGCTCTCGTTTTCTGTCCTGTTCCTTTGCGAACGTAGTCGCAACACCACCACACGCGTCGGCACGGCCGGTCCATTTTGTCCGACCCGAAACTGCACTGACCGTCTCCCAGCAGCTACGCGGACAGCGGGATTGGCTTTCACACGCCACGGCTCTCGCATGAGCGCCGCGCACATATGTCCTTACAGTTTCCAACTGCACCGATGGAGGGGGGGGCTCTGGCTTCGGCGTCGAACTTGTTTTAACTGTTCCCAACAACTACACGGGCTGTTCATTACCTCGCCGTCGAAGGTTTCGAAGCATCGCCGAATACACTGCGACAACCGAGCGCCGCCGCTATCTTGTGCATCGGCCTCAACATAGCTGCAAGGCGCTCGCCAGCGTTCAGGAAATGTTCTGCAGGACTCGCGCTGGCATGCGCGCGCAAGCATTCAAGTTCTCCCTCCACGCACTCACACGCCGAAAGAATACGTAATTCAAAATGCGTTCGTTGACTCCTGGGGTCTATCCTCGACATCGCCCCGCCACCCAGCAGCGGCAGATGTGCGGGGGCAAGGTCTTCCACGCGCTCACTTGCTGTCCGAAAAACGCTGGGCGGATCAATGACATGCGTTGCGCGCGAGCGGTTCCCAAAGTCCCACTTTCGTCTGGTGAATCGTCCTGATGCCGCCACTTACAAGCTTTTGCTTCAGACACCAAATTTTTTTGAAGCACGCGGGAGGCGCGGTCGACGAGGGTCTTTTGCAGCTTCTGCTTAGCACCATGGACGGCGTACAATTCTGGATCCACTTTCCTGGCGCCGCCGCCACCGAGGTCACAAACAGGTCCACGGTGTGCAATAGCGGGTTGGTCCTCTGTCACGATAGCCGCTTGCAGCAAGATCAGGTCTTTGGTCCGCGGCAGGAGCCGATGTCGCAGGCTCCCTATCTTTATTCGCAACCTCCACGATCGAATTGACCAGGCCTTTGTTCTCGCTGTTCAAGTCCGCCCGCTGAAGCAGAGGGGTTTGCCCGAGGCGCTTACTCCAGGAAAGCATCTCTTCACGTGCGGCATCGCGCCCGCTCTGCTAAGAACCTTCGGCTTGCGCAGTCTTGACCGCATCAAAAGGGCGTCGCGCGGCATCTCCATGGGCAACTCTCTGGGCGCCCTCTTCCGCTGGAGCCAGAACTGTCCAGCAGCTGTCCACGTATCTTGCACGTCTTACATGTCTGGTCATATTTGAAACAACTTCAGTCGGGACCCCATTCTGAAAACATGTTGCCTCCCTCCGAGAAGCTGTGGCACGATTTGAAATATTGCGGATGAAAGAAAATCCAAAGCGATTGCCACCTGTGCAAAGCGTTCCAGCCTCTATCCCTGTAGTGTTTGCAACCTTTTGAAATTCAGGTGCGCGGCGCTACGGCGAGAGCCATACTTTGAAGACGCCTGGCTTTACATCAAGGCGCTGCTGCACAATACTAGATAGTGTCAACCTTCCAGAGAACTTCGGCGATAACATCATCATAAAACCATTCCCGCCTCCATCCGCGCAGTTGTGGCAGCTGTTCCAACACATGTGCGCGGCGCTGCTGCGAGAGCCATCTTTTGAAAACGACCCACCCTCCATCTGGGTAGCGAAATGCTGGAGCATTTGACGAATGTACGCGGCACTCGGGCGAGAACCGCATGTTGGAAACGACCAGCCATCCATCCGTGGACTTGTTCGACATGATGAGCGTCGGGGGACGCACTTGCAAAGAAATTTCAAGCGAATCACCCAGCCAGGCCAACGGACACGTCTGGTCGCACGACAGGAAGAGTCATTCTCACGTTCTCGGGTGCAGCAAAAGCCCTAAGTGTAAACAAAACATTGGAAAATGATGATGTGTTTTTTTGCGCCGCACGGTTTCGATCAATGGTTTACTCGCAGGCGCGCGGCCTGCTGCGCTGCCTTCCAGGCAAGGCATTGGCGCAAGAGTTCGTGTCGTGTTATTTGGCGCACGTCGCCGTTCTGGTTTGTTCAGGGGCTTCGCAAAAGTGCTAAGCCATTCGTTGGGTGGTCAGTTCGGTTGCCGTTGTTCGCCATGGCGTAGTGCATTCGTTTCATGTCCGATTTGCCGCCCATAACACCTCCCACCACCCGCTCCTACAACGAATGCAAAGAGTTTCTGCCGTCAGTCGCGCGGTCCTGCGTTTCTGTTGACGCTGGGTCAGGCGCCACTCCGATTTTCCAGTTGTGCCGACAGTGGCTCCTATTATATAGCTTTTGTCCCTACTACTCCGCATTGCCCCCATCCCCCGTCTTGTTCAGGGGGTCGTTCGGGCCCAACCCCTGCCCCCACTTTCTCCACTGGTCAGTGTGGGTGTCGTTTTCATTGCGCGCGGAGGGGGGCGGCGGCCTGCGCGTCGACGCCATCGCGATTGGCACCGCTGCAAAGGCGCGTAGCTCGACTCGATTGCGCCCCTCCATGAGGACCACGCGCCGCGAGGGCCGCGAGACCGGGAGCCACGGGCCGCCACGGGGCACAGACCGCCGAGCCACCAGGAGGGAGCGGCGCGCACTCCAGGGAGCACAATTGGCGCACGGCACCACCAGGGGGGAGCCTCGGACCATGGGGCTCTGACGCGCCCCAGGAAACGACAGCGGGGCCACGGGGTCACGGGAGCACTGGGGGGCGAATCCGCAAGGGCGGCGTGGAAATGCCACGGGCCACGGGCGCTACGAACCAGTGCTGGGCGCGGCCGCGGGCTTCGCAAGCAAGAGGTGCTCGCCGCCACCCGCAGTGCCGACGGGATCGTTTTTGGTTGTTTTCAGCTCGGGGTCTCTCGGAAGCCCCGTTTTGGTCCCGAGGTCGGCCGGCAAACGGCCCGGGGCGGAAAAACCGGCCCGGGGACGAGGTCGAAAGCTCGTGGGGCCCATCCACAGAAAAAACTCCCGCTGCCAGAACTCTGGACAGGACGGCGACGAATGGTGGGGCACGGGGCGCCCTGCGACGAGCAGAACCGCACTTCCGCTTGGGTGGGGGGGGGAAGGAGGAGGGAGGAGGAGGGCGGCAGTAAGGGGGCGGGGGAGGGAGGCTGGAAGGAGGCGGAAGGAGGACGAGAGGGGGCGGGGGGGGGAGGGAGGAGGCAAGGAGGGGTCGGGGGGGAGAACGCGGGAAGGAGGAGAAATTTCGGGGGAGGAGGACTGGGAGGGGGGAGGGGGGAGGGGGGCTCGGAGGAACACGGGGGGGGGGGGCGGGCAGGAGGACCGGGAGGGAGGCTCGGAGGAGGAGACTCGGGAGGGAGGTTGGGGGGGGAGGCTCGCGGGACAGGCCGACCAGGGAGGAGGGGGGGGCTCGGGGGAGGGGCCGGGGGAGGTCCGGAGGGAGGGGGGCTGGGGGCGGGGGACTGGAGGACCGGGGGGGGGACTGGGAGGGAAGCTCGCAGGAGCAGGCTTGGGACAAGAAACGTAGGCCCAAACATCCGATGTCGTGATTTTTGGAATACGCGGTCCCCGGACGTCCCGACCTTTTCACGGGGGCCGCGTTTCATCCCGAATCGTTTTTCGCGCCCCTGGGGTCCCCAGAGGCCCCCCGAATCATAAAAATTGGAAAAACCTCCGTCCTGTTTTTTTCCAAAACGTCGGAGGTCTGGGGTACACGATGGCAGCGACGACGATGGCAGTGGCGTTGGTGGATTTCCCCGGGCCACCCCTCGGCCTGCGTAGTCTGCTTTAGTCGTGGTGCCCCTGGTCGGCCCAGAGAGCGCGCCTGCCGCGCATGCCCCCGTCGCCCTGCGGCCTTGCCTTGTCTGAGAAGCAGCGAAAGCGCGAGCGTGCGAGGAAGCGGGCCCCGCGGCACTCAAGAGAATATCTTCATCGCCTCCCTCACGGCCTCGTCCTCGGCAGCCTGGGCGGCCGCGCTCTTCATGGGCTGTTTTTTCTTCCTCTCCGACACCTCGCCGACGACCTTGCTCTCCAGCTTCGCGTTCGTCAGAGCGGCGGTCTCGGACGCGAGCTGCGGGGTCAGCAGGTGGGTGTACTCAAGGAGCTTGGCCATGTCGTCCTTCGCGAGCGTACCCTTGGCGTCCTTCAGCTTCGCCCCCTCGAGGAGCACCTCGAGGCCGTCCGGGCCGAAGAAAATCTTCGCCTGGCCAGGCCCCGCGGCCCCGCCCGTCGCGACTCTCGCGAAGTACTTCAGCTTGGCGACGACACCAGCGAGCTGCTTGTCAGCGTTGCACACGGTCAGGTCGGGGGCCCTGCCGTGAGCCAGCTTGCCGAGAACTCTCACCACGGCCTCGTGCTTCGCCCGCGCGGGCAGCGACGCCAGCTTGAAGGCGGGCGTCGACGTCATCTTGTTCAAATCGTGCAGAGCCCCCGCCTCGGTGACGGCCCTCGCGGGCGTCGGGGGCGCCTCGTGGATATTCAACGGCAGGCGCAGCTCGCTGCCCAAGCTATCTCCACGCCGAACTCGCTGTGGGAGGTCAACCACGAAGCCTTCTTCGCCTTGGTCCCGGTCTGGACCAGGTTCCCCGGACCCTTGCCAGCACCTTTGATGTGCTCCTCGCACGCCCCCCTCGCCACCTGCGCCTTCTCGCATATCGCCGGCGCTGCGGCCGGGCCGTCGGGGTACACCGGCGTGGAAGAGACAAATTCCTACGAAGAAGCCCATCGGAGATATGAACGACACCACGACACCGCAACACCACAACACCACAACACCCACGCCAATGCGGTCCAGAAGGGGGGGGAGACGATTTGTCAACGCCCTGGCTGGGGCCCCTGTTGCGCGGCGCCCCTAAAACATCCCTGTAGTGGTGCGTTGGCCCGCTGTGTGAATATGCGCCTAATGAGTCTGCTCACTGCATCACGCGCAGTGCGGGACGCCAGATGTGGTTGCACTTGCAGACGGGGGCTTGTGTGACATTCGCGTGGCTGGGCGCAGATTATTGTTTCATGCGCTGCATCATACACAACGTCAATGCGCCCCCTTCTCCTTGCAGTTTTTCACTGCGTCAATATGACATCATGAACTGCATCGTGCGCAACGTCAAGCATGGCACGCACGGCACCCATGTCTGGTTACAGCAGGTGCATCACGACATCAGCAGCACTACGCCATGTCAGCACGGGCACCACAACACCACAACACAACAACACAAACGACACCACAACAACACAACACCACAACACCGCAACACCATCACAACTCCATTGAACCACTACGACACCCACAACAACACCACGCCACGACAACGCCGCGACAACGCCGCTACATCACCGCCCCATTATCACAACGCCGCCGGAACAACACCACGAATGCAAAACGAAACAATACTCCGCCACCGGGCCGAAACCACACGCACAACCATTCACCGCGACACCACAGTAACAGACAACACCCCTTTACGACAACACTGAAACACCACGAATGGATTCGTGGTGTCTCGGTGTTGTTTTAAAAGAGTGTTGCCTGTTATGTTGTGGTGTTTCGGTGTTGTCGTAAAAGGAGTGTTGTCTGTTGTTTTGTGGCGTCGGGGTTGGGGCCGTGCAAGTGTACTCGCCCGAATCCTCACCGCGCTGAAGAACAAGAACCGCCGGGGTCCTCGCACCAGAGTTTCGTCAATTTCTCCTGCTTCACCGCAGCGGCCTTCCAATGCGCCGCGAAACGCCGGTCTGCCTCCTCCGCCGCGGACGACACGCTGTCCGGGATATCCTGGCCGAGGAAGCTGAAGTTGATCTTCCTGCGGGCGGGGGGCGCGTCGATCGACGGGATGCCGTCCACGTCTTCCAAGCAGGCCGCCTTGCTGTGCTCGAGCGCGTCGCTGGTCATCTCGGCCTTGCTGAATTCCGCAACGTGCGCGTCGATCGCGGTGGCGACGCGCGTCGAGAGGATCTCCAGCACCTTGTCGCCGAAGAGCTGCTTCCCGATGTCGCTGGTCTCCACCACTTCGGCGATCGCCGCCGCGGCCTCCGCCGCCGACGTCGTCGCCAAGATCCGCCGCGCCACCGCGGGCGCCGAGCCAGGCTCTGAGCCTTCCCCTGCGAAGGAGCCATTCGCCGCCGGTTTGTTTTCGGGCATCCGCCGCCGATTTGTTTGACAACTGCGAGTTCCCCACCGGGATACTTGAGGGACATCATGTAACCGGAAGAGGCCACGGATGTCCTCCACGCGCGCCCGGAGTGCCTTTGCACGACGGGCCTGGCTTGCGTGGGCGGCCTCTATAGCTAACGCAATGAACTCACTGGGCTCTACCCACGAGTCGATCTCCGGCGGCGAGAGACCGTGCACGCGTCTATCTCGGAGGGCCGTCATAGCAAAAAAGTGTTCCACCTTGCTACACCACGCGCGCGCCAGGATCGCAGCACGCTCTGGACTGTACAACCCCATGTCGTATCTGCTACTCATGGTGATATGATGGGTCGCCTTCGAGCTGCGGCACCATTGTTTGGCCGTCTCCCCGCAAGCGGCGCCGCTGATGCAGTCGGCGGCCTTGCCCTTGTGTTTGTTGGTCCACTCGCCGCCCAGAACGATGACCCGGAACGAAGACGGCTCCGAATCAGGCGCGGTTTCCCACTCCACCCTGACATTCTCGAGTTCCCCCCACACGGCCGCCGCCCCCGACAATCCGGGAGTTTCGGGAAAACGTCGGAAGAGGGGGGGGGACGAGGAGGGAGGCTCGGAGGAGCGCCGGGGAGGCTCGGAAGAGTAACGGGGTGGGGGACTTGCAGGGGGGATCGGAGGACGATGACCGGAAGGGAAGTTCGGGGAACGACTGGGAGGACGATCGGGGGAGTACTAGGGAGGGAAGTTCGGAGGAGGACATCTGGGAGGGGAGCTCGGGGGAGGAGCGGGGGGAGGGCGTGGAGGAGGACTGGGGAGAGAGGCTCGGAGGGGGAGGAACGGGGGGGACGCTCGGGAGGGAGGCCCAGAGGGAGGCCGAGCAGGAAGGAGGGAGGCCCGGGGGAGTACTGGGAAGGAGGCTCGGAGGGACAGGGACTGGGAGGGAGGCCCGGAGAAGGACTGGGAGGGAAACTGGGAGAAAGAGCGCGGGGGAGGACTTGGAGGGAGGCTCGGAGGAGGAGGTCTGGGACCCAGACCTCCGATGTCGAGATTTTCTCGATACGCAGTCCCTGGACGTCCCGACCCTTTCCCCGGGGCCGGTTTTCATCCTGAATTGTTTCTTCGCGTTCCCGGGGCCCCCCAGAGCGCCCCCGGAGACCGAACATCATGCAAAATCACCGTCCTGAATTTTTCAAAACATCGGAGGTCTGGGGAGGGAGGCTCGGGCGGAGGCAGGGTCCCAAACGAGACCTCGCCCTCCATGGGCGCCACACGGGAGCCCAAACGAGGGACCCAAACGAAGGGCCCAAACGAAGGGACCGAACGGGGAGACTGCGGCCACGAGCGGCCCCAACGAGGGACCCACACGAGGGGCCAAACGAAGGGCCCAAACTCGGGACCCAAACGAGAGACCCAACGGGAACCCAAGCGAGGGACCCAGGCGAGCCCCCATCCCACCCCTCCTACTCCGAGCCTCCCTCCGATCCCCGCCCCCTCCCCCCAATCCTCCTCCGAGCCTCCCTCCCAGTCCTCCTCCTTCGAGCCTCCCTCCCCGTGTTTCGCCGAACACTCCCTCCCAGTCGTCCGAGGCCCTCCCCTTTTCCCCAGACGCGGAGCCTCGGTCGCAGCTGGACGAAAACCCCGCCCGAAAAAAACGACGCCGGTACACGGCGGGACAACCACGGGGGGGGCCAGCAGCAAGGCCAACGGCCCCGTCTCCAGAAGGGGGGCGGCGCTGCAAGCGTCAGCCCAAAGATCGTCGATGCTGTCGTCCTCCCCCTCGAAACCGTCGTCGTCGTCGGAGGTCTCGTCGGGATCAAGGTCGCTGTGCGCGGTGCCGTCCACAGGGACGCCCTTCCGAGCCAACCGGAGCCTCTCCAAGCCATCAGCTGCCCACGGCGCGTCCTTCGGGCCCAGAGAAGGGCGCGTGCCGCGAGCGTGTTCCGACGGAACGGCGCCTGGAGCACGTCGGCATACAGGCGGGAGCCTCGACAGGAAGGTCCGGAGGGGCACCGCCGGGACATCCGAGGCCCAGCGCCGATGGCCGATGCAGCGGAGGTGGGGCACCACAGAGATGTCTGGCACGGGGACCGTCGCCATGAACCCGCAGGACTTGTTCACTGTGTAGTCGACGTAGAACACGTGAGGGTGCCAACGAGGAGCCCAGGGAGAGGCAGGGAAGGCGAAGTCGTCCGTGTCGAATTCCTCGTCCACTCGGTCGCACCTGGCCACGAAAACGTGGGGCGGCTGCTGCATGGCGAAGACGAACATCCAAACCTGGGAAATGAAAAGCACGATGCGCACCGCGCTCGCCTCGGCGCTGCCGGCACCCCCAGGCCGTAGGTCCAGAGCCAGGAAAGCAGGTATATCAAAATCCGTTCTTGCATCTACACTGCAATTGCGTACCGCCGGGAGGCGAGGACCGCCCAGCGGGCGGCGGGAAGCGGCGGGCGAGCAGGCGCGGCATCGACGCCTGTTCCTCGCGGCCCGCGCGCCACAAGAAGACGGCCATCTCGAAGTACTCGCGGTGCCCAGCCACTTCACCAGCCCACTTGGGAAGTTTCTCCGCCACGGCCTGCTCAATCTCCTGCTCCTCGAGGGCCTTGGCGAGGTGCGCCGACATAGGCATGGGGGCCTTCGCCGCGGACAGAGAGAGGAGAGGGCGCTTCGCGGCCTCCTGCTGGATCTCATCCCTGACCGCACACAAGCTCTGTACCAAGGTGCCGATCTCTCGCGCCAGCTGCGCCCGTTTCAGTCTGGCGTGCGCGGCCGCCTGTTTCTGGTAGCGTTCCTTGACCAACGGGCGCAGGCTGGCGCACCGAACCCCATGCTTCTGGAAAATGGACCGCAACTTGTCCCTCCGAGGCCGCGGTCGCCGCTCCTTGTCCTTCACTAGGTTGGACAGGTCGCGGACGTGCATGGTGCATGCGTCTACCGCCCGCTTTTTCTGGGCATCTCCCCCTGAGTTTGGCGATCTTGGTTTCCAGTTTCAGGGCGTCGTTTTCCAAGGCCGTCGGGCGGGGCAGCAGCTTCGCAGCAGCGTGGACCATGCTCCTGGCCAGCAGCGTCTGGAGCTCGTGCTCGGGGTGGTGGGGACTCAAAAGAACAGCGCTCACGCGCAGCTGCTCCGCGATCTGGGGCGTCCAAGGCACGTCTGCGAGCAAGCGCGCGACCTCCTGCAACTCGAACCCGTTGTGGCCCATGGCCATGAGATCGTGTAGCTGTCCAGACACCTGTTCCTCAGGCCGCGCCCCCGCTGCCAGCGCGTCCAGATTGGCAGCTACGCCCCCGCGACACAAGGAGAAGGGCACGGCCTCCGCCGTGTCGAACACCCGGAACTGAAGGAAAGCGCGCGCCCGGTGCCCTCCTCGAAGACACTGCTCCCGCAGTTGCAGGCCAGGGACCTGGCACGCGCTGCCGAACGTGTGCCACAGGTCCGGCGCCAGACAACTCAACTGCCACATTGCAGAATGAGTGCTCGTTCGGAGGTCGCCCAATCGTTGCGCCACGCGGCCGTATTTCAGAAGCAGGGCCATCGCCGCGTCGGGAACTGTCGCCACGAGCGCGGCTCGCACCAGAAACGCCCACCTGTCGGGCTTCAAGCGCCAGGATCCGTTCCTGTAGCGGCCACCTTTGGGCGACCTCTGACGCATGAACTCAAAGAGGTCGCATATCCCTGTGAGGCGCGCCGCCGCCATTGACCTCGCGGATGCCCCGGCGGCAAGCCACCGAGAATCGGAGAAACGCCGAAACCGCCGCGCGGCAAGCAAAGTAGTGCACGTCAAGCCCACGCAGTCGACCAGCTCGCCAGCGGCCTCGCTCACCCACAACTGGCCGTCGAGGAAACGGCACTCCAGTGCGTCGGTCAACGCGTGAAGCACCTCTTCGTCCAGCCGGAGCGTCTCCCAAACAGCCCGCCAGTGGCGCTTGTCGGTCTCGCCCAGAGGGGTCGCAAAGTGCATGGACGTTGCAGCCCACTCGTGGACGTATTTCAATACATCATCGAAACTATTTCGGACCGAAGCAATGCCTACGCACGCGTCGCGCAACGCATCGGGGTCGCCGAAGTTGTCTGGCAGGCTCCACTTGAAAGCGTTCTGGCAATCGTGCGCACTGCACGCCGTGACAACGAACTCTAGGAGGCGCAGCGCGTGGTGCGAACGCAAACTCGTCGAAAACTGTGGTGAAATTAGCTCGTGGCACTGGTGGGTGAGCCTGGGTTTTGCTGCGATGCCTGCGCGGTCCCAGACGTAGTGTTGCACTGTGGCCCCATCGGTGCCCCAGCTGTCGCAGCGCGGGCCACTGCGACCGACCTGCTTCGAACTGTCTCTGAGCTGTTTTGGCGAGGACGAGAACCACGGGGCCCCGAAGCTGAGCGGCAGTCCTCCGTTCCCCGGACGGCGCAGCGCTCCTGACGAGCTGCACCCCGACGAAGAACTCGTGGCTGGAGCGGCCGAAACGCTGGGCGACTCTGCCGCTAGGTAGACGCGCGGACGCCCGCTGGGACACCTGGATGGGCGTTCCGTCTGAACTGCAGGACTCCAAACGCGGCCCGTGATCTGCGTCCCGCACCGCAGCAACGACTGCGCGTCGACACACCTCCTTGGCCACCTCATCGGCCCGGCGGAAACGCACATCCCTGAGCGCGCCACGGGCGGGGGGGGGAGAGGGAGGAGGGGGGGGGGGGGAGGGGGGGGGGGGGGGGGGGGAAAGGGGGTGGAAGAGGAGGAGAAGGAGGAAGGGGGGGGGGGAGGAGGAGGAGGAAGGAGGAGGAGGAGGAGGGGAGGAGGAGGAGGAGGAGGAGGAGGAGGAGGAGGACCCCACGCCACTGAGAGGCGCGTCTTTGTCTTCACGCTGCCGCCGCGCGCGCCCGCCTCGAACTCGCCGCCCAGAGGCTCGGCGGAGGAGGCGACGTCGCCGTTGTCCACGGCGCCGGCGTCCACGGCGGGAACGTCGAAGGAGTTCAGGTCTGGCGCATCAGGGGGGGCGACGACCTCGACGACCTCATGCGCCATCGTATGAGCGCCATCAGGATGAGTCACCACATGAGAAGTCACCATAGCGGTCTTGCATGGCCTCAACGGGGATGAAATCGAGCGCGTCTGTCTCTTCATGCGCAACTGTGGCTAGCATCAGCTCGTCGAAGTCGCTGTCTTTGTCATCTTCGATGGCGATATCCGTGCCGAGGACGGGCAATGGGAAGTTAAGGCTAGCGTCCTTCTCCAGTAGTGAGCCAAGATTTGTGGAGCATCCATAGAACCAGCTCGTGGTGCTCGGCCGACAGGCGGTAGCGCGTGCCCATGTACTCCGTTGCCGCGACCAGCTGCGCGGACGAAAGGGCATCGCCCGCCGAGCGCGCTGACGAAGGCTCAGCCTGAGAAGCAGAGAGAACCGAAGCCACGAACGTGCTGACCGTCTGCAAGGCCCTCAAATGCTGAAAAGCCCTCTCCTCATCATCGCCCTCGACCTCGCCAAGCCCAGTTAGCGCGCCGGTTGTATCGGCAACGTCAAGAAGTCCCTCATCAGGCCCAGCCACGCCAGCAGACGGTAAACCTTCAGGAGCCACCTCTCGATCTCCGCCACGAAGCGCACCTCCAAGTGAACCGTCTGGATTCATCACCCCGAACCCATGCGATGCCATAAGTTTGTCATACCCGCCGTCGGTCTCGCTCGAGCCGTCGCCCTCTCCGTCGCGCCCAGCAGGGAGCGGCGCTGCAGGAATCGACCCGTGGGGAGATGCACCAGCCAATCCCGACGAAGACGCCGCCGTGGGGTCGCGTCCGTCTGCATGCGGCTCCTCCCTGGGCCGTCGCAGCGCCGCTTGGACATGTCTCTCGAACTCCTCGTCCGACAAGATGGGGCCGAAATGGTGGGCATACTCGCCAGGAGACATAGTGTCATTCTCATGCGGCTCAGCAGCGCCATTGTCAGCAGCCTCTGCGCAGGTTGACTCGTCAACAGCAGCTTGCATCATCTCGATATCCACGTCGGACGGGTTTGGATATCCATCACCACCAATGCTACCATCGTCTTCACCTGGAAGTGGTTCACCAGGGGCGAGCACACCCACAGCAGAGCCAGCGAGCACGTGACGTTGAGGATGCAGATGAGGCAGCAGCGCAGGCGGCGGCCCTCCAGCGAATGCCCCGTGAATCAGCAGGTCGTCTTCTCTTTCTTCCGTTGGCATGCGCGTGTTGTTTGCTTTCCATCACATTTGTCGAAGCAGCTGATGCCCACGGCGACGAAGTTCAAGCAACCTGAGATCATCGCGAACAGCTCATGGATCTTTCAACTGAGTGCCGAAGAGCTCTCGTGGACCAGCTCCTGTGTACCACCCGTGCATACAGACCTCTATGGCCACCTCCCACCTCTTGGCGATGCTGGAGATAGACCTCGCCTCACATTGCAGCAGATCGCAACATCCAGTATAGCGCAGCAAATCGGCCACATAAGGTACGCACTACTCCATCCACTGTTGGAAGTCGCTCCCCGTTGAAGCAACCAGCAGGGACGGAAGCCTCGCATGGGGCCACATACCCACTCTGTCCACCAGCGCACAGTACATCTCATGTCCACGAAAGCGATCATATGGAAGATGCTGCGGGCGCGCTCGGTCTGATGCGGTCTCGCTCTCGGACCATTGAGCGACCAAGTGCTGCGGCAAGAGGCTCGCCACCTCGTGCGAGCAGTGCCGAAGAATGTCATGTGCCTCCCCGCGGTGGACGATAGCTAGCTGACGAACAGAATCAGTCCGCGGCCAAGGCCCACGCATCTGCATCTCCAGCTTGCGACGTGATCCCGTCGCATTGTGCCAGCACGCGTGCGCGATGACAGAGCCCAACTCCCACCTTGTTTGAGCTTGAGCGTCAGGATCAAGAAAGGGCCCTTGAAAGCACCGGCAGCGAAGCACCTCAGCCAGCTTGTCAGGACACCAAATCATACAATCATAAAAGTCAGACTGTACCGACCCAGGTAGAAAAAATGACGGCAGCCAATTCCTTGCCCACGATGCAACCCGTAGAAGAAGTCCATCCAGAAGTGCTGTTCGCCTGTGTCCTGCACCTAGCATCGGCGGTAACCCGAAGCGCTGCTCTCCCAAAGCCATGGGAAAGCGAACTCGATGAGGTAGAAGGCCATGCAGAACATGAGGTCAACATGGGATACCACCCAGAAGCTCATCCAAGGGGAAAGCCCAAGACGGTGGTGATGCGGTCGTGCTAGCCGAAGGTGGAGGCGACGGGGCAATCCTGGCCACGGCTGGCGCTCCCGACGATGACGTCCACCCAGCTGCGGGTCGAACCAGGCCGCGCACGCGTAGCGCACCCCGAGCTGCAGAAAGGAGCACATCTGGTGGGGCAGAATCGTCATGCCGCACGTCGTGATAAATCATCGCTGCCAGCTGCAAGTTGGGAAGGTTCTCGTCCGTAGCTGATGCGAGACCCCATCTCGTGAGAACATCTTCGGGGAGATAGAGGCGACCACCAGATTTTTCCATAGCGATTCCCCGCGCTAGCCCACGGCATTGAAGGTAATGACCGATCTCGTCCTCGCAGCCTTCGCAACCGAAAATGCACTCGCACTGCCCCACCGCCGTCGTGATCCTCGGGGACGAGAGCCACCCTCCAAGAAACCCGCGCAAGATAGTAGACGCCCAAGCCATCGGACAGCTTCGAAACTTCTTTCGAAGAGCAGACCATCCTAGCGCAGCGAGCGCCGATGACTGCTCTGGAAAACTTTTCCCAGCGCCGAATAATAATATAAACAAGCGGCGACGACTCCGAACCCTCGCGCTTGAAAGGTAAGAAGAAAGCGGCCATCGATGCTGCGTAAGCAACGCGCTGCACCCCTTTAGTTGTTGTGGATGCTCTGCCATGTGCCGCCGAGCTGCGGGGGCCGATGGGGGCGCAGAAGTACGCGTAACTAGCCGCAATGATCTCCACCGTGGACACCGTGGCCCAGGGGGAAGGTGAGAGTTGGCCAGTAAGGTCGACCAAGCGACGAACCACCGTTCCGAAACTGCTCGGAATTGGGCCAAATAGCGACGAGCTCAGGATGAGTGGCGAGTCCCGACCTGGCGAGAGCCGCGTCCGCCATGGCCGCGACGGAATGCAACTTCGATCCTCCCCATTCCGCAAGCGCGAAGAAGTCCACATATCGCAGAGCACCTCCTGGGAAGCGCGTGAGCCTGACCAGCGCGTAGATGTCGAACTGTCGGATGACCTCAGGCAGCGGGGAGAAAGGGGCGACATAGCTGAGCGTCGGTACCGCACTGATGATGTAGCTGAGCGCATTCAACGACAGAGGGGCCGACGACGCAGCCAGCGCACCAACGCGTAGCTTGTATTTCGCCCACGGAGCCTCCCAGGACTGCATTACCTGAGCTGCAGGTCCACGCCAGACACCAAGGTGCAATAACATATCCCCCACCTTGAATGACGCCCAGTTCGGTACCTGCGTCTTCAAGAAGTCAGTCGCGATGGTCCCCAGCTGCTCGGAGAAGGAACCGGCGAGCGGTACCAGCGCGCACTTGGGCGGATTCAACTTAAGATTGACCAACTTCCCCGCCGCCGTCATCACTCGAGTCAGAAACTTGAGGTCGACCATGTTAAACATAATGCCGCCAATGTCATCAGCACAAGCACGGAAAGTCCCACGATCGAACGCCTCCAAGCCACGCCGTAAGTCTTCCAAGAAAGGCGATGCTGATGCAGCAAAGGGACTACCAGAGAGTGCGCAGCATTGAATGGTGCCACAGAAGATGCGACAGAGTGGGAGCGTAATCCCATCAGCTCTCCCAGTTGCCGTCGCCACCGAATAAAGACCACGAGGTGCTGCCGTAAGACCTTGCGGGAGCTGCAGAACGTCGAAGACTGCAAACAGGAACTCTTGGCTGAGCGACGGAAGAGCCTGGCCGAAGTCCAGAGCGACCAACAAGCGGTTACGTTGGTGCACTTCTGGTAGTAACTGCCCAACCCGAGCCAACATATCGAGCTCCAAGATGTTTGGTGAAAATTGCATGGCGGCCAGCAATGAAGCCTCTCTGCGAAGACGAAGCGGTCATCTGAATGATCGGGGCTACCGCCATGCTGAAGGTGGCCGAGATGATCTTCATGTCCGTGCTGCGCGGGCCTAACGTCCGTACTGTGTCTGGCGCTCGGGTCGCACCTTTGCCGTCGTCGCCCCCCACTTGGCAGCCCTTCGGGAGGAGCGCCTGCAACGTGTCCACAGATGATGAAAAGAGATGCTGCCCAGTCATAAGCCACGCACAAGCCCGCCACAGCACATCACCACCTGCAGGATGTGCAGCCCGCGCCAAATAAGGGAGTCCGCCAACTCCAGGCGCCGAATGCGATGGGAGAGAGGCGATGCAGAACTCGGCCGAGCGACTCCCTGGACGGCGGCACGCAAGCGCCATGATTGCCAGGCCGCACAAATTCCTTTACATAAAACTGGGTTGCCTTGGGATAATGCACTGGCGTGCCCGAGACGGGAGCCCAATAATCGGCAAGAGCTTGAAGCTTCTGTAACGGTTCCGTAAATAGGCCATCGCCAACTTTGATAGCTCGTAGAGTAAGCCTCTTGCCGACGGGCGCCCAGAGCCGAGCTTCGCGCGTCTTTGCGGAGATCACTCCCGCCGAAGGCCTTGCCCCCCCATGTCCATGAAGAGCCGCGTGTTGTAGGTCTTCAAACTCTTTTTCAGCTGCGGCATGTTGTACTGAGTCAACCCAGGCTTGAAATGCAGCCGGCTGTGAAAGTTTAACTTGAGCGCCATCAATCCCAACGCAGCCTCGGACTGTCTCAGAAGAATTGCACACCTCAATGGCCATCTTCGCGTCTTGTCGCCAGATCGCCCTCGCAAGCTGCCTGGCGAACATGCGCTGCGACTCCAAAGAGTTGGGGTCGTCCACCAGCAGCATTTTAATAGAGTCGACCGCCGCCGCGTCGACCAAGTCTTTGTACCGCCCCAGTTGTCGAGGAGGAGAAAGCGCCTCAAAAACCTCAGCCTCTTGATCGAGCAACCGTCCAAGCCGCTCCTGAAAGGGCGCAGATTTGCCAGCAGCGGTGGGAATAGTCTTGACATACTTCCGATTGTGTTGCTTAAGCTTCGCTACCGCACGTACCGCTGCATGATCTGAAACATTGCGCTCAGAGAGCTCCTCGGGTGTAGATCTGACTGCGATAGCGTGCTGAACTGTATCCGATTGCGATCGATCTGGGCCACGGTGTTGGTGTCCTTGCAGAAATGAGCAGGTTCCTCCGGGGCGACCTCGACGATTTTGGAAAGAGATGCCAACCATTTCTGCACATGTTTCCTCGCATGGTTGGCAGCGCGCACACCTCGATCCATCGCAGGATTAGGGGTCTGTAGCGGGTCGCGGGAGGCAAAATTGAAGTCGCCGCAAACCACCAGGATGCGCGAACCAGGAGCCGGAGAGGCCCATGCTCTGCCCTCGCCGATCAAAGCGGCAACGTGCAAGACCTCCGCACCCGAGGGCCCGTGATTGTGTACATTGTAGTGCCGAATCTCGACCCCGCCGTTCTGAATGACTACGCGCAGTACCCGTCCTGGAACAAGTGACCGTCGCTGCTGCGCCCACAGAAGCCGCCGACGGGATGACTGTAGCCACTCCACCTCGCGAGTGACCAACCCGATCCTCTTCGAATGATCCTACCACAATTGAAGATGGAGCGATGCGTCCCATGAAGAACTTGAGCTCATCTAACGTCTGGTGCACCTCCCGAATAGCAAAGATTGAATCCGAAATTCCAGTTTTCTGTAGGCAAGTAGCCTTCCCCATTGCTTGAGCCCCCCGCCGCCTGAGAAGAGCCCTCGCATCCCAGGTAGTGAAGGCCAGCTGCGCCGACGCTGGTGCTCTGCCACCCTCCGCGACCTTCGTGAACAGCCTGTCGAACTTGCTGAAAACACAACTCGGGCTCAGCATTTGGAACGATGATCGGGTCGATGACGGCCTTGATCGCCTCGCGAGTCTAACCTCGGGAGGCACTAGGAGCGTCGTTCCAATAACACTTAGTTAGCTATTGCCCAGGCTGTGGTTCCAAACGCAAAAACGGGTTCCGATTCTCTGAGACCCATCCATTCTGCCGATCGAAGAGCAGTTTAGCGTCTGGATATCGCTCGCGAAGGAGAGCTGTGATCTTTTTGCTTCCAATCTCGCGTTTGATCTGGAACGGCTTCTTGTCCGCGCCAATGTGTAATTGCGTGGATCCTCCTGAAGCCGCTGGCACTGGGAATCGCATGCACTGGCCTTTACTAGGTAGACGAAGAGCTCCGAGCGCCTGGGCGACGCGACGACCTGCAATACCCACTGGTCCAGGAAACTGCAGAGTGAAAAATCGATATTGCTCTTCGCCTTGCACTTCCCATCCGTCAATCTTTGCTTTGTCCAACCATGCCTTG
>CAUYUJ010012180.1:189794-192294 GCA_963575745.1 Prorocentrum cordatum | reverse complement strand
GGGGGACGGCCACCGCCTGCTGCGAGCAACGGCCGTCCCTGGGGGCCCGGCGCAGACTGTTGGAGGGACGTGCTGGCACCCATCTGACTTGCGCTTGGACCGCCGTCGATCCGGGGGAGGAGGAGGTGGAGGGGGGAGGGTGGGGAGCATGGCGAGGAGGGGGAGGAGGGGGAGGCGGGAGGAGGAGGAGGGGGAGGCGGGAGGAGGAGGAGGAGGAGGAGGAGGAGGAGGCGAACTTCGGCATTCAAGGCTTCTGGATGTTATTCATGCTCCTGTGGGGGAGGCCTCCTTGGGGGCCCCTCACCCCCCTGGCTGGACCCCGCCCCCGAAGGCCTCCGAAAGCTTGCGGGTTGCCGTCCGACAGCTTGCCGAAGATTGCCGGAAACGGTCGACGTTGCCGGTCGACGGCGACAGCGACGGCGACGACGACGCGCGACGCGCGGCGGTCTGCGGCCAGGCGCCTCCTCGGCCGAGGTGGTGGCCGAGAGGTTCGGGGGCAGCCGGCACTCCGACAGGTGCTGCGGGTTCACATGCTTGGTGTTGACGGAGACGGCGACCTCGCCCCACCTCCATCCTCCCTCCTCCTCCCCCTCCTCCTGCTCCAACCACTGCTCCTCCTCCGTCCTCTTCGTCGGCCTCCTCCTCCTCCTCCTCCTCCTCCTCCTCCTCCTCCTCATCATCATCATCATCATCATCATCATCATCATCATCATCATTCCTCATCATCATCCTCATCCTCATCCTCATCCTCATCCTCCTCATCAGCATCATCATCATCACCATCACCATCATCACCATCACCATCATCATCAGCATCAGCATCATCAGCATCAGCATCATCAGCATCAGCATCAGCATCAGCATCATCATCAGCATCATCATCAGCATCATCATCATCATCATCATCATCATCATCATCATCATCATCATCATCATCATCATCATCATCATCATCATCATCATCATCATCATCATCATCATCATCATCATCATCATCATCATCATCATCATCATCATCATCATCATCATCATCATCATCATCATCATCATCATCATCATCCTGGCCCTTCCTGTTGCCCCTCGTTATCTGCCTTCCTCGACCTCCTCCTCCCCCTCCCCCTCCTCCTCCTCCTCCTCCTGGGCCCTCTCGTTCACTAGCTTGCGCTGCCGCGAGGTGAACCGCGGGGGTAGAGCTCTGCTGAGATCCAATCTGACATTGTTAATATGATAAGGGGGACGTGGGAGGTCCTTCGGGCAGTCGGTAACCGTAACCTCCGACGCCTCCTCCTCCTCCTGTTTATCGTAATCGCTGTCGTCGTCCTCCTCCTCCTCCTCCTCCTCCTCCTCCTCCTCCTCTTCCTCCTCCGCCTCCTCCTCCTCGTCCTTCTCCTCCTACTCCTCCTCCTACTCCTCCTCCCCATCCTCCTCCTACTCCTCCTTCTCCTCCTCTTCCTCCGCCTCCTCTCCTCCTTATCATCATCATCATCATCATCATCATCATCATCATCATCATCATCATCACCATCATCATCAGCATCAGCATCAGCATCAGCATCAGCATCATGATCATGATCATGATCATGATCATGATCATCATCATGATCATCATCATCATCAGCATCAGCATCATCATCATCATCAGCATCATCATCATCATCATCATCATCATCATCATCATCATCATCATCATCATCATCATCATCAGCATCATCATCATCCATCATCATCACCACCATCATCATCAGCATCATCATTACCATCATCATCATCATCATCATCAGCAGCATCAGCATCAGCATCAGCATCAGCATCAGCATCAGCATCAGCATCATCATCATCATCATCATCATCATCATCATATTCCTCCTCCTCCTCTTCCTCCTCCTCCTCCTCTTCCTCCTCCTCCTCACCCTCCTCCAGTATCATCCTCCCGCTGCTCGCTATCTTCCCATCTCGTCGTCGACGTCCTCCTCCTCCTTCTCCTCCTCCTCCTCCTCCTCTTCCTCCTCCTCTTCCTTCTCGCCCTCGTCCACCTCCATCCTTCATGCTCCTGCTTGCTGTTGGCGGGGGCGGTGACCTCGCCCTGTCGTCGTCGACGATGTTCGGAGGTACTCAAGGCTTTCGACGGTTCTCGAAAGTGTCCTGAGGATCGCAGAAGTTCTCGGAGGGCTCCCTTAGGCTCCCTGTAGGGTCTCGGAGGTTTCCTTATCCGCTTCCCTCTCGTTCCTCCATCTTCCTCCCCGTTCTCCTCTTTCTCCCCCTCCTCCTCCTCCTCCTCCACCTGTCGCTGCCGGCCTTCCAGGGACCTCCTCTGGGTATCAGGATCCACGGCGGCAGCAACACCTGCCTCCGACTTTTCCTCATTATGTGTTCCTCCTGTTCCTACTTTTGCTGTTGCTGCTGTCGTCATTTTAGGAAGGGGGAAGTTTTCTCAGCGTACCTTGCCCGACGGCCTGGAACATACGGGTGCTAGTGGCGACTCGCAACACCCAAGCCGAAT
>CAUYUJ010012180.1:174794-184794 GCA_963575745.1 Prorocentrum cordatum | reverse complement strand
CCCAGCCAGAATGCATTTGCACTGCGGAAAACGTCCCGTTGAAGACAACAGTGTGAGAATCCTCAAGCGTGCCGAAACACAAGTCCTGGGACTTCAACGCCGCGACTTAACGTCACTGTTGCGTCCTGACGATCCTGAACCGTGCCAGAGTCCCATTCCTAGGACTTCAGCACCGGCGAATCAACGTGCTGGAACACAAGACCTGGGTCGTCAGCCATAAACATCATTGAAACTGCTGCATAAGAGAAAGCGGATGTGCGCGACGCCAAAGCGTGAACCACATGTCGAAAAGGAACCGCCCTCGATCGGTGAAGCTCTTGCAACCTTTCAACATGAGTGCGCACGGCGCTAAGGCAAGAACCCCATTTTGAAAACGGCCCGCTCTCCATCCGTGAAGCCCTTGCACAATATCAGGACGAATGTGCGCGGCGCTGAGGCGAGAGCCACATGTTGACAACGACCCACCCTCAATCCATGAAGCTGCTGTAATGATTAAGTCTCAATATCATTGATGGTGCGGTAGTCTCAAGCGAAATGCCTGGCCCGCCCTACCGAAACGCCTGGGGATGCGACAGGGAGCAATCATTTTTCTATGAGGCAAAGGGATCGAAGACGAGGATACGAGCGTCCTCGGAAACTGTCAACGACGATCTGCACCCGACGGACGAGGCAGGCAGTCGGCAGCAGAGGGCGAGCGAGCGGGCGTCCTCGCCACCAGCGTGCCCAGGGCGGTCCCCCAGAGGTTTGGACCATGTCCCCGGGACCGCTTGTTCGGGCCGTTCTTTGACGGCTGGCGAGGGCCCTGGATGCCGAAATTGGCCCAAATCCCCCCATCGCGATTTTGTTCACAACGCGCGGGGGTTCGGGCCTCTGGCGGCCGTTCGGGGCGACTCTGTCACCCCGAGATCGCTCTAGGCGAGGCGCACCTCAACCGTTGGATGGCATCCCGAGGCTGGTCACCTTCCAAAAACTAATCAACGAAAACGCCCGAACACCTCCCGCCGTGATCTTGCCCACGACGCGAGGAGGTGGGGGTGTTCGCCGCTCGTGGCAGCGGGCGCGCGGAGCGGGCGTCCTCGCCACCAGCGTGCCCAGGGCGGTCCCGAAGCTGCCGGAGCCGAAGACGCACACGCGCGTCTTGGCGCGCACGGCGCCGTCCGATGTCTGCCGCGCGCTCATCGCGCCCTGGCGGTGGGCGAACGAAAGAACGGCGAGCATGCGACAAGGAACATCGAACGAGTAGACAGCAACGCAGCAGCGACGACGACGACGACGAGGAGCGAACAAAGAACGACCGAGTGGACGACACCAACGACGACGCGCGCGTCTTGGCGCGCACCATGGCGCCGACCGAGACTTGCCGTGCGCTCATCGGGCCCTGGCGGTGGGCGCACAACCGACGAACAACGGACGAGTAAACAGCAACGACTACGACGACGGCGAACGACATGAAGCTTCGGGGTTCGCAATTTTCGGGCGTCTTCGGCGCTTCTCCGCGACTTCCCAACCTCGGGGTGCGCTCCAGCGGCTATGCCTCGCCGAGAGCGTCCCGGGGCTGCCCGGATCGTCCCCAACGGCCGCTGGAGACCCGAGATTGATCCGAACGCCGTAGACAACGACGACGACAAAGACGACGAGCGGATGACAGCAACGTCGGTGCACGAGCAACGCACGACGAGGATGGGGGTGGTCGAATGGGGTCAGCGAAGTCGTAAGGAGGTGGTGCTATCACTAGGGCCAGGGGAACGAAGAGTGACATAAACATAAGAACTCGGAAGTCCGCGCTGCATTCTCGGATCGGCGCTGAACCCCCCTCCCTGGCGCGCGGAGCACGCCAGGGGCGGCGCCGGAGGCGCCGCCAGAAGGGTCCAGCGCCGATCCGAGAACTCCGCGCGGACCTCCGAGTTCTGATGTGTATGTCATTCTTCGCTCCCCTTTTCGTCGGGAACCCTTGCTCAGCGGCGGAACGGTGGAGGGATGCAGGAGGCCCTCCCAAGGCGCACGGCGGAAATTCTCCAGCACCACCGCCTGGGGTGCCGGTCTTCGGGGCCTCGGGGCCCTCGGTAGGCCGTGGATCTGGGTCCGGCGACCACCGCCTGCCAGGGGTGAAAGGCGTGCGAGATGACTTTGCTGCCTCCGTCCCCTGTGGCCCAAAATCCAGAGAGGGGGGGGGGTCCTATGAGCTCGTCAGCGTTTCCCCCAGAGCCTCCGGAGCCCCCCAAACAATCCCAAGACGGTCCAAGAGGGCCCAAACAGAGCGCCAAGATACTCCAAGAGAGTCGACACGGCCCAAGATAGTGCCACGATGGTTCCGAGACGGCCCACGAGGCCCCCCAACACGGGCTAAGAGTGCTCCGAGAGGACCGCCGAAAGAGCCCCAAAAGGCAAACACCGTCCCGTTCCCCTTGGAAGACGTATATGGACATCTGCCTTTTTCGTCTTCACGGCGCCCAAGACTGCCCAAGAGGCCCGAAATATAGTTCCAAGACAGCCCATGATGCCTTCAAGAAGGCCCCAAGACGGCCCAAGTCGGACCCCAAGACGGCCCCAGGGGCCTTCAAGATGGCCCAGGAAAGGCCCCAAAGGGCTTTACAAGGGGCCCACATGGGGAATACGAGCTGACATTCCGAGCCCTCCCCACGAGCGCCGCAAGCTCTTACTCCTTATGGGATGGGAGCAACCGCCTGAATCTCTGTGTATACATATACACACATACATACATACATACAAACATACATACAGTCATACATACATACATACATACATACATACATACATACATACATACATACATACATACATAGGTGCATCCACCCATACATAAGCATACACATACATACATACATACATACATACATACATACATACATACATACATACATACATACATGCATGCATGCATGCATGCATGCATGCATACATACATACATACATACATACATACATACATACATACATACATATACACACATATACATATATATATACCAGATATGCTCCCCCCCAACACACATGATCATACATATTCTTCGGCTGTGTATATATACTTTCCCCTCCCTCATCTGCTCCCCGCTCTCCGTCGCTCCTCCTCATCCTGGAATCCCCCTTCAGCGGGGCAGTGCAACCTCGGGCTGAGGGCGGCGGGTAGCGCAAGACTCCTTACTGGGAATCCTTTGGGAAGCCTTACGACAGGAATCCTCTGGAAAGCACCACAAAGGGATTCGATTGGAAAGCAGGAATCCTTTTGAAAGCACCACAAAGGGATACTATGGGAAAGCCTCACAACAATAATCCTTTTGGAAAACACCACGAAGGGATCCTAATCTATTGGGAAGCGCCACAAAAGGATTCGATTGGAAAGCCTCGCGCCAAGAATCCTTTGGAAAACGCAGCTAACGGATTCTAGTGGAAAGCCGCACAACAAGAATCCGTAGGAAAAGCGCCACAAAGGGATGTCATTGGATTGCCTCACAACAGGAACCCTTCGGAAAACATCGCACAAGGTTTTTTTTTTTATTGAAAGACCTCACAACAGGAACCCTTTGGAAAGCACCACACAGGGATTCGAGTGTATTGGAAAACGTCACAAAGGGATTGTACTGGAACGCCTTACAACAGGAATCCTTTTTGGAACGCAACACGCATGGATTATATTGGAAAGCCTCGCAACAGGAATCCTTCGGAAGGCGCCACAAAGGGATTCTCTTGGATTGGACAGCGCCGCAAAGGGATTCGATTGGAAAGCCTCACAACAGGAATCTGTTGGAAAGCGCCACAAAAGGGACCCCCTTGGAAAGCACAACCGTTCGGGGCATTGAAAAAAACAAAAATACACAGAAAAAACAACATGATGGACCCACGAACCCGGAAAAGGATATAGACATGTGCAGCATGGTCACGTTTTCACGATATCCAACTGGGCGACACCACACGAAACATCCCACGAGACATGCCGCGAAACATCCCACGAGACACCTCACGAAACATTCCACGAGACACCTCACGAAACATTCCACGAGACAACCCGTGAAACATTCCACGAGAAACCCCACGAACAGGTAACCACTCAACCAGACACCCCACGAAACATTCCACAGGGGTGCGACTGGGTGTGGTCGTGCTGGGGTGTGGTCGTGCTGGGGTGTGGTCGTGCTGGGGTGGGGTCGTGCTGGGGTGTGGTCGTGCTGGGGGGTGGTCGTGCTGGGGGGTGGTCGGGTGGTCGTGCTGGGGGGGGTGGTCGTGCTGGGGTGTGGTCGTGCTGGGGCGTTGTCGTGCTGGGGCGTGGTCGTGCTGGGGCGTTGTCGTGCTGGGGTGGGGTCGTGCTGTGGAGAGGTCGTGCTGGGGTGTGGTCGTGCTGGGGTGGGGTCGTGCTGGGGTGGGGTCGTGCTGGGGGGTGGTCGTGCTGGGGTGGGGTCGTGCTGGGGTGGGGTCGTGCTAGGGTGGGGTCGTGCTGGGGTGTGGTCGTGCTGGGGTGTGGTCGTGCTGGGATGTGGTCGTGCTGGGATGTGGTCGTGCTGGGGTGTGGTCGTGCTGGGATGTGGTCGTGCTTGGGTGGGGTCGTGCTGGGGTGGGGTCGTGCTGGGGTGGTCCGCACCTTGTGATTTATCGATCGGGTCGTGCTTGGGTGTGGTCGTGCTGGGGTGTGGTCGTGCTGGGGTGTGGTCGTGCTGGGGTGTGGTCGTGCTGGGGTGTGGTCGTGCTGGGGTGTAGTCGTGGTGGGGCGTGGTTGTGCTGGGGCGTGGTCGTGCTGGGGTGTGGTCGTGCTGAGGTGGCCCGCACCCTGTGATTTATCGATCGGGATTTCAAAAACAAGCGTTTCGCCTGAGACATCCTCAAATTTTAATCCGCCGGCCTCCTTCGACCTCGACATTTCTCAGGGAAAGAATCCGCCGGCCTCCTTCAAGTTGGGCACGGAGACATTGTTTACATAGGAAAAGAGAACCCTGGGCCTATGCCCTTTCCGGGAAAAAGGAAAAACCAAAGAAACCAAAGACCCTGTGCCGAACAACCAAAAACACACACAAGGAACAACACACAAAAAACACAACATAACCAAATGTTGCAGCATTTTCTCTGTAAGGGCGGCGGGGACGGGGTAAGTCTTGAAATCTTGGTTTGGTTTGGTTTTGGCTGGTGTTTCCTTGTGTTTGTTGGTTTTTCAACCTGGGTCTTTGGGTTATGTGGTTTTTGTTGTGGTGCTTCCTCGTGTTTTTGTTGTTCAGTGCTCAACCTCCTCTTCCTCCAACCCTCATCCTTCTCCTCCTGCCTCCTCCTCGTGGAGGGACGTCCTTCTGCGCTGGGGGAACACATTTGTTTGCATGTGCTTTCCTTCAGAAAGCAGCACCACACAAGGATTTTATTGGATTGCCTCGCGACAGGGACCCTTTGGAAAGCATCGCAAAGGGTTTTTATTGGAATGCCAGACGCTAGGAATCTGTTGAACATCGCCACAAAGGATTCTAAAGGAAGGGAATGCGCCACAAAGGGATTTCATTGGACAGCCGCACAACCGGAATCTTTCGGAAAGCGCCACAAAGGGATTCTCTTGGAAAGCACGACCACTCTGGGCATTGAAAAACAAAAAATACACAAGAACAGCAAAAGAAAAACCAAAGAAACCAAAGACCCAGGGCTGAAACATGATGGACCCACGAACCCGGAAAGGGATATAGACATGTGGAGCATGGACACGTTTTCACGATACCCAACTGGGCAACACCTCACGAAACATCCCACGAGACACTTCACGAAACATCCCACGAGACACCCCACGAAACATTCCACGAGACACCTCACGAAACATTCCACGAGACACCCCGCGAAACATTCCACGAGACACCCCACGAAACATTCCACGACGACAGGCAACCACTCAACCAAGGCGGTGTGGTCGTGCTGGGGAGTGGTCGTGCTGGGGTGTGGTCGTGCTGGGGGGTGGTCGTGCTGGGGGGTGGTCGTGCTGGGGGGTGGTCGTGCTGGGGGGTGGTCGTGCTGGGGCGTGGTCGTGCTGGGGCGTGGTCGTGCTGGGGCGTGGTCGTGCTGGGGCGTGCTGGGGGTGGTCGTGCTGGGGCGTGGTCGTGCTGGGGCGTGGTCGTGCTGGGGTGTCGTGCTGGGGTGTGGTCGTGCTGTGGTGAGGTCGTGCTGGGGTGTGGTCGTGCTGGGGTGTGGTCTTGCTGGGGTAGGGTCGTGCTGGGGTGGGGTCCTGCTGGGGTGTGGTCGTGCTGGGGTGTGGTCGTGCTGGGGTGGGGTCGTGCTTGGGTGGGGTCGTGCTGGGGTGTGGTCGTGGGGTGTGGTCGTGCTGGGGTGTGGTCGTGCTAGGGTGGGGTCGTGCTGGGGTGGGGTCGTGCTGGGGTGTGGTCGTGCTGGGGTGTGGTCGTGCTGGGGTGTGGTCGTGCTGGGGCGTGGTCGTGCTGGGGTGGGGTCGTGCTGGGGTGGGGTCGTGCTGGCGTGTGGTCGTGCTGGGGTGGTCCGCACCATGTGATTTATCGATCGGGTTGTGCTGGGGTGTGGTCGTGCTGGTGCTGGGGTGTGGTCGTGCTGGGGTGTGGTCGTGCTGGGGTGTGGTCGTGCTGGGGTGTGGTCGTGCTGGGGTGGGTCGGCTGCGTGCTGGGGCGTGGTCGTGCTGGGGCGTGGTCGTGCTGGGGCGTGCTGTCGTGCTGGGGCGTGGTCGTGCTGGGGTGTGGTCGTGCTGTGGTGAGGTCGTGCTGGGGTGTGGTCGTGCTGGGGTGTGGTCTTGCTGGGGCGTGCTCGTGCTGCGGTCGGGTCGTGCTGGGGTGTGGTCGTGCTGGGGTATGGTCGTGCTGGGGTGGGGTCGTGCTGGGGTGGGGTCGTGCTGGGGTCTGGTCGTGCTGGGGTGTGGTCGTGCTGGGGTATGGTCGTGCTAGGGTGGGGTCGTGCATTTCGCTCGAGACATCCTGCCAAAATTCCAGGAAATCGTACAAAAACAAACGAATTAGTCGAGACATCATCGAAATTCCTTCGCGCGGGGCGCTTTTCCGCGTCGCGGTCGGCTCTGCAAAACCAGCGTTTCGCTTGAGACATCCTCAGCAAATTCTGAAAACAAGCGTTTCGCTCGAGACATCCTCAACTCTGCAAAACCAGCGTTTCGCTCGAGACATCCTCAAGAAATTCTGAAAAACAAGCGTTTCGCTCGAGACATCCTCAAATTTTAATTCGCCGGCCTCCTTCGACCTCGTTATTTATCAGGGAAAAAATTCGCCGGCCTCCCTCAAGTTGGCACCGGGGGACAGGTTTACCTACTAAAAGAGAACCCTGGGCCCCCGCCCTTTCCGGGAAAAACACACACAAGGAACAACACACAAGAAACCATAACCACAGTTTGCAGCACTTTCTCTGTAAGGGCGGCGGGAACGGGGTAAGTCTTGAAATCTTGTTTTGTTTTGTTGTGTTAGTGTTTTCTTGTGTTTGTTAATGTTTTCAGCCTGGGTCGTTGTTTTCATTGGTTTTTGTTGTGGTGTTTCCTTGTGTGTTTTGTTGTTCAGTGCCCAACCTCCTCGTCCTCCAAGCTTCATCCTTCTCCTCCTGTCTCCTCCTCGTGGATGGGCGCCCCTTTGTGCTGGAGGAACACATTTGTTTTCATGTGCTTTCCTTCCGAAACCAGCACCGCGCAAGGATTTTACTGGATCACCTCACAACAGGAATCCATTGGAAAGCATCGCAAAGGGGTTCTATTGGAATGTCAGACGCCAGGAATCTGTTGAACATCGCCACAAAGGGATTCTACAGGAAGGGGATGCGCCGCAAAGGGATTTCATTGGACAGCCTCACAGCAGGAATCCTCTGGAAAGCACCACAACTGGATCCGATTGGAAAGCCTCGCACCAGGAATGATTGCCGCGCAACGGGAATCATATGGAAAGCACAACCAAAGGATTCGATTGGAAAGCCTCACAACAGGAATCCTTTGGAAAGCACCACAAAGGGATTCGATTGAACTGGAAAGCGCCGCCAAAAAGGGATTCTATTGGGGAGCCTCGCGCCAAGATTTTTTTTGGAAAGCGCCACAAAGGGGTTCTACTGGAAAGCCGCGCAACAATAGTCCTTGGGAAAAGCACCACCAAGAGATTCCATTGGACTGCGTCACAACAGGATTCCCTTTGGAAAGCATCGCAAAGGGCTATGGAAAGCACCACCACAAAGGGATTCTTCTCGGGATCTTGTGAAGATGCCGACATTGGCCTTGATCTTACGGCGGAAGCCGACGACGTTGGAGGACCGCAGCTGGTGGACCAAACTGATGATCTCCTGAGGGCTGTTGGCCAACTTGGGATCCCAATATGGCCGCGGAAAGTCGCGAGCGGCCTGAAACTCCCAAATCTGCTCCGCATCTCGCCCGATGCAATGCTTATCGTGCTTGATGAGGCCCGCCGCTGCGGGAGGCAACAACGTCTTTGCGTCCTTCGCCTTAGTGCCAGAGCGGCAGATCTTGAGCTAGTTGATATCGTACCCGGCGAGGTTCATCGGCTCCTGTGAGCACAGGTCCCTGGGCGCCACGAGCTCCGCGAGGGCTCTGTCATCATCCAGGTCCGGAGGGGGAGGGCCGTGCGCCTTGACGCGGCGGGCGACGTGGTCCAGCGCGTCACGCTGCAAGGGCGTCGCTTCCAAACCTCCGAATATCCTCGTACTTGAGACGCTCGAGAAAGAAGTAATAGCGGCGGCGAGCTGGTTAAGGGGCCTAACCGCGTCGCATTCTCGGCGCGGCCGATGAGTCTGCTCGCGTCGACGCTGACAGACATACCGAGGAGCGCCTGCGAGCAAAGCAGCAGGGAGAGGCGGCAACGGCGTCGGGAAGATCTCCCCATTGCGCCGCTGAGTGCGGAGGCGACGCCGAACGGCAGCGCCTCCATGGTCAAAACTCTCGGCGGGAACGGCCATAGCTGACGACCGCCCCAGCCAGAAGGGAGCCGACCACTGGGGTCAACTCCCGCTCTCTGTCTTGCTGTCGCCGCGGCCGGTGCCCATGGGTTTGGGCTTCCGCGGCTTGATCATCCCCCCCTGACCCTTACCATGACCTTTGTGACGTTTATCTTCATGGAGCCGTTCTTCTCGGAGAACCCTGGCCTGCTTGAGCGCCTGCGCCCGCTCCCCTGCTTCTTGTAGATCCAATCCCTGAAGCTCTGGCTGGCAGCGGCGCCACTCTCGGTAGTCGGGCCGCCCATAACCAGGTCCAGCCCGCCGTAGTCAGGGTGCTTAGCATTCCCCTCGACGGCCATCTCGATCTGCACCTGGCGCCTGATGAGCTGCTCGAAGCACGCCAGGTTCGGGATGTTGAGCTGGTCCACCTGGTGGGCCAGCAGCATGACCTCCGCATTGTTGCTGTGCTCATGAAGCGCCGCGGTGCCATCGCCAACACCGCTGTCCTGCCTCCACTCACACTCGTAGACGACCAACGATCCAGGGCCGTCTCTGATCGACTCCAGATACCCCATTGCAGCACGTGAAGGCGGGAACGGCCAGTCGTTGAACTCCTCCTGCATGAAGAACTCCACTGCATCGTGCGGCGCCAAGTTCCGCTTCCCCTGGCGCCGGTGGATCCCGAGGATCCTGGAGTCGCCCTCCGTGTCCTCGCGTCCACTCTCCCACTCTGCGATCCGCTCGACCACCACCTCCTCCACGAAGCGCTTCTGGCCGAGCCAGTCCGCCACGCCGAGGGACCCCAGAGACGAACCGCTGGGGGTCGTCCACCACCTCCGAAGGGGACCTCCTGCCCGAACTTGTCGTCGCCGACGGAGTGGACCAGCCAGCGAACATCCTTAATGTTTTCGAACTCCACGTCCCCGAGGATGGCGGCCTTCACCCGCGCCTGTCGAACTTGCCCGTTGAGGTCGGCCGCCGAGACGCCGTCGTCGTCGAAGACATAAGCGTGGGCGACCGTGTCGCCAGGGAACTCCGCCTCTCTGTCAAGGACCCTGCGCCGTTGGGAATCGAGATCGAGGATCTGCATCCCCATGTCGGGCGCAAGGCACACCCAGCGGCCACC
>CAUYUJ010012180.1:127294-169794 GCA_963575745.1 Prorocentrum cordatum | reverse complement strand
TGTCCTCTCTTCTGCTCGAAGTCCAGCCACTTGGCTCGCTCTTGCCCTGGCCCTTCTCCGACGGTCTCGCCTTGTGCGACGGCGGCGGGGGAGACACAGGCATGGTACTTGGCGTCCCAGAGTCGCGCTGGAACTTGCCCCTGCACTCATCCAGACTAAACCATTGCCGCGTTTTGCGACGACCGGTGACTTGACGATGCCGGGATACATGTACATAATATCCTCGAATTCCTCCATTCTCAGTCTTGTCTTCGTAGTCGAAAGTCGCGTCGAACACGCTGTCCACGGCCGGTCCGGGGCCATCGCCACCGCGCGCGCGGCCGCCAACCAGATCCACGGCCAGTCTTTGGGGGATGGGTTCCTGAGTCCAGGATTCATCCGCCCACGACCGAATCCTGTCATAATCGACCCAACCGGCATTGGTGCTTGAAGCGGCTGAGCCGGCAGACGCAGGAGCATAGGGAGCGGCCCGATGACATTGCCTTCCACACTGGAACCTCGGTCGCGATGCCGGGCGAGAGCATTGCTGAGTCCGCCGCCCCGAGGCGGCGGTGCCGCTCGGGGTAATGCTTTCAACGACTGGGGCTACAGCGTCTGCTGGCGACTCGGCTGGGACTGTCTCGGTGGGGGAGTTGGCTGGGCCACTCTTTTTTTTCTTCTTCTTAAGGCAATAGGTGATCCCAATAGCGCATCAGTATTGAAGACCCCAAAAAGGCGGTTAGCGAAACAAATCTTGACACTGAATCGGGGCTCCGTAGACGTGTGTACAAAGACCATAGCCTCTCGAATGCCTAAGCAATTCCGTCGCGCGGTCTCAGATGCTTCCTTTCCTAATCCGTCGGCCACATTACGAAGCAAATCAAATGTCTCTACAGCAGCTCGGATCCGACAATCCAAAGCATCAGCATCTAGCAAAACTTAAGTGGATTGCGGATTGCGCTGTACCTCGTATCCCGGAAACGCAACGTTGATTCCCGCGGACATGAATAACAACATGACTTCTCGTACAGCTAACAAAACGCGTCCCCATCTTCCATGGGTGGGGATGCGATCGAAAGGTTGATTCCAAGTTCGATCCACAAGCTCGGGCAGTCCCGGCGGTACGTCATGGATAATGTCGGTGTCCAACGGGCTCGTATTTGGAGCAATCGATCAGTATTCAAGAACAAATTGTGTTGAAACTAGGAGAACATCTGGCCTCTGATAAGTTTCATTGTTGTAGTGTTGACCACACATGCAACCATACATAGTAATTAGGTCAAGCCAAAAAGGCGACGATCTACTCGGAATTTGCAATGGATGTCGCTGTGAGATATGGTTATTGCATATGCCATCCGACATCGCAATCTGCTCTTCACGTTCCGAGACTACTTCATCACTGCGATTCGGCCGATGATACAGTTCAGCAGCGACTCGGAAATCGATGTCCCCTACTTGGGTCGATGCAGATGCTCGTTTCGCTGCTCCCAAATTATCCGTCAACACTCGAACTGATGGAATGACAAATCCTCTTTTCTCCATCTCTGGTTCCCACTGGTCCCAGCCTGTCTCCGGTCGAATTTGGTCTGCACTCACATGTTCCCAATCGAAAGCGGCAAACGCAGAGCATCTCATATGGCGAGCATGTTGGTCCAGATCTGGCGTCCAAATCAATGGCCACCACTAGGCAGCCGCGGGGTGAGCATCCCCATGCTTGTGCTCTAGCCAGTCAATGAACCTGAGCTTGAGGGGTTCAAGATACTGAAAGTATGGCTCGTGACGCGCCGGCGGCTGTGCCGAGACGCTGCCAGGTCGCCAGGAAGGAACGGTCCCTGGTTGCGAATTCATGAATGTACCACCAGCCAGAGCAGTCATGAAACGTATGTGTTCATCATTAACCCACTTGCGCTGGTGCTGCTCGGCCTTGCTCAAACTGTCCAAAGCAACAGCAGAGCTCTTGTTCATTGCTCTGAGCCTGTTGAAAATCATCTTCAATCGATTCTCTCCTCTCGGGGCGGCAGCAAGGCGTGGCTTCAGTCCAAATCTCGTCCATGCAGCAGCTAATGCCTTTTCTCCAGGCGATTGTAAGTAATTCGCTATGACGTATGTTTTGTACCTGACAAGGGGTAAGGTAATGCAGACAGTATCCAAAACCAGCCCTCACGGCATGGTATTGAGCGCGAATGCACCTCCCATCGTCAGTCCACATTATCCGCATGATGAGGGCCTTTTCCTCTTCGGACAAAGTACTTTATCCGATATCGACCACTTGTTTATCGGAGAAGCCCCAGGTTCTGATTGTATCAGACGAGAAAGCAACCTCCCACGCAAACCCCTCTTGTGAAAATATCAAGGTCCACATCACCTGTGGCACGGTGATTCTGCCAACCTGTTCAACCACTTGCAGTTGTACGATACGCGAAATATCATTGAAACGTGCTTGTCCCGTGGTCACAAGAGTTCCACCACGACAGATTCGAGACCTAAGGCGAGTCTCTACCCGTCCATTAAAGACAACAACACATAGCCAATTCTCATTGTGTGTCACATCAGTGTCCCAGAAAGACGGGGCGATTGATTGAGGCCAAGCACCCCGATTGGGGGGTCCACCGCCAAAAGGGGCATTGCCCTCAGCCTGATATACCCTGGCGGGTGGAGCCTCACCATCCTTCTGCTGGCTGAGCCAGTGGGGGACGTGTTCAGCATATTCCGTAGGGAACCCTCGCCTCGTCAGTATCAGTCTAAGAAGTCCGTAGTCAGGTGCTTTGCACAAGCCGCTGAGCTCGTTCGGGAACTTAATGATCCCTTTTCCCAAAGTTGACTCCTTTGTAGTTTCTAAGGATGTAGTATGCAGCAGGTGCCCATGGCACCGTGCCATCCCAAATTGGCAAGGATCATACATGCGCCCGATGTTGTGAGCAAAACAAGAGTGTCCTTGGCATGCACAAAAGAACAATGGCATGGACATAGCAGCCCGTTCATCCCTATCGGTGGTGATGGCTAGATCCCCGTGGTCCTCATCAACGACTGTGTCGCGTGAGGCATCTGGGTTCAAAAAGGACCGCTATTGCTCAATTAGATGCGTTTGTTCAAGGATGTCAGTGTCATCGGCCCTGACGCCTGGAACATCAACTTCTCCTGGCGGCAGCGTTGTCAGGCCGTGCATTGCGCGGGCAGTAGTGGCATGTGTTATACCGTCGTTCGTCATCTTCTGATTGAGGTCGCCTGCATACACCCACCCACCCGATGATCGGGCGCGCTCTGCGCAATGTCTCGCCATGCACACCGCGCGCTCGCCTATGAATAGCGCTTGGGAGTGCGTTCGGTGGCTGCGCTTTCTCCCGGATTACGATCCTCCCAGCGTGACGGGCTTTCGGCCATGCTTCAACAGCCTTGCCTCCGCTTCCTCGGCTGTGCCAGTGGCGTCATTCGGCAGCACTAGGGGAACAAGTGCATTGTTGGCCTCCTGGGGAATGGGGTCTGGTCTGTCATCCGAGTCAAACTCTGCTTTGATAAAAATGAGCGCTTGCTCACAAATTTCTACCTCTAGCTCCCCAAGCAGCGCAAATATGGGGTCACGTACTTTGCGCGCATTCTCCTTGATCGTATTATAGGCACGCCCACGAACAGCTGCGATGCGCGGGGGCACTGGACCAGCCCTGTGGGCTTCAGGGACATGCTTTCGGTTGTCATCGCTCGTTCCATCATAAGTATTATCCCGCTGTTGTCAATCAAAATACAGGGGCCCTCCATCAATCGTTGATGCCGCGTGACTGACATTCCTAATTCGACCGGGAGGGTCGTGCTCCTCAGGACGGAGCTGTTTATGATCAGGCGTCGGCGGAAAAGTCATGCGCATAAGAAATTCGTGACTCCTGGACTATTATCAGCGTTCACATCTTCCGCGATTAGCAGGTAAGACTTCTCCCTATAACCGGGGATCCTTAGTCGATTGTCCTGCGGTCCAGAGGGTTGTGCGTCACTTTCCCCTGCTGTTTTCGCTGTGGCGGGCCCTTCGTTGTCCCCGGTCGCACCGGTCAACGCCATAGGGTCAACAGTCATTCGGGCATTTGGGACTTCTCCAGTGGGAGTATACTGCGGATAGCGAATCTGAAGGAAACTACGTAGACAAGAGGCCCAATTATTATAAGGCAATGAGTACTCAGAGGGTTCATTCCTCTTCTCATCTGCTTGCTTTAGATAGCGAAGTGCTCAGGTTATCATGTCATCACTCAAAATGGTCGCCTCTTCAACAGTGAACCCCCTAACACTGTCAAGCTGAAGTCCGCCGGGGCGGGCTTGCCAGAGCAGTATGAGTTCATTGCGAAGTGACAAATGTACTCGGCTCGATTGAGGCCCACATGTATGGATAAAAGATCCCTGACCAATTTATCAACCGCTGACACAAGATCATTGTCCGGGAGGTCATTCGGAGGCAACAACAAATCGAAATTATACTCTGCCCCTTCTCCGTCGCCCTCGCCAAGCCTATCCGGTTGGGAGGCCTGCAGATCGCGCGCCGTCGCATCCGCAGGGGGAGGATCTGGCAAGTCAAACGCAAAAGTTCGAGGACCCTCCGGGGCACTTGCTTCAATAGTCTTCTGGCTAGCTCCGGCTTTGCTGGGCTGCTCTTGCCGTGCCTCTATTGGGGAGCCAGGTGCCTTTTTGCCATGCTGAAGATCGAAGTGCGGGGGATCTCTTGGTGGGAATGTCGGAGGCGCAGTCCGACTCTTCGCGCTTCCCACGCCCGGCGCATCCGCCGCAGCCGTAGATGGGTCGTCTCTCAGAGAGGACCTTCACTGATTTCGAATGTTTGGTGGCGGCGCTTTTGGCTCTCTCTTTGCCATCTGATCGGAGTCACTTGGCTTGGCCAGTGACTTTGGGGCAGGTCCAGGAGGGGGCGGAAGCGGCTTCGACGCATTGTCCGACAATGGTTCCCAGGGATTCCTGTCCCCTGGCGGCGGCGCCGTAGGAGACAGGCTCCCTTCCTGAGAGTCGTTATCCGACTCAGCAGCCGCTATGTCCCCCTGACCTCTAGGTGTCGGCGGCACAGGAGCTCTGGCTTTTTTGGGAGGCGGAGGCTTCGGTTCCTGAGGATCACCAAAACGCGGCGGAGGCTTGGCTGCACAATGAGCGGACCAGCCTGCCGGCTGTGCCGGTGGCTCGGCCACGGCCTCTTCTTGGCCACGAGCCAGACGCTTCCTATCCTCACTTGCTCCGTCCAAGAACGGGCGTTCGAAAGCGAGTTTGCAACCTCTGCTCTCCAAGTAGCCCCATACGTTCCCCATCGAAGGATCATTCTCGAGGTGCGGTGAAGCATTTTCCTGCCATTCGATTGATGAAAGATCGGGAACCCATTGGCGTTGCTGATTCCTGACTTTGTCTATCAATTCAGCTCTCTCTTTGCTCCTCAACCGTTCAACATTGACATGTTTGTCGACAGCTTCGCCCTCTTCCAACAAGTGTCGCAATATTGCCCAAGCGCCCCCCCCCACCACCCCCCCACACACGCCCCCCATGCGCATGATGCGCAGCAGGGTGCCAATGATGAATACGTATCTCTGTCATGACCACTTGATCGGTGTTTTTGGTGCACTGTTGTGTTGGACCACCATCACCAGCGACGGATTTCGGACAACTCCAAAATCTGATTTCCGCAGAGTTCCAATATCCATCGTGGAAGGTCTCTTCCGCCATCGTGCACCGCAAGTGGGTCGAAGGGTTATCTTCTGGAACTGCAGAAGAATATAACCCCACGTTCGCTTTCTTCACGTTTCCCCCATACTCTGGGTCGGAAGGAAGACTTTGGTATCCTTCGAGAATTGAATGGAGCATCCCAGCGGATGTTCCGTGGGACTGCCTAGTCCACTTGTTACCCGAAATCAACTCTGCCAGTTGATCCCCTTTTACTTTAAGAGGCAACGTCAATTGGACACATTGCTCCTTCTCTCCGTGTTCTACAACTGCTGCGTTTTCCCACCCGATGCGTTCACCGATCGCCCTCGGTCCCCTAGACACCGCGCGGCCACGTCGTGCAATGAAGAATTTTGCCCAATTTGGGTTCACATATTCTGAGGACAGATCCGGTCGTACTGTCTTGTAGCAAGTGATCCGCCAACCACGCGTCTCCGTTCGATGCGACGCAGAACCGTTCACGAACTTCGCTACGCACGAATGTCTCATTACTCCTTATCTTTCGTAATAACAAGTCATAGTCTTCTCCTGGCCACAAGTTATTATTGCTGTAGAGGCGTTTCGCCAATGCTGCAGCATTCAAGGGTTTCAGGGAGATGGTTTCTGTAGACCCTCCACCAACTCCTTCAGTCAGTCCAATCGTCGACTGATGTGGCAATTTTTCAAGCCACCTACGAACGCCATCGGGCCCGTGAGGAGGATATTTCATATTTTTCCTGCCTAGGCCCGTCGATTTGTACTCGGGGCGCTTCTCTTTTATTGTTCTCTCACAGTGTGCCGCGGGGGAAACAGCGATCAGTGCCCTAGCAGGTTCCACCGGGCGTGCTCGATTATTGGTTGAACCCTCGGCTGTGCTAGTTCCAACAAGATCCGCTGCATCGCTCGGACGTTGCACGGCTTTTCCGGCAGGGTTAGCAGTCGAAGCCGCTCCAGTGGGGCTGACCCCCAATTGGCCATCTTGCCTCGTCGCGGGCTGCGCCCCCGAGGTTCGCCATGCTGTGCGTCTGGCAGGCTGCGCGGGGGACCGAAATAGCGGTCGAGATTTGTCCATGGCATCTATTGTTTGCTGCATAATTTGATAATTAATGAGAATCTTTCCTCCAGCACGTCGCATATCCCGCCCCTCGGGAGGCGCGCCAGGGATGCAAGGCAAGCTCCTCTCAAGGAAGAAGTGAAACTCACTCCAATGTAAATATTTCTCACGCCCATTCTCTTTGGAAATAAAATCCCCCCACTCTTGCGAGAACAAAGAATGCCGCGCCCCCTGTCCTGCCCCAGTCGCATTGAATAGGACTGACTTGAGTGGGTGAGCGAAAGGGGGTGTTCCCATGATCGGACTCGGGGTACCGTTCCCGGTGGGGCGCTAGTTTGTCCAATACGAGACGCGCTCCTCATAGGTAGCTTCTATCATCGCAAACCCGTCTGCTCGCAGCTCGTTTTCGCAAACCCACCCCTGGGCGGCTGAGCCGCCGGAAGGCTGACAGAAAAACCAAGCCGCAAGCCGTGCTGCTTTTGTCATATGATAAGCCATTATTTCACCCCCATTGAACCTCGACCATTGCACCGTCTCTGTCCAATTTGCACGATTCATGTATATTGACAAAATGATATGCGTCGTGCGGGGCGTGGCGTAATTTCCGACGCAGACATGCGCCATCCAAAATAATTAGTTTAGGCAGTACTCCTGCAGCCTTGTATCGTTCAATGCGCTCATTCATGCGTGCCCGCAGTAAGGTGGCAATGTCATCCCATGTGGCGTTCAGTTTGAATGTGCCACTCTCAAATTGCCAACATCTGTGATTTCCACCGACGTAACATCTCTGTATGGCTCCCGTCTTGGAACGTTTTACCGCCTCATCGATCATTCTCTCGGCTGCTTCAAAGAATTAGCCAAGCACTGCTATTAGCACTTGAGGCTCAGCACTATTCTTCTTCGTTCCAGTGAGCCCCATGATGTTGCAATTGCTCCCATCAGAAATGTCGTTCCTAGACCAGCATATGCATTGAATTGGCGCGTGTTGGGCCGGGATGAAACTTCTCGTGCGGTTACAACCATGATTATTCCACAAATCCTGCTTCATCATGCACTGCAGGAGCGTTGGTCCACATACTCCGCATTTGACATCTGCGTCCGTTCCCTGAAGACTATCCCGCATGAGCCACTGCGGGCTCGCGGAAAGGCCAAGCCTCTTACCTGGTGGATCGCTGAATTTACACGTCGAATCAGGAGCAACATGAATGACAGCACCCCAAGATTTGTATGCTTTGGCAAGTGTTTGTGCCAAAGGCCGGAAGAAATCCCGCGGGGGTCTGCTGGTTCGCACCATAGCGGCCAGGTCCTCACCGCTGTAGGGAATTCACCCATGGCCATGCACCTCTGCCAATTGTGTAATGGCCTGACACATCTCCTGTTTATTAAGCCATGCCAGCGACACGTGAAGGGAAGGGTCAGCTATGTCAGCGTACAGCGTGACAATCTCTTTGATACAACGAGCCCATTCATCCGGCACTTCGCCGTCCTTCAGGAGCGCGGCTGCGCCGGCCCCTGCTTGCTCCCTGCGTTGCAGCACATTCCAGATGCCACGGGCCAGATAGGGCGGATCGGACTGACCACCTATTGCATCCGAGCGACGAGGAGGTCCAGGTGGTCCCGGATCAGGAGGTCGGTCTCCATTCCCACCTTCGTTTGGTGCATTAGGGTTCTGTCCGTCGTTTCCGCCACTGGACCCAGATCCAGTCCGCGCTCCCCAACCCCCGGCTGTGCCGGCGGCGGGATAATCAGGGACATCACTTCCGCTCGGGGCGCCACTTGCGGCGCCAGAACTCGAGGAACCACCTCCCGCCGGTGCATCAACGGGCGCATCTGGAATTGGAATGTCCAAAGGGATCACTTCCTCCACAGCATGCATGGGCGTCTCAGTTTTGGCCACTTTAACGGGCCTCTGTCCTTCATCGTCGCCCATCCACTTCATTGGGGAGTTAGCCCGTTGAGTCAAAGCACTGTCTTCCCTCGAGAGCGGCTCCCCTCGCCCTGGTGACTGTGCCGCTGAGCGAAGCTTAGCTCTCTTGGGGTGGGGATATTCATGCTCCTCGTTCCTATCGTGACACTTACTCGAAACCTCCCCGGTTAGTGCTTGCGTGACCACATTTATTTTCACTTTGGGCTCTCCTCTGACTACTGGAAGTGCAAAATGGGTTCCCCATCCATTTATCAACAGCCGGGCTGTGCGAAGGCCTATTCTTGAATGGTCCCCAAACGTTCATGAAGACAACTTGATCAGTGCGTCTGTCGATGGTTTTGATAGTGACAGAGTATCCTGCCCCTGCCATGTAGGTGCGCTGAGCGGTCCCAAGAACTGGCCCAAATATTTCTCCATGATCACAGAAACGTGCAGGTTTGCTCGTTGGGTCTCCTGGAGGCCCGGTGAAGAATCTACACTTCAGCGTGGTGCTCGGGTCAACATGCGACTGGAAATACTGCCGCTCCTTGATTTGCGCCAAATCTGGAGGCGGACCATCAAAATTGCTTCTGAAACTATGCCGTGAGTCCTGCTGTCACGCTGCCCAGAAAACGGTCCATGGATCAACCGACATTTTATTGCACAATCGTTGAATTGCTGATTCATTGGCTGATTTCAACTCTTCATGGAGTGCAATGGCGACATCATCCGTCCGAGAATACGTGCAGTCAGTTCGGGTCATCGTAACCTGCTGTATCCACCGTCCGCGAAGCATTTGCGGTAAATTTTCGCCTTAAAGAAACTCCTGGCCCTCATCCTCTGGTTCTACATGGTACGTGCGCTCTACGTCAACACCGGTCCACTCTCTGGTAATCACTCTTTCCTTGGGAAGATTCATCGCGTTCGGCTCACTATCTGAATGGTCCGTGACGATCACCTCTGTAACGTCCGAAAACTTCGGGTCGTGCTCCGAGGTGTACATAACTGGTACTTTAAACTTCTCTAGCGGCTTTGCCGTTCGGGAGCTAAAGATCTCCAATTTCTCGGCAACCCTTCTTGCAAATTTGGTCGGTTCGTGAAGAGATCGCATCTGGCACGCCTGTCGCCATGAGTAGAAATATAATCGTTGTCGCGTCTATCACAGCTGTCCCGGCAAGCCTTGCAACAATGATCCGAGCAATCTACATCATCGTAGCATTCCCTCGGCTGTGCCGTCATCCGTTTCACTGCCTGCTCCTCGGGCGGCCCCCTGTCCTCCGTGGGGGTCGCCTCGGACTGTGTCCAGGTGATCCCCGCGAGGTATCTGCGCCCTACCGTTTTGCACAGAGAAAACCACCTGTCCTTCGTCTGCATCTCAAGCGGCAGTACCGCCGAGAGAGCAAGAGTCTGTCTTCGCGAGAGGGGAAGTGGCCGGAAGGCTACAGACTGGCGCCCGCTGCCCGCGAGGGGGGGGGGGCGGCTGCGGCTACGCGGCGGCCCCGCTAAGGGGGGGCGCGGCCGATGGCGGCCCCGCCCCTGCCCACGAGAGAAAATGGCAGCGGCGCGTGCAATCTGATGAGAAGGGGGAAGATGGAGGGAGGAGTGCGATGCAGCGCGCGCAAGAACAACATGAAGATGTTTCGCATGCTCGGCTGTATAATCTTCGGCAAGCTTGCAATCCTTACCGCGCGCCTTCACGCGCGCATGCGTGCCGTCACACTTCCGCTCCAGGCAGTTGGTAACGATGCTAGATGTTGAAGCAATGGTCCACGGCTTCTTCATGAAATTTCCTTTTCTGTCCTTGAATCCATGCGCACATCCGTGCAACGCTGTCTTATGCATCCCTGTCTCTCTCACAAATGCTTTCACTTGAGGGCCCCTCCAATACTGACACTGACTGGGCCACTCAATGCAAACTATACCTCCCGCATCAACGACAGCGCGTGCCATCTCGCTAGAATGCGAAAAGAAGTCGAAAATCGGTGGGAATTCCTCTGGGCCTTCGAAGAGATCTATGATCGCCTTTACGGAAATAGTGAGCTTCGTTATCATGTTGCCGAGGAGAACCTCCGGTGCACGGGATCGAACCCAAAAGTGAAATCTGTTTCCCTTAAATTCTCAGATTTCGGTGGGTGCTTGGTTTTTGCCTTCTTCAGTCCTCATATCCTCGCTTTCGGTGTATCGTATTACCCTACATGAATTATCAACGAAGTTTCTTGGACTACCTCTCTTGCTAATTGGTCCACAACAATATTGAAGTATTAATCTTTCTCCGTTCCAATTGTTTCTGTCGGTTGCTGATTCTTTCGTAGGTTGTGCTATCAAAGGCAGCCGTTCGTTATCATCCGACTTTGCTGCAGCCGCATCGGCAATTTCGCTACAGTCATCTTCCTTAGGACAATGTACTAGCACATCTGATGCGTCTGATTCACTGTCAGTAATCTCAAACAAAGCCATCATATGTTTATCTTCTCTCGATCTGCGCTGATGGTAGCTTTTCCTGGAACCATCCTTGTCATCCTCGGAGGGTCTCTGGCTGTCAGCACTCCCGGCTTTGCCGGAGGCCTCATCAGCTCCTTCTCTGATGGCTGCCGCAGAGTCCGGTGTCGGCAAAGGATGCACATGAGCCTGTACCTTAGCAGATGCGGCTTTGCCGTCTGTTGAGGTGGTTGTTGGTTTGGCCATGTCTTTATGTCTTATAGGTACGGCAGTCACTGGCATTCCTTTGTTGGCTCTCTTCTTCTCATGCATCTTTCTGCTCTGCACCGCACCCCCTTGACGCACCGCAGCCTTCAGACCTATCCGTGGTTTGAGAACCCCCCGGGTTTCAGGGGGCGTCCGTCAGTGAACATCGATGCTAGATAGTCTTGGTACTGGTTGACCTTCCAAAACTTAGGGGTCGCTATGTTATCAAGGTAAAGAACCTGGACCCATGCGAGAGGATCAGTGAAACGCTTTGCGCCGATATCGGCGGCTTCGTTTTGAGTGCGTTCATACTGTAAAATAGCGACTCCACGGGTAAACTGCTCAGAAATGGCGTCGGCATCTATACGGTGGGCGCGCGGAAGGTGCTTCAATTCCCGCCTTTATCAGTTTGCACAATGCTTGGCTATGGCTATCTTCCACGCATGCGCATTCTACCTCTCGTTGTAGCAGAACTTCCGACCGCGGCAGGGCTGGCAGTAACTCAGTGCGCAAGGCCAGATCAGCTGCAGCAATGTCTGCCTCAAGAGTGCTATGGGACACACAGGTTTGCCGACGAGATGCCATACTCTGGTTAGCTCGCGTGTAGGGTGCCCAAATCACCTGATGACTTGCGCTCGCACTGCGATGCGTTCGTAAGTCGCTAGCAAGTTCTGCATCGGAGTACTGTCGGATCGAGACATCCTCCATGTTGTCGCCGACCCACGACGTCATGTTATACAGGGTTGTGGACTTGATGTAACATAGCAAGCGAACGAAAGTCCACGTCCTGTTGTCAAGTCCATTCCGTGATGCAGCTGGCGGCGTGGCAAACTCCACCCAATAAATCATATCGAGCCATCCTCGCACCATATAAGATCTCCATGAGAACTTTCGCAGCGATCGGCTGAAGAACCACCGGCTGTGTCGGTGGTTCAGGGTCAGCTGGACCGGGTTCCGCGGCTTAGCCGGGAACCTCGACAGGCTTGTCTGGGAAAACTGTGCCAATTGGAATCCCGAGCGCGGCTGCTACGGCCTCTTCTGCAGGTGAGTGTTTTTCCCCCCGTGGACCTCCTTGTCCATCCTCAAAATCAATCAGCTCGGGGCCAAAAGAGGTGTCAGCAGCAGGGTATGTAGCAGGGTCGGCATCGGTCAATTGCGCATCGAGTGTCACGCAGGATTCAAAGAACTCAGTCATATCGTACTCAATGGCTCTGACCATTTTCGGCTGTCTAGGTTGATATGGCTCAGTCGGCTGTGCCGCTGAGTCACCCCCCGATTCCTCGTCATCGCTCTCCACCGTTTGACCAAAGGTGGGCGCTTTCTTCACCTTTGGCGGTGGAGGGTCAAGGACGGTTGGTAGCTCACCGTGCCACTCAACGCATTGCGTGGACAGGTGATGTTCACAGCCCAGATATCGCCCTACGTTAGTTGGTGGGTCGATCTCAACGCCCATGGGGCAACCTTCAGAGGCCTCTTGCAAGAAGCGCCAACCTTGTTCAATATTCTCTTTTGGCCCAGACAATTTGAAATCGTCGACATACATAATAAGGAACAAACGTAATCCAGTATGAAAATACCAACTACGCCAAGGAGTGCATTTAATAAATCCCTTGGAAATCATGTGTCCCTCACAATTCTGTTCCCAATATCCACCAGAGTCAGGATGTCCGTAGAGTGAGAGGATCAGAGGACATACAGGATTCCGCACGTCTCTTCAAGCGGATGGCCATTCATCTCTTGGGAAGAAAATCCATGTTGGACCCCCCCTAATTTGGACTGAGTGTAAGCCTGTTTGGCATCCGCTCGTCGAATATCATGCCCCTCGAATAGGCCATAAGTACCTGCCGCCTTGCTGGCCTGCATGGTGGCCCGGCTGCTAGAAAGCTCATGCAACAAAGCTACTTCTCTGTTTTGATCTGTTTTGATCTCTGACGTCAGTTCCACCAAAGACAACGCGACCTTTATACTTGCGGTCTTTGTGCCCGATCGGGAGTTCAGGGTTCTTGTCGACCAAAGCGGCACATGGGCGCCCAAAATGGGTCGTTTGGCCTTTTCGTTGACGCAGGAGGGCGCACCAGTCTACGTCAGTTTCCTCGGGCACAACCGCATCTCCTTTTTTTCTTCGGCGGGTTTCTGCGCCGGGATGAACGTTGCCCTCGGGAGACGCAGACTCTGCGTTGCTGCGTCGCGCGTTCTGGAGATCGACTGCGTCGATGCCCATATCGCGAAGAAGGGCGAGACAAGGTCCCGGGTCAACGACTCCGAAGAAACCTCATTTCTCGAATCGGAATTGCTCCACCGCTTTTCTCCGTTCTGCATGGCTCATGTTGAACCGTCGAATTGGGCGAATCCCCGGACTGGTGGAACTGGGCAATGTCTTGAGCCATTGTGCTCCATAGCGTGGGTCTGGGTCTGTGACCCAGACACGTGTCACGAGCACGTCAGGATCGCAATACAAAGCGACTCTAATGCTGCAAGGTTTCCTTCTGCATTCTAGTGGCAATTTTCCTGTCAGTTCATCCTTGCGACGGCCCGCAACAATGCGTCGATCTTCGTAATATTCCGTAGTGTCTAAGTTCTGCGTAGTTCGGGCGAGAAGTTGTCCTGGCCCGGGCACTCTCGACCGCGGCTGTGCCACCGAGAAGACGATCCAACCTGCACTCTGTATGAGCAAGACCGAGTTTTTGTCTTGTGTCATCATCGGGTCTAGAATCGCGTAGGGGGCCCCTACCATCAGGTACCGCAGGCACGTCATCCACAATAATTCCCCCTGGGCCATCGTCGTCGGAGTCGCCCTCCTCTTGAGGTTGTGTTGCGGCCTCGCCTCGTGCCGGAGGCGGTGGTTTTGATGCGCTAGGATCCCTCCACCGAACGACTGCGTCGCTTGTGGTCCTAATCTGGTTCCCTGACCGGCTGGGCAATCAGGGGCGCCACTAGGAGGAATAAATGCGTGTTTGACCGTCGCCAATGCAATCTCATATGTTTCGCGCATAGGGAATTTGGGTTCTTCATCCGGTGCAGTACCGTCCAAAACATTGCTATAAACTTAATCTGATTTCTCGATGATCGGGCGCTTGCCAACTGGTGTCTGCCCAGTCTCCATGTTCAGACCATCAAGTTGTCGCAATGGTGTCGCATAGCATTCTGGTCCAACCATGCCCCCTGCTTTGTGCACATAGCCGAGGTAAATTCCCGCGACCATCGTCCCGCCTGTTTTGGCGATCCGAAATCGAGATTCGGGTGGGGGCATGAATCGAACGAGGGAACCAAGCGGAAGAAGCGGGGCGGTAAACTCATGTCCGAATCAGCGCTTCCACGATGACTCACCGTTTCCAGGTATCCTCGCGTTGTAGCAAAGACAAAAATGTCGGACAGCATACGTCCAAAGAGGTGGGGGAAGGCCTGCTTGCATGAGCAGTGCGCGAGTCCCCATCTGATTAATTCCATTGGATCGTTCAGCGACAGCCATAAGCTTCTTGTTGCCAGGGATGGTAGAGTCGTGCGCAATCTTAAGTTCAATGCACGCCCTTGCAAGTTCTCTAGCACCGTCAGCATAGCAGTATTATAACTTTTCTCCTGGGGCTTTGGTTAATCAACAAATTGCATACGTGAATCGCGGATTAGTCGCGTGCACCCTGCGCTGCCATGAAATCTGCTGCCCCGTCGCGAAAAGTCACGCGCGCGGTCTCGTCGCGGAGCCCCCGCGGTAGGCCATCCATCGCAAGCCAGTGATCCATGGTGGTCAGGTGTCCGAACGTTGTGGGATTCGCGCATGGTCGTGGCGGCATCAGCCCTTTATTTTCAGATTTCCTTTGTTGGCGCCGCATGGCCTTCGCCCAGTTGCACACCGAGCAATAGGGATTCTTAGGGGTATGAGTTAGCAAGTGCGAGAGGGAGGCAGCGCTCTTTCTGAGTCGCTCCGTCGCAGAGACCGGCACCTCAACCTCGGCATCTTCTGGGTCTACTTCGGGAGGTACGTCAATATCGACGAAATCACCCTCTCCCGAACTCTCATTTGCATCCGCGCTTTGCCCGGGCGCGGCGGCTGCGCCAGTGGAATCCAGCCCGCGGCTTGCTGTGGGGCATGACCCCAGAGACCCCATACCAACATGGGTTCTACAAACAAATCGCACACCCCCCAGCTATGCCATGGCGCGATTTCTTACAACCAACGACTGTGTCGTCATTGGGAGCAGATGAGGAGTTAACAGAACTCACGACGCCCGTTGGTGTTTTGTCCCGCCCGCATTCATGAGCTGTGTGAGGCGAATAATAGAAATAAGTGACTGTATCCACAGAGTCTATGGCGGACGGAAATGAGTACTCGGCCGTTGTCGGCCTTCCATCAGCGTAGCCATGGTTACCAATCATCTCATTTGTGTGCAGATCTATTGTTACGCGACTCTGGATGGAGCGGAGCGGAGGACCTCCCGCGGATCCCACGTCACCCAAAACTGTCTTGGCGCCCGACGTCACGCAACGCCACCGCTCGGGGGCGACGGGCTGTCCGGCGGCAACCGCGCACATCCGCTGACCCAGCGCCTCTGCCAAAGACGGTCAAGTATGGTATCTTGCCCTCAACGATCAGGTCCACTCTGTGACCGTCGGGCAGAAGTAAGTAGGGTCGCTGACGTGCTGGCCAGCAACTAAAGCCGTGATCCATGCAACGCTCTCCTACCGAGATCACAGCCGGTGTCTCCGGCATGACCAACGCATCAAAATGTCCACCCATGAAGTCGGGGCATGCGACGCAAACTGAACCGAGGGACCGTGAGGAACCGCCTGCAGTATTCAGGGTGATCGATTCTTCCAATCGTTTGATCATGCCCATTGCGCCTGCACGAATGAACCCTTCTGCGGAAAGGTTATGTCCACAGCCCGCATCGATTATGAACCTGAGGGTGCCGAGGTGCACAGGCGAACTCCCCCTGCACCCCGCAGCGGCTGAGCCACTCTGGGTGGCTCGCTCTTTTTCTGCGGACGCTAGCCGAAGGTGCCAAACTTCGTCGGCCGAATCAGGTGTCCTGAGCTGTGCGTCTCTTGATGATACTCCCCACTCGGATTGCATTCGTCTATGCTTTTCCCTCAGGAATTTTCATCTGTTGTCAACGCTCGAAGGTAGCTTCCATGGGCTGTGGCGACGCGCCTTTCTTCGAGTAGTGGCCAGCTCACGAGTGGAAGGGGTGAAACTTTACACTGTGCCCACATCTCCCCGTCTTTGCAGGTCTGATGCAGCTGTGAGGTTCGCCACAAAAAGGACGCGATGGCCTCCCTGGGAAGAGGATGCACTTGAACAAGGATAGTGACGAGTTTCGTCAGCATCTCTCTGCGCTCGCGTTGCGTATCGGAAGCGGGAACGGCTTCCTTGGAACATTTGTTAACATGATATAGGCATGCGTTGTCGGAGTCAATCGCAGTTAGTTGCCCCCCGGAATTGCTGGGTAGGCCACGCGATCCCAGGCCAGTGGGGCAGGGCAGGCAAGTGTGACTCTACTGGCTGTGCCAGGGAGCACATGTCGGTCCTTCCCTCGTCGGCTGGGCCGATGGGACCATTGTAAACACATAGCCACAAATAGAATGATTATCAGCAAAAAGGGAGAGATACAGAACGAACATCTAGGCACTGGCCCATGGCACGCCAGTGCCCAGCCATCGTCACAGACGATTCGGTGTGTTCTCCGCGCACCAGCAGTCTTTGCCTCGTGAGCAAGCACCGGTCTCGGTGAACGTCTCACATGGTTTATGTTTACCCTTTCCTTTGCCCTTGCCCCTGTTCCTTCCGCAGCCTTTGCTCGAATCCCTATTTCTCGGGGCCTCGCCTGGCCTGGCATCGCCAGCGCTCGCAGCTGCAGAATCAGCCTGCCGAGAAGTTCTCTGGCATCCCAGAGACTTGCCAGCTTTGAGCTGCGCTTCTTCGTATTTATCACGCTTGATTTTCTCGGCATCGGTCAAGCCTCTGCGCGGTTTATAGCACCCGCTCTGAGGGCCCTTGCAGTTGCGGGGTCTCGCGACCATGCGTAGCGCGCCATTCTGCCATGACGCTCTCGCGAGGCTTCCGACTTGCCCCTCGCCCGCGACTGCGTCGCATTCGAGTTGCCGACTTTGTTCGCTAGGGTCGAGGAGCGAGGCCGGTCCTTTCCTCTCGGGCCTCTGCTCGCATACCGATTACTTCTGCCTCTGCGATCGGTCTTTCCGCCGGCAACACGAGTGTCACCGCCCGCTCCCGGCTGCGCCGGTGCGGCACGTGTCTTGGGCTTCTTGCGATTGCAGGGGCAACCTTGTCCTGCTTCGGGGCAATTCTTCCGTTGCTTCACGAACTTGCAGGTTGTCGCACCTTTCGTTCTTCCGCTTGCCAACTCATCCGCGGGCAGTCCTAATCGACGGACTGTCGCTGCCATGGCAGAAGCCCTTTTTCCGCTCCCGTCCCCCTCTTTTTTCTAGCCTGTCAAGCGGGCCGGTCTACTTCTAGAATGCAGGGTCGGCTCATGTCCAGAAATTGCCCACTGTTCTCTGTCCCGCATCATGATTGATTCGACCTAAAGCAAGGACCATTGATCAGTTCTCATACCCGTGCCCGGAGGTCCTGTTGACAACTCATACCACTACATTGCGTACTCAAGCCCAGGGATCGGATCTGCTCGTAGAAATGCGCGTGCATTGAAGCCTTCATTTCATCCGACGGTTCCCTGGCGCCGCGTCACTTTTGGTACCGCTCCATCCATTCGCTATAGAAACAGTACACGTCCTGATCAGGCTTTCGTCGATCGATGGTCAATTTGAAGAGGTCTCGGCATATCCAATGTTGTCCGCCCCCCGAACTGACATAACACCAAGGCTCGCATCATCTCTCGACCCGTCAGGAGACGTCCATCTATCTGACACGAATGTTCCATGCGATTGATTTGCGACAGGAAATGGGCACGTTGCACTGACAGACGTTGTTCGCGTTTCATCTTTGCAAATTTCGAGCAGATTGGTAGCGAATATCATATAAAGGCGCATGAGTGCCCCTGAGTCTCCAAGATTCTCCCTGGGCACATCAAGGCCCATTCCTTCGCTGACCCATGTCTGTGCCGCGCGAACGTCATGCCATGATTCCGCTGCCGCTCTCATGCAATGTTGCCCCAATTCTCGGAGCGTCTGGGCACTTGGTATGTCAAGCAAGTTTATTTCTTTATTGTTTCCAAAACTTCTCCAGTTTATGCCCTCGCGGCTGGCGCGAAATGGCCGCCATGTAGGGTCGCTGCGATCATTCGGCCCCCCGCCGCCATCTCCGCCCGGATCGCCATCGCCACCAGGTCCCCCTGGCGGGCCCCTGGGGCCCTGGGCGGCTTGGACTTGCCCGCCTCGTCAAACTGTAACGCAACAGTCATCCCTGTGCTGGGGGCTGTACTCTGATCGTCTCTTTGATCGTCGTCGTGGCCTCCCGGGCCTCCGCCTCCTTTACCAGAAACGGCTGGGCCGACGGTGAAAGGAAGGCGCCTGGGCAAGTCGAGGTTGTCAGGGTGGTCCGATATCTTTGCTTTGAAAGGGGCGTTTCCAGGGTTGGTTCCCTGAGCGCCCCCCCGCGTCGGACCTTCGCTTGCCCCCGTGGTCTTCTCGACAGCCGGCCCAGTAATGACATGCGACTTTGCAGAGGGGGGCGTCCGTATCGACGGAGCAGTCAGCATCGGCATCTTGCCAAGATCTGACTTTTCTGATTGGAAGACGGGCATGCCCATGGCATCGGCAAGACTGCTCATCTGGCGTTCGGGTTCAACATCCTTTGGCGAGGCCAAGTGTCTCGGTGCCTTCCCATCAGGATCGTTGCCTGCGCTCTGAGCATCAGGTATGCCTTGGGGTTCTTCCCTCTTTTCGCAGTCTTCCTGATACCCTAGCGTTTTCCTCCATGCACACTCATCGCAACGTTTAGTGCCCATGTCAAGGTGGTCATTGCACGCGTGCTTCAAACAACCCTTGCATACATCGGTCGAAGGCTGCGTGCCAATGTGACAGGCCTGATTCGGAGCGCCCAATCGCGCTGGGGCTCGCGATGCGCCAGACGCCCTAATAGGGCGAGCAGCAATCGGGTGAGGAGGTGGCTCTACATGTGCCGACTGTGCCGGTGTTGAATCAACCTCTTTCTCGACTCGTCGTCGCTCAAGACCAGACCTCAACCTTCTATTTTCCCCGCTCACGGCCCGAGTTGCAAGGGCGTTGTTTCTTATGTGTTCTCTTGCGTGCCCCTTCGGACGATCCCAGACATCGGCCATTCATTTTATGGTCCTCTTCTCTGTCTGCTCGGGTCTTCTGTTCTTGTTCTCTAAGGGCTCGCAGTGCCTCTGATTGCACTCTTTCGGCCTCGAGTCTAGCTTCCACTTGATTGCGGAGCTCCTGATTTTCTCGCGATGCCTGTTCTCGGGTTTCTCTTTCTTCTTCCCTCCTTGCAGCATGAGCCATCTCTCTGCGTTCAGCTTCCTCTCTTCCGGCCATCTGATGAGAGTCAGACACCAGTTGTTTCCGCTATGCTCTGGATTCTCAATTGTTCTATTTCCTCTTGAGCAAGACGCCGATGTGTTTCGTCTGTAACGCCCGCTGCGTTGGCCCCAGCATGCTGTATCAGTTTGTGTGCGTTGTCTACAACGATGGTTCTCTCATGCCCCATCCTTTGTGCAATCGCTTGTCTCTCAGCCTCGGATGCCGCAAGCTGTCGTTGAGCCTCTTCGGCGGCCTTCATATTTACCTGTGCCTCAGAGATAATCTGTAGTACGTGCGCACTCGCAGCCCTCAGCTGATTTCGATCCTGTATGTTTCTTTCCGCCTGCTCTTGAATCGCGAGATGATGGCAGTTGCGCTTTTCATTCGTGATGATCTCATTACAAAACCACGCAAGGCTACATTTGAAACAAACATTCGAACATTGAGAACACACTGGTCTTCGACATGAACCCCCCGGTTTATGCGCTTTCCCAAGACACCGATTCTCCGCCTGGGTGGGGCACATTGGCCTGGCATTCCAGCAGCCTTCCTGTATCGAGAAGCTGCTGGTAGTTCTATTCGATGACACTCGCGACGAATCAAAGGCATTTAAACCTCTGGAACTGGAGCGCCCGGCCCTGGGGGCCTTACTGGAACGCCCCCTTTCGCTGCTTCGGGCAAGCGTGATTTGTTCTCCCGCTCTTACGCCCCTCGTGATAGCGTCAACGTCCATGCTCCTTGCCAGGTCGTCTCGTTCGTCCTCTATGACGAGCTCATCGAGTTCTGGTACTCTATTTCTGTCTGTTCTGGGCAACGAGAAATCAGGTATGTAAAGACCCTGCGACACGGGCGAGGTGTTCAAGTCGTCATTATCACCCTTCGGTTTCTTCGTACGCGGGCGGGGGGTCATGCCTGTAGCTTCTTGCGTATTTCTCACCGCGCGAACTGCGTCGGGGGAGCTCGATACCGGCTGTGCCGTTGACCGCTCACCTTGATTGAGGTTTTCTCCGTCTATACAGTCATCGTCCGAGTCACTGATGGCTTTCTGACTTGCATCTATCATTACCCGGTCAGGAGTGGGACCGACACACAGATTAAGGAGAGGTTCGAGATGACACGACGGACCTGGCGGGGTGTGAAACTGGCCATCTTCCTCGTTCTTTTCTATCGAGTGGGTGCTGTCCCCTTCAGACTGCAGGTCGCTCACATCCTCACTCTGCCCATGCAACGTATATTGCATTGCACGCACGGCGCGCAGACATTCAGCGCCTGATGTTTCGACGGGGATATGATCCAACAACTTTTCCATTGCGAGATCTATGTCGATCGATGGCTGAAAACCAGGGTGCGCCGACGTCAACTCAGAGGGTCCCTCGGCGGAAGTTTTGGCTGTGCCATACCTTCCGCTTGAATGTTGCCCTCTGGATCTTGTTACTGAATCAACCGATGAAACCCCTTCCGCTAGGTCGAGCATAGTCTCTGATGTTTTCTTACTGGGAAAGTTAAGAGGGTTTGATCGCCTCGTTGAGGCGATTAAGTCGAAAGTGAGCCTGGTAACTCAAATAGGGCATATAGCCTGGCAAACTGCATCCATCGCTCTGCTGTGAAGATACAGTATGAAGGGTGGATGGGTAAGATAGGATAAGATCGATGTAATGATCTTTCCAGCACATAGCGAACACTCGCGGTGTCCGGGCAAATAGGGCGCGCGTGCCTTGAGCCCAAGGCAGCGGCGCGCGAGCTATGCTCCCGATACTGTAACATCTCCCAAAGAGCTAGCTACCCTTAAAGTCGGGAGGGGAGGAGACGGAGAGCATAGTCGCACGCAAAGATCGCGCGCACGACTGTTTGCAAAGAAAAGAAAACAGTGCGTACAGTCTGGTCAAACACCAGACTGTAAGGCGAGTTTCCTCGCAAAGTATTTCACGCAAATACAGGACAGCCCCTTCAAACAATGAAGGGCTATCGGCTTAGTTAGAAGTAAGCCAAAATTAGGCCATACCTCACCAAGCAAATGTGTATTAAGGCAAAGAGCCTGAGTTGTACAAAGCCGGCTCGTTGCCAGGCGTGAAATATAAGGCTCGTTTCCGAGCATCTAAAGGGGCGCCTTTATAGTAGGCGCCCGTGCTGGCAAACTGGACCGCGAGGGCAACAAGGACAGACTAAAATTGATTAGACTTAGGTTTGTCTCTGTCCTCGGGACCCCGAAAGGGAACACATTGCTTCACGTCATACTTAAATGACTGAGTGCCTGACATCACTTCCAGAAGCAGCTCCCGATCGATGCTTCCCTTTGTATGCCCATCTGCGGTCATATCCCTAGTATCACACCATTGCACATTATGTACTATACCTATATCCATGAGCTCACGTATCCAGCTGATATGTCCAAGCAGAGTCCGTTCTGTAGGTATTTTGAGATCCCTGCTTGATAAAGATTTGTAGACGGACTCAGCGTCTATGGTAAGAGAGACTTTGATAGCAAGGCCTCCAACTTCACGCATGTCTCGTAGTTGTCGTGGAGTCAAAGCCCCTGCCTTAAGCTCGTGGAGAGTAATGAGCGTAGGGTAACACTCATCAAGGTTATGTGCGGCTGCAAGTGCCTCCGCAGCATAACTGGACCTCACCTGTAATCGGTGTGATTTGCATAGTCCGTCACAGAGGTGAACGACGGACTTGCCTTGAGGCGAGTTTCCTCGCCGTAGTACGTTGGCCCCGCGTATGCCGTAGCCCTTGGTCTCGTCATCCTCCTCCCCGGTAAGCTTCCGATACCCCGAATCGCTATGGATGTCAACTTCATTCGTCGGCTTCATCCGAGGGAAGGTGATGCGTTTCGGGCTGCTGATCAGCTTTCGCGTCACAGCATTCAAACGTCTGACTTGCAAATTGGTGGGCTCTTGAATTTTCTGAAGAGAGACCACATATACCATGAGCCAGATTTGGGTAAGAAGGGCATAGGCGAGGGCTCCTCGCAGGCTGACGAACATGTCGGTAATGAGTTTCGTGGCTTTGGCGTCGGCCGCCGCTCCTGTAAGTTCTGGGTGTGTGATAGGACGTAGTTGTTTAATGTACTCGTCCTGGTCCATGATCACATCTCCCTGATCATTCTTAGTGTAGCGAACGGCGCAGTTCGTATATGTGTGCTTGTTGAGCTTGCATTTGCCAAACACCTTTTCGACACGTTGTACATAGTCGTCTATATTTTTCTCTAGACCTGTCATATTAATATCATCGACATGTTTTGCCGTCAGAAGGTCTTGGCTGAATTCAAATTCAGGATCGTAGCTGGTCGGTGTAAGTCCTATAGCTCGTGTGGTCGTACGAAGTTTGAGAGAGAACGCTCTTGGAGCGTCCTTAGTACCCGTTCCTGGTTTGAGGCATCTAAGACAGTGTCGACTTTCGTCGTAGGATGAGAAGCCGGGTAATGTACGAAGTACCTGAGCGCTTCCTGGTGGAAGAGTAAAGCAAACCATGCGAGTTTCCTCGCCGGTGGCATGGGCAAGTTCCTCATAGGTCAAACCCTTGAGGAACGCCTTATCGATATCCATGGATGCTAAGATCCACTCTGGATGGCATGCCGCTTCACTTGCCAGGAGTCGTTGGGACTGCCTTCGGGCGGTTCCCGAGAATGTTTCCACATCAAAAGCCTCAGTATCCATAAATCCACGAAGGACCAGTCTGAGACGAATGGTTTTAACGTTCTCGGTACCCATCTTTACGAACTTCCACTTGTATACATATCTGGATGTCATGATGTTGGAAGCTTTGGATAAATCGTACATCTCAAAGCATCGATTATCAATCCAGATTTTGAGCTCAGTATATAAGGCTTCACTAACCTCCTTTGGATGTGCTGCTATGTCGGCTTTGGTTAGTAGATCATCTTCTTTGACAACCACAGCACGTTTAGCAGCAGAGGATACATATACTCTCATCGTTGCGACCATATCGGTATCGAGCTGTGCAAGTTGAGTCTGATCCAACACTATTTTAGACATTTCTGATGTAAAGCATAGTTCAACGTAAGGACCGTATTCATCACTGTCTAGAGAGTAGCTCTCGTCGGCTGTGTTTGAACAAAGAGAGACTAGACAGGACTCACATGATTTCGGCTCGTCTCCGAGCATATCTGATGATATAATATCATCTTCGTCCACAAATGCTGAAACCAAAACACACTGGTCGGGCAGCATAGTTGTTGGGACGCAATAAAGATAATCATCGGTAATCGTCGTAGGATGCAGGTCCATACGTAGCTCGTCGTACCACTCTTCCAGCATCATAGCTTCAATATTGTGTTCCTCATTTTCCTCATAGATTGTCGACAGACGGCCTTCGCTCGGCGATGAAGCGTCTGGTGTGTCTGGAGAAGGCCTGTTTCCAGGCGACTCGTGTTCTCCAGACGTGTTGCTTGGATGCTGATATTTAGCCAAATCGTCGTGAAATCCTAAGGAAGGGACACGTGAAGTCAAGCATTGAATAAGTCTGGAGTGAGTGCTACCAGTGATCTGAGAAATGTTTAAGCCAGTGCCCACGCATTCGTAATAGTGGAACGCCGGGCTGATGTCGTTGTCATAGTGGATCAGCGTAGACCCGGTGGCGTACTTTACTGCAGGTAGGCTTGACACACTCTTAGCCAATCGAACTGCTACTACATGTTCTACTCGGAAGTAATTCCGTACGAGATACTGTAGTGCTAAGTGTACGCGCGGGTGAAACTTGCTGTCGTCTGACAGATTAAGGTTTCCCTTGTAATCGGGGATATACCCGAAAACTTTGGCAGGTTTCCCTGCGCTGAGGTGTGCCACATAAGCAAGGACGGTTTGCATGGCCATATTATCCATGCCAAGTTCCCGTGTGAGGAGACATTCGATGTATAGTGTGTGACGAGCATCAGGATACATCACAATTACCTCACGAGATCCTGCCTTGACAACAATATGTCCTCTTTCAGGCACGTTTCGGATCACCGGGAATGGGCCGTTCCAGCCTCCATGGTCGTCCTTGGTGGCAGTAGGTCGGTGGTAGTCGACCAAATCCCCTGATGAGTAGAGGCGAGCACCATCAGGAGTCGTCTTAGCCCTAAGAGCCCGATTTGTCTTGGCTACAGCAGTAGCCTGAGTTATGGCTTCGAGGCTGACTTCCCTTACACGACGTTCTCGTTCGTGTCCTGAAGTCTCGGGTCCCTTGGGAAAGTCAAGGGTATCGAGATCAGGAAGGAAGGAGGGCTGACGTCCTGTGTGTGCCTGATATGGCGATACTCCGTTATAAAACGTAAACGCATTAGTAACGAAGATGCCTTCCGCCAATACTCTAGTGAATACAACAGGGATGTTGTGTCTATTCAATTCTTCCTCAATCATGTGGAGGACGCCTCTGAGAATGCCGTTTCGTGACTCAATTGAAGTCGCGTGTTGGCCAGGTGCACGGATACGAAGTTCCGTGCCCTTATTGGCCATCATGGTTTTAGCGGCATCGTTATTCAGGGCGCCTTCTCCGTCTGAGTATAAAACTTTGAAGGGTCCGTGATAGGCAATCCAGCAATAGTGGTAGGCGTCGATGATAGTGTCACGTTCTCTGTCGGAAATCTCTAGGCCTGCTGCCAGGCGAATACAACGGTCCATAATATGAAATATGGTCCGTTTCTTGTAAAACATGAGGTCCATTTCCCCTTCATCGAGCCAGTTACCAGGGAGGCTTACCGATGGTAATGTTGAGTTTCCTGGACGTTCCCATGCTCTACATTCCCGACAGGTATCGCAGATTTCCTTGATCATGTTCAGTCGAACGTTATCAAGCCCCACCTTTTCGAGGATTAGCCTCATCTTTGGCTCCTTCGCATGATACCATCGCAGATGCAGTTTTCGGAGTTCCTTTTTCACAACATGGGGTTCGTGACTACGGAGACTCTGTAGACTGTGTTGGATGTCAAATCTCGTCCAGTCGGGTAGTCGTGGAGCCCCAGAGCCGGTGGAGGCAAGAGGGTTCCTTGTAGCTCTCCGTAGTTGATCCCCTGTGTTGACTGCGTCTGGAGGTGGTGGTACGCCTTGTAGACGTCCGCGGCGGGCCGCTACCTGTGGCGTGTCACTAGAAGACGCAGAAGGCGTGTTTCCACGCTCGGGGGCGTCTCGTAGTAGGTCGTAGCTGCTAGTACCAGATGTCGGATCGACGTTACCGAAGGATCGTGGTCGCGGTGGCCTGGCGCGTGCGCCTTGGCGGCCACCTGAAGCTGAAGCTTGGCCCTCACCAGGTTTAGGTAAGGGTTTCCACCAAGCTGGCACGGCTTTGCCTTCGGGGTCGTGGTCGTCTGGTAGTTTAAATGGTTCAGCAAAACGACATTTACCAGGTTCGGTATCAAGGTGGTTCTTAACCCCCTTGCTTCTCGTAAGATCCCTTTGACATGCTGGACATGGCCAATATACAGAGATGGAGTCATGATATTTTCACTGTGTAGGGTCTCTGTTATGGCTAGGACTGTCCTTTCGGACGTTGTCGATGCATGCCGGGCACGTAGCCACCTTTGGGATGATACGATCCCCGATGCGTCTCACACCTTCGCCTGGTTCAGCTTGCTCAGGAAGGTCGGCAGGATAAGCATGTGCAGAACTTATAGGCGCGTTTCCGCGCGTAGTGTCAATGGCTTTCGCCAGATAGACGGTTTCCACGAAGGCAGACTGCAGTCGTCGAGTATATCTTTGTGCTAGTGAAAGCTCGGTGTTGCACGGTTGCGCGTGCACATGCTGACCGTTGCACTTGAGTCGCTCAAAGAGTTTAAGAATTGTCTCGTCGTTGCTGGTGATATTTGTCGGCTTCTTAATATAGTCACCAGTCGTATCCTTAAGTCCCGTAGCGCATTGGTCAATGCGTGCGGTTGTAATGTGTGGTCGGTTGGCAAGCTTCGTCCATGGAGAGATATCGTCCACCCATGTTCATGTAGGTTGTTCGCGTATAAACCACCTCTGAGCGTCATCTTGGGTTACAGCAATTTTACAACAGTAAATTATGTGTGGTAAGTCTTCTCTGTGGTGCTGTTCCCAAGTGTTATAGTTGACTTTGTAGTTATAGTAAGATGGTGGTCCTGTGGTGCGACAGCTGGGTTGCAGTATGGCGACTCGTACATAGCATATCTTAAAGTAATGATCTATAACCTGCTGCACCGAGGGGTCTCCCAGGTCGACATATGTAGTCTTGTCCAAGTTGCCGCCTGAGGAAAGTCCCCTTGAGAAGGCAAGCTCTGAGATGCCACCCTCACCGCCACAAAGCTCCAACATATCCACGCAGTTGTTATGGCCGTAGCATAGTGTAGCAACTATGCTGTATATGTTAGCGTGTCTGTCGGGCATAGATGTGGGGAGGGTAAGGAACAGGTCATCGTCCTCGTCGGAGCTTATCAGCTCAACAGGGACGTCAGTACTCCAGATTGCCATAAGATCCTGTCCGAGTCCTGACAAGTCGTCGCCGCAATCGTCATTTCCGTCTTCGACGTGCTTTTTAATGCGGCGAGGCTTGATGCCTGCTTCCTTTTCGGCTTTGAGCCTCTCCTTCTGTTTTATACGCGATTCAGTGGGTAAAGCTTGTTCGTCTTGTTCGTCGGTCTGTGTACTCATTGTCGTGGTTGAATGGGTACATGCGTCAATCGCCAGAGTCGGGAGGGGGAGAGAACAGTCATCTATGATGACGCGTCGATGTTTCTGTGGTGATTGAGTCGGCTCGTTTCCGAGCAAGACCGGTTCCTCGGGTTGCCAATACAACCGAGTACTGATGTTGGCAACCCCTGCAGGTAATGGTGCATGCCAATCATACCCTGTTGGTTGATCGGTAACTGAGATATCTTGAATAACCGCGTTGGTATCCAGGTTGATTGTTACACGTCGGATGACTTCAGACCATTTTGGTCCTCCCTTATGAGTCGTCACGTAGTGACGGGTATTATGGTCTGTACGTGTATACGTATTTAAGTATACGGGCACGTTTCCGTGCGTGGTGGTGCTCCCCAGGATTTTGTCGTTCAAGTGACGGATGAGTATAGTACGTGTCTGAGCCCGCCATTCAGCATGTCGTACTGTATGGCCGTACCAATCCAACACATGTTGTGGTATGGCCTGCTTACAGGTACATGTCCACAGCTTCGAGCTGATCGGTATAGATGATGCTACCTGCATATAGGTACCGCTTGGTGTACTGTCTTGCATATTGAACCGAATACCGAAATGACACAGACGCATCCGTATTACTGACAACTTTAGATCTTCCAGGGTATCACGTACTGGAGATAACTTCCAAACATATCCTGGGGGACCAAATATTATAATCTTCATGCGGAGTTTCTTGGCTTTAATCAACAGGTTCTGGATACGTGACCAATGTGGGGCCACTCTCTTTCCTGGAGTTCGTACGTACCAGTCACCCGGAGTACTAATCCATATGAGAGTGTAATCTCCACTGATCACCGCACCTAGGTAGTTTGTGCCCACGCTTGTCATAAGTTCGTTGTGGGAAATACGATCACAAATATAACCTCGTGTGCGGAGGTCGGCACATGCCTCCCTCGTATCTTCGATGACAAAAGCCCTCTTACTAAGGCAGGTTACCCCGCTGTCCTTGTTACCCCCCGGCTTTTCAGCCAACAGGCAAGACGACGAGGGGGCGACGTCGCCCTGCCATCTTCAAGATGAAGAAGATGTGCCTACAATATCTGCCAGCATCTGGGCTTCCCTCAGATGCTGGAGCTCAGCACTGCAGCGCGCCGTGGCCTCAGAGGCGGATTGCTCCGCAAATGCTGTCAGCATCGATGGATTATCCATCAGCTGTTTCAGCACGCCTTTGGACCTAGCGTCGCTGACCGTATGCAATTCACGATTAGTGTATCCCATCACTATTTTACGGCGGGACTGCACAGCGTCCATGGGTACACTACCACCATGCAGGGCCAGTGTCCTGGCAACGAAACAATCGAACGTCTCGAGATCGTTGATGTTGTCGCCTCGCATGGTGGCCTTGGCGAGCGTCTCCATCAACCCCTGGGGCAGGTTTCCCTGCAATTGATTGCGCTCCTGCGCTGGGGTCGGCTCGCCTGTCAGCACTGTCTGGAAGGACGTGCTGCTTGAGCTCGAGGCGGGTTGCCCCGCAGCTCCAAAACAATCACACCTGATCGACAGATGCCCTGACGGCAACTTTGTCGTCGGCATGATTTTGGAGCCTTCTGGGAGCTCCATTTTGACCTGCCCCTTACCAGGGAATATCAGCTTTTCCTGGCCTCGTTCAAGCACGATGATCGTGCGTTTGTCCTGCATACTATCGAGACCTAGGATGGCTGGCAGGTCCTTACCACAGCCTGACACAATGTTCGTCTTGTATGAATCGAGTTGGGCCGACCCCTGGTACTCGCAGGCAATACTGAATGTGCCTACGGTATCCGCTGGGGCCGACCCTTCTCCCACTCCGTTGATATTCAAACGAGAGCGGGGCTCGAACGTACAAGTACGGCCATGTGCCTCGGCAGCCTGGACGAACTTACGGCTCGTGTTCTCGCCCATGATGTTGATCTTCGAACCGACGTCGATGAGTATGGAATTTCCACCATCATCCAAGAACGTCTTACTCGGCTGCTTGATGTGCACAGTTTCTGAAGTGTCGGCTGTGTCGGTAGGCGGGTTTCCCCGCGGCACATTCGTACTCCCTGGCGGGTTACCCCGCACGACACTGGCATGCGACTCGCTCTCGGCCATGCGTGCCAGGTCAATGTACTGGAAGTACGACACGTGCTGGGCGTGATCACCACGCTCCTCCCGCCAGTTGGCATACTCATCACGTATGCTCATATACTGCTCGCGGGTAGTGCGCCTTATCAGCGTTAGGTACGAGTGAAGGGCGATGTCTTGCAGCCCCTCGTTCGTGACGTGATCCCGGTACCGCAGCCACTCCTCGAACTCCTCATTCGTCGCTGAGATGTTGACGGCCCTGGCTGCTGTTGCTGCTGACGCCGCTGAGGATTCTGATAGGTCTAACGACGGACTATCAGTTTCAGGATTATTGGCATCTAGCATAAATGTTGTGTGCGTATTATCCATCTGATTCTGGAAATGTCGTACACGCAACTCGCGCAGCTGATCAGGGTCCAGTGACATCTCAGCCTCGCCTCCACTCTGGGGAGACATCTGAGGAGTATCATGCAGGTTTCCCTGCTGAGGCGCCGTCATCGGGATAAGCTGATCAAAATATCCCGTTTCCATAGGCGGCCTTACCTCTTCAGGCAGGTATCCCTGCTGTTGTGACGGAACTGTCTGCATAGCTAGCATCCTGGACGTCATCTCCTCCACCATGCTCCTCAGCTCCCGCAGCTCTCTCGCTGACTGCTCAGGAGTCTGACTAAAGGAGCCGGTCCATGGGAAGGATGATGCTATAATGCCAGGTGCTCGACAGATAGCACATGGTGGCTGCTGGGGATCTCCCTCACGCTGATTTGCGACGTGGCCCACCACATTGGAATTCCAGCATCCCTCGTGGAATAGGTGATTGCACCTCAGGCGGTAGACGCTATCCCTGGGCTGAAATTCTTCGAGGCATACCGCACAGGTATCTTCCATCCCAGTGAAGACTTCTACGTCTGCTACCCTGGGATATACCCGCCGCTGCCTCTCCAATACCGTCTCGGAGGGCATGAAGGCTGATGGGGGTGTCCCCGTTGGATTCAGCACTTCCTGCACTTCGACATTTGGCATGGAAGTGGTAGGAGTCACGGCGGGCGAGTTTCCTCGCAAAGGTGAGCCCCTGTTCCTCACCACATCAAGTGCAGCTGCACGTGACTGATCCCGTACGCTTTGCACCGCCTGCCTCCTCCTGAAACATGCCTGCTGAGTGTGGTGTGTCTGCCTGATGTAGTCAGGCACGCCCCTACTGCCAGACGATATTGAATGGGCAGTGGGCTGAACAACCACCTCTGGTGATGTTGGTGAAGGCATAAAGGCCATGTGCGGGTACATGGAATGGTCGCTGCAGCGCACATTAGTGAGGTTATGCATCTGATCCGCCAATTCACGAACAAATTTGTTCGGAACCCTTGACCCGTCAGGGTATAATGGCGAATTCATCTGCGTTGGTGGTGGCCTCTGGCCCTGAGACATGCTCGGATGGGCGTTGAACGCCGGGATAAAGGCTCGTTGCCGAGCAGGGTCCCGTGGGTTGGGACCCTCAGGTTCCCAGGACCAGGCTGGCCTCCACCTCTGCCCACTTGGGTGAGGCAGATTATGGTTCTGCACCTGCTGCACCGCGGCCGCCACTCTTGAGCGATAGTCGTCAGGTACACCCGCCCTGTGGTGGCTTGGTGTACCAGGCAGGTTTCCCTGCTGACTCGTTGGCGTGCCGGGCGGCATCATGTTGAGGAGGGCTGTGCTGTGATCAGCCCTAGCCGCAGCTATCCTCTCCATGAGTGTGCCGTTTGCGGCAGGGCGGACAGGTGTCCCGAATGGGGATTGTGCCGGTGGTGTGCCCAATGGAGTCATGCCCCTTGGAGTATGCATGCTCTGAGTAGGGCTTCCATTCATTGGTTCAAACCGAGCAGGTCCGCTTGTAGGCAGGTTTCCCTGCATGGCCTGACGATTTCTCGTAGCCATAGCGGACATTGCTCCCTGGCCTGCGGCCCAGGGATCCTGCTGGTATAACCTGTCCGCCAGCTGTTCTACCTGGTCAGGGTTCAGCGCGGCTGCGATCTGATCCAGGTCCGAGGTACTAATGGCCTGCCAAGACACGGCACTAGGCCCTTGGCTTGGGGCACGGCTTGGAGCCGCGCTCCCGGCCTCACTCTCGGTGATCATGAAGATCCGAAAGATCTCAGGCTGGTTTCCCAGCTGGGTAGGGCTGTAGTGGTCCCCAACTTCCCTGTGGGGGTAGACCATGGGGGGGTCGACGCCCTCCTGGTCTTGGGACCACTGGTACTTAACGCTGGAAGTACCAACGTCAGCCCACCTGTCAGGAGCAGACATCGTTGCGACAGAGACTCGCGCATGGCGGCTCCCCAAATACTCTGGATTACGCCATTGCCTTCCTGTGGTCAGATCCTCTACATGAGAGATGTAATACGGTTCAATGATACCGTTATCTCCCTCGGACAAGAGGACTCCGTTATCGGACCAACAGAACTTCATACCATCTTGTATGGCCTGACGCCAATCTACGAAGATGATGATGTTTGAATCTGGGTCCCACCCACTGTTCACGGCACGGCGGCGAACTGTCGGCACGAAGTGAATGTGCGAACGGCCTGTCCCCTTTTTCTTCGTGTTGTGCTCAGGTCTACAGGACAGGCCGTGCCACATAATACCTTCGAAAGCATGCCATCGAGTGCCATGCATGGCGACTTCAGGGTATGGGGCCGGTCTCCCGGCAGGTTGGTCGCACAGTACAATGTAGCTGTACAGCGACCATGGAGCTTTCAATGTCCATGAATGCCCCTGAGAGGCGCGGATGAAGATAGCGGGCTCGCCGGAGTCCCGCATTAACACCTTGAACTGTAGGCGCTGTTTTTCTTCTCCGTCTGGTTCACGGACATGAGCAACTGCCATCATGATGGCTGCCAGTTGGTCAACCGAGCGCCTACATAGATGCTCGTTGATGACCTTGGCCTCGTCATACTTTGGGCTATACCCAGCATGTCTTGATTGACCTGTGTTCCACGGATAATGGTCAACGAGTTCCACTAGGTTAACCCAACCATCATGATCATCGAAAGATTCCAAGCGCCACACAGGACTGTGTTGCTTGTCTGGCGCATGTCTGCATATCCTGCTGAGAGCTTTGCTCAGCTGTTTGAGAATATCATTGGATGTGGGAAGGATTCCAGCTTTCCTGCATTCCTTCATGAATGTCTCATCCACCGAGCGTATCGGTGGGAGCTTCCGAAGCGCAAGTCTATCCCTGATCACATTTGGAGTCCCACTAGTGAAGGACGTGTCACCTGGGCGGTGCAGCTGAACCACTGGCGGGTTTCCCCGCATCGGAGCCTCTGTTGCTGAAGAGGCTGCGGCTCCAGAAGAGGAGGAAGCTGCGGCGGCAGCGCCTGGCGGGTTTCCCCGCGGAGATGCGCGACTGACGCTGCCCCTGATCTTCGGCACCCAGGTACCCCTCGACATAGCTCCTTCATCGGACCTCCTGGAACGAGCCGCCACAGGCGAAGCTGGCGCAGGTGCATACCCACTGCGCTCGAAAGCTGCCGCCCTTTTCGCAATGGAATTGCTGCGACTAAGCGGGCGTCTTCGTTCCTCCATAGGGTCCTGAGGTTGCTGCTTGGGCACAGACGCTTGTGGAGGAGTTGCGCCAATCGGCGGCTTCGGCGTCGCAGATCGAGGCACCTCCATATGCGCGTCTGGCCCAGGGTCCTGAGGGCTCGTCTTCGGTTTCGGCACCGGGGACGGCTTAGGTGTCGGGGGTTCACTCTTGGCCATTGAAGTTAGTGGGAGTGGGGGCCTTGTAGCCCTCTTCATGTAGATCTTACTAGAATCTTCCAACATCTTGCGAGTTGCCTCGCGAGTGCGGTCTTCTGCTGTCCGCATACGCTCCTCATCCTCCGCCACACGTTGAGCCTTTATCTCATCCTTGATTGTCGGTTCTGGTTGTTGGGACTGGCTAGAGACGCCACGCGAGTTTCCTCGCATGCTAGGAAGACTGAAGAGCGCGTCTTTCTCTTCCTGGGTCATGGCTACCAGTCCCCTTGGAACCGGGGTAGGCTTTTCTTCTTCTTTCGGATCCAAGTGGCCCAAGATCCCGAGACGATGATTCACTTCCGCGATCTCGTCTTGCGCCATCGGGATAAGTGGCGGATGGCCCTCTTTAGGAGGGGTTTTGCCCCTGTTGGGACTCAGGCCTTCGTTGTTGCCAACGGGGCATCCTGGCCTGTGATTCTGGAACGGCTGGGAACAAGGTCCGCATGCTGCGTGAGGCCTATACTGCTTGCGCGCCGCGATAATATCTCGTAACTGAGTCCGCACTTCTTGAATTTCAGGGCGGCGGATGTTTGTTGCAAGCTGATAGCCTCCGCGGATGGGCTTGCCATCACTGTCCCTATAGGCAGGGTTGCCCTGGCCAAAGGCCGAGTGTTCCCCTTTTCGGCGTCTTGGGTCGTTGTACGGAAGTAGCTGGCCACCTCTCCTGAGAGCGTGTTCTTTTGGGCCAGCCTGTCTCCACTCACGAGGAAGTCGAGCCTGGGGATGTGGCTCTTCTCTGACGCGCGTATGGGAACGAGATCTTCTGGTGTTCTCATCAGAGGAAGCTGCCGATGCAGCAGGAGCGGCACCCGGTGGAGGTGCCTGAGGAGGCTCCTGTGCGATCCCAGATGGATCGTCCGATGGAGGCAGGTCTCCCTGCTGGGTGGAGCTCGGCGCAAGTGGCGCTTGTGCCGATGGTGATGATGATTCAGACTCATCAGGGTCGAAATCGACCTCTTCCTCACCATTCACGTCCATCATGAGGATGGTGACATCATCCTCATCTAACCCGCAGCCATCGCCATCTACTTCTTCTGATGTCGAACTACCAATGATGATGGCCATTGGCGTATCTGGTACAGGCAGGTTTCCCTGCATAGCCGGCGTCTGGGCGTCGCTCGGCTGTCCCGGAGTAGGAGGCATTGTTGTCGGCTCAGGCTCGTCGCCGAGCATAGGCTGCCCAGCAATGTTACGCATGGCCGTATGGTTCGGCCTCATTCCCACCGCCTGGAGACCCCATCCTGGCGGAGGAAGATCATGACCGCGCATAGCCATCGCCATTTCCAGAGCACGACGCCATCTACCACGGGAGTATATCAAGTGTCTCTGCACTTCCTGAGGATACACGCTGTCAATGAGAGTCAGAGCTGCCAAAAGTAGCTCTGAACTACCGCAAGCATCATTATCCTGTTCTGTCATGATGCCAGCTTCGATGTGTTCTTGACTCTCAGGATAACCAATTGTAAGTATCTCATGCATCCTCATGAGGGTCTGCAAAAGGGTACGTGGTCCATATTCGCCTGGAGCAAGCGAACCAGGAGGTATGAACGGAATATCTGGTTCGCCTGCAATGAAGGCCTGAACAAATGCCTGAGACTCCATTTCAATTAAGTCTTCAGTGGTCTGGGGATATTCTCCCATCAAAGAAGGCCTGTTTCCAGGCGGGATTTCGGGCTGGAGGTTCAAGGTTTCGTTGAACCTCGGAAGGCGAAGCCTCTATAGTGGTGTCCTCGTCGTCACTCTCGTAAGCCATGATGTTGCCTGGGTTCCCGAACATCCAGTCGAAGAATGAAAGAGGCTCGTTTCCAAGCGTACCGTGTTCCACGGGAGTGAGTTCGTTACTGCCCGTGACGAACCGGCGGACGTACTCGAGGTAGTACGCGTACAATCCATGACCATACCCCTCGAGCTCGTCGATGTTGTCCATGCCAACTACCCAAGTGAAAAATATCTGTTCCATAGCCTCAAAGTCCTGGAGGCTCAGATATTCAATGGATGGTGCACTTGAGCCAAAATGGACTTCGGACGACATGCCCTTTCCATTTCCCTTCGCTGGACAATCTCGCACAAGATGATCGGAACTACCACATTCATGGCATTTGAGAACCTGGCCGTCTCTACCTCGCGGGTTTCCCCGCCTACCTTTACCTTTACCTGAGGTCTCTCTACGGCCTTTACCACGGCCTTTTCCCCCAAAGAATATCTCATCATGTTGTTCATCTGAGAGCCTCTGGAGAAATGCCGCGATACCTCGCCCGTTCAACCTCCGACGACCACGCTTGCCTTTACCCTTTCCTTTAAAACTTCTGCGTATCCTCCTTCTAACACGACGCACTGGTTTTCGTGTGAACCTCCTCCACCTTCGTTTGGCCTGTTGTAACAGCCAGAATAAATGCTCAGCACGCTGATTGTCGTTATCCATATTCATGATATCTGACCAATCTAGAGCTTCAACACCATCTGATGATATAGTGTCTGTATCGGTGCCGGAGTCGAAGTCTTCGTCTCCTAAATAGGTGGATACACCGTCGGTTAGGGGATTTGATTCCCCCCATAACGAGCGGTGTGGTTGTGGTTCTCTAGAAGGAGGGCTGGTTGCCCAGCTTGGTTGTGATCGATCCCCTGCTAATAAAGCAGTGGATTCTCCTGGGTCATCGGCCCATATGCTTGAGGGCCCGTTTCCAGGCTGGGCTTCAGTGGTCAAGGTAGTGTAGAAATTTCCACTACCAGATCCCCTTCCCCTTCCAAACACAGATCCTATGTTACCAGGAGACCGTTCGGATAGGTGGCCTATCGAACGCATCCTCTCCAGCAACTCATCATACTGTTGTTGTGTTCGAGGCATTTGGTGGTTGAGTGGCTGTAAGAGTTGCATGGCTTTCTGGTTGCCGACGCCTAAGGCGCGGAATAGGATAGTGGTTAGCAGTTGGAAGTTAGGAAGGTCGAATCCCACCGACTGTGCCTCAAGTCGGGCCATTTCGAATCGGGTAAGAGTGACATCGATTCGTTCCCCGTGAGGCACATGGAAGTCGATGAGTTGTGTGCCGGAAGTGAGCTGTCGCTCATCTTCCAGGCGTTCGAACTTCATGCTGAGGAGGAACATGATGTAAGTTACTGGGTCTGTGTGGACCCCATCAATGTCAGCACCATAGTTTATAATGTCAGGCGGTACCCTCATGGCGAGTGTCCTCGCTAGGCCACCTAGGCCGCGTTGTATTGCGGCCGCTTGGGCCTGTGGCGTCATACGTCCGCTTGTAACGTTGAGCCATGCGTTGACCTCGTAGATGTACTCACGAAAAGGTACATTACCTTGAGGGTCCCAATATGGGCCATGTGTTTGCCCATCGGTGCCGTTATCTCCACGACGCATGTGTCCGATTGCTGCCCCCAGCGCGAACCATATGATAGCGAAAACGATTAGCCCGAGAATGTGTAACGAAGGACGGTTATGATGCGCGTTGCTGCGCTGGGGTAGCGCCTTGTCGAGTCTTCGAGGCGCTCTGTCTGGCGGGTCTCCCCGCCCTTGCTTCAAGTATTGCGCCTGTTGGCTCGTTGCCGAGCGGTTGGTAGTAACGCAATGATGAAGCGTATATGGTACCGGTTTGGTCGTCTAGACGTCGTACCTCTCGTGTGGCTTCTTGCTCTTGAATAGATCCTCGTAAACGTACTGGGAGTGGTGGCGCAGGGTGGTAGGTGGTCACGAAGATCGTGCCGAAGAATATGAGGCTAAGAAGAGCAAGAGCTGACCACACGAGAGTGCGGCCAGCTCCGCTACCAAGTCGAAAGTGAGCCTGGTAACTCAAATAGGGCATATAGCCTGGCAAATTGCATCCATGGCTCTGCTGTGAAGATACAGTATGAGGGGTGGATGGGTAAGATAGGATAAGATCGATGTAATGATCTTTCCAACACATAGCGAACTCTCGCGGTGTCCGGGCAAATAGGGCGCGCGTGCCTTGAGCCCAAGGCAGCGGCGCGCGAGCTATGCTCCCGATACTGTAACATCTCCCAAAGAGCTACCCTTAAAGTGATTATACTTGTGTCACGCTCGGAAGGTCTTCGATCTTCTGTTCGCCCGAACGTTCCTTCTTGAGATCCCATGCTCTGCGAAGCGAACGGCTGTGCCGTCGTTTCGGCTGATAACCAGTCTTTTGCCTGGATATTCATCATCCCTGCAATATGTCCCGATGAGATCCCATGGTCACTGGGCTCCGCAGATGACATGGGTATGAAGGGATAATGCCGCCCAACACACACGAATGTAACCCAGAAAGGAGGAGGCCGGCCCGCCGGCCGACGCACGCGCGCGCGCCGCAGGCTCGCTCCTTTTCCGTTCCCTTAGGGCCAAAGTATATAGCTGCGCGAGCAGAAAAAATCAGCAAAACAGGCGGGCAGCGCGTGCAAGGAGAGAGAGCAGGCAGGGCAAAATTATGGTGGTGCGGATAGGGTGCAGTGACTGCTCTGGGCTGAGCAAGCGTGACCTCTGGTGCGCGGCTTCGGGGGCCGCTGGGAGGACCCGTGTGTGAGAGGGGGCGGTAGGGAGGAGACCGACTCAGGAGGGGAAGACATTGAACATGGATCGGAGATGCATCGCCGATTGATTGGCGAACTACTCGCAAATGGCCTGGACCCCCCACTTTGCGAGCAGTGGAGCGCGCTCGGTGATGTGGGCCCTCCAGAGGGCTCACTGCAACGCAGGGCCGCTCTCACGCGCAGCCGAGCCGATCCCTCCTCCAAAACCTGCCGCGGGCGGCGGGGCCCACGGCTCACTCCGGGTTCGCCGCGGCGCGGATGGCCTCCATGTCCTGCTGCACCCTCCAGTGGCCGGAGATGCCCGAGCGGCCCGCGTCGTAGAACGCCTCTGGGAGGAGAAGCAAGCATGCCATGAACATGAACTCTTGGCGCTCCGCCCGGATTTCTTGGATCCGCGCCGGACCCCTCTCCCTGGCGCGCGGAGCGCCAAAAGTTTATGTTTATGGCGTTTTTTCTTCTTCGAGCCTTGTGCTCCCTGGAGCCCGACTTGTAGTAGAGCACCTCCGTGGCGTACATGTCCTCGTCGGTCTGGCGGATGTACTGGTACATCAGGAGAGGCGGCAGGCACGGCCACACCACGGTGCGGCAGAGCGTGCCAAGCTTGATGACGTTGCAGAAGCCCTGCGCGCCCGCCTGGGCGGAGGAGCGAGAGTGACGACGACGATCCTCGCCGATCCTGGACGATCCTGGACGACGACCACGACGACGACCACGACGACGACGACGACGACGACGACGACGACGACGACGACGACGACGACGACGACAACGATCCTCGACGACGACGACGATCCTCGACGCTCGAGCAGGCAATTTCGCAGGAAGCCATTGGGACGGTGCTAAAGCCCTTTTCGCTGGCGCGCGAGGTGCACCAGGAACGGCGCCGCAGGCGCCGTGAGGGTTGTCCAGCGCCGGGCCTGGACCAGGCCTCCGACAACTATTGTCTGTGCAGGGCTTTGTTTGTTGCTCGATCGCCTGACGCATTGCTACTCGGTCTACTCACAAACACTACCGTTCCCCTGTGCCATCATGTCTCCCCCCGCTACTCGCTCTCTCTCTCTCTCTCTCTCTCTCCCTCTCGCTCGGGAGAGCAGCCCTGTTTAAATACATGATCTATGTGCGTACAGGTATATTGCTCCCCAGACTGGGGCCTCCGTCTGACGATTGCAGATTGGAGCTCTCGGCGGAAGTATGCCCTGGATTGTCCAAAAAAAGAAGATTGACAGACTCCTTGGATAGTAGGCATCCCTTTGCATATTGAAGATCTCTGCGAACTTACGTCAAGGATTCTTAAAACAGGCGATTGGCAGACTGCTTGAAGATTCGCGGGCAGAAGTACCCTGAGATATGAGATATTCAACCTTCAGTCTTCCAAGCATGATCCAGGCTCCGAAGTGAACGCCGATGAACGTCAAGACTGGTCTCCCAAGAAGGAGAGAGAGAGAGAGAGTGAGAGAGAAAAAAAAAAGAGAGAGAGAGAGAGAAAGAGAGAGAAAGAGAGAGAGAGAGAACGAGAGAGAGAGAGAGACGCAAAGAAAGAGACAGAGAGAGAGAGAGATTGGCAGCCTGCCGCAAGCATCGCGAGCATAAATCCCCTGAGATCTGATATCTTCAATATTCAACCGGATGCTACAGGCTACATACACAAAGTACATAGTAAGCATCGCGTATGCTCTCCCTTGGGCCCGTTCGAAGATCTCGCGCAAAGACTGGCCTGAGAGGGCGGGCCCATAATCAAAACAGGAGGAAGAGGAAGGGAGGAGAAGGACGACGAAGAGGAAGAAGAGGAAGAGGAAGAGGAGGATGATTAAGATGATGATGATGATGAGGAGGAGGAGGAGGAGGAAGAATAGGAAGAGGAGGAAGAGGATGTTGATGCTAACGATGGCAAAACCGAAACTGCGACCGCGCGGGGAAACAGACGCAACCGTGACGGTTAGAACCATCGTCGCCAGCCACCAACACCGATCCTTCGATGACCTGCATCTCGATCCGATCGCTCTCGGTCAGGTGTGGCCGCAGGCAAACGATATGGCTTGGCCGCTAGGTTTACCTTTTTTTCCCGTCGGCCCCCGTGGAAGCTCATGGGTGTACGCACCCCGACGCCGCTCCTCCTGACTTTGCGGCATGCGTCTTCCCCTGCTGAGCCGATGTGGCTCCGGAGCCCAACTCCAAAACGTGCGATCTCCCGGAGCGCTGCACTTTGCTCCCGCCGTCCTTCCGCCGGCTTCCGCCAGCGAGCCCGCACCCGTGTTGCCTCCGCTGCCCTCCGCCGGCCGGCCCTCCGCCGTCCGCCGAGGAGATGCCAACTCAGGGCAACGAGCAGAGACACAAAGAGAATGAAGATCTCGGAGGTCCGCGCGGATGTCCCGGATGGGCGCTGGACCCCCCCCCCCCTGGCGCGCTGGGGACCCCTGGCGGCGCCTCTGGCGCCGCCCCTGGCCCGCTCCGCGCGCCAAGGAGGGGGGTCCAGCGCCCATCCGGGACATCCGCGCGGACCTCCGAGATCTTCATTCTCTTTGTGTCTCTGCTCGTTGCCCTACAACTGTCAGGTCCTCGAAGGCGAGGCCCTTTCGGTGCGTGGGCCCCGAAGGTCTGGACCACTTCTTTAGGGCCCGCTTTTCGTCCGGAGACGCTTTGTCAAGCTCCCGAGGCCCGGCGAGGGCCCCTGGAGTCCGAAAACGGACAAAAACCGCCCGCTCCAATTTTGGTCTGGAGCGGCGGATCCCAGGGGATGCCAACTGTCAGGTCCTCGAAGGCGAAGCCCTTTCGTGCGACGTGGCTTGCGCGCGAACGACTCCTGGTGTTTTTTCGGACCACAGCTCGGGCATCCGGCCGCCGTGCGGGACAACTCGCGCACCACCAGAACGCTCTCGGCAAAGCGCAGCTGCTGGAAGATATCCCGACCCTGAGATCCGACGCTCCTGAAAAAATTGGAACAGGCGGTTTTTGTCCGTTTTCGGCCTCTGGGGGCCCTCGCAGGGCCTCGGGAGCGTGACAAAAACGACTCGAGACGAAAAACGGACACTAAAGAAGTGGTCCAGAACTCCGGGGTCCACGCACCCAAAAAAGTTCAGCAGCTGAAGCGAGCGCGCGAGCGAGCGAGCGAGCGAACGAGCGATTGCCTGCGGCGCCGTGACGAACTTGTGCGCGAGGCCGACGAGCTGTCCGGCGTACGACATGGCGGCGAGGCCACCGCGAGGGATGGGCGGGTCGGCTGCGGGCAGGGGGTCGGCTGCGGGCAGGGGGCCGGCTGCGGGCCGGCTGCCGGGCTACGAGCACGGTGTCGCGCGTGAGCCCAAGTGGCTGCGGCGGGCTTGTGTCCTATCGAGAAGCGTCGACGATGGCGAGCGACGAACGACATGAAGTTTCGGGGTTTGAGGTTTTCGGACGGTGTCGTTGCTTCTCTGCGGCTTGCAAGCCTCGGGATGCCGTCCAGCGGCTGCACCTCGCCGAGAGCGTTCCGGGCCCAGATCGTCCCGAACGGCCGCTGGAGGCCCGAGTCATGACCCGAAAACCACCAGGAGAGCACAAGCTTTTGCGCATTGCGCCCCACGATGCGCGATTACCTCCGCGCAACTATCTTCGCGCCCCAGCGCATGACCTTACTAGCGCTTCGTTTCGTATCGACGTCCCTTGAATTTTGAGCCTGCACGCTTCGTGATATGTGTAATGCTGTCTGCCCGTAGCTCTTGGCTCTCGGCTTGGCGGGAGCTCAACAACCAATCCACCATCCCGACAGGTGGGGGAGCCAGAACGAACTAGCACAGTGCAGATCGACCGCGAGGCCACAGAAATGAGAGGCATCGACGCCCCTTGAACTCTGAGCCTGCACGCTTCGTCCAACCTCTCCGGGGGCGCAGACCTCTCGACGCGGGCCGTCTCCGGGCCCCCGGCGGCGCTGAACCCTGAACGCCCACGTCGGGGTCGCCTCCGCCTCAGCGCGGCGCGGACCTACCGTGCAGGCCCTCTCCCCTCTGCTGGGCAGGTCTGGAGGGTCAGGTCCGCAGAACGCCCCAAACGGATGTCAAGAGGCACAGCCAGCCTGTTCGGACAAGCTGAAGTTGAGGCACCACACACGGCGTCAAGCCAAAACCTTGGCCATAAGCGAATGGTTGAATGTTGCACGTCTTCGTCGGCTTAACCAGCGCGGCGTTGGACCACCTTGACGTCCCTGTTTTGGTGGCCCTGCAAGAGGAAGGCGCTCTCTGACCCTCGGCCCTACTCAACCCCTCTGTTCATCTTCCTGGTGTTACCGTCGTTCCCGGACGTCCGCCGACATCCTTTTTCAATCCGCGGCCCCAGAACTCCAGACCACGTCCCTGGCCGTAGTTTGTGGCCCCCGACCCAGAATTGATGGTTCTGGGGCCCGGTAATGGGCACCGGAGGCCGAAATCGAGGCAGAAACGCCCACCTTGAGGGAAACCAGAGGCCGAACTCGAGGCAGCAACGCCCACCTTGAGGGAAAACGGATCGTCGGAGGTCTGGGTCTGCCTTCGCCTCCGCGCTGTGTCCCGTCGTCTCCTCCGTCGGCGTCCTAGTCGCGCAAGCCGCGCTCGCCCTGGGCGCTTGGCGTGCCGGGCAGGAGGAGAGGGGCCCGGACGCCCCCCCCACGGGCGGCGTCTCCTGCGGGGCGCCCCAGCCACCCTCAAATGCGGGGGGAACGTCAAGGACCGGCTCGAGGTGCGGAGTCGCTCCTCCTCCTCCTCCTCCTCCTCCTCCTCCTCCTCCTCCT
>CAUYUJ010012180.1:107294-124794 GCA_963575745.1 Prorocentrum cordatum | reverse complement strand
GGCATGCTTCAGAGTCTTCAAACGATTGTTCTCCAACGAGGCAGTTCCCCTGGTGGAAATGTAGGGGTCCATGAAGAGGGAGCTTGGGGGGAGGGTGTTTTTCCAATGTCGCTGATGACTCTTGGGTTTACACTGGTCGTCCTCCGCCTCCTGGTTCCTGGTTCCTGGTGGCATGAGGTCACTGTGGGTGGTGCCTTCCTCCTCCTCCTCCTCCTCCTCATCATCATCATCATCCTCATCCTCATCCTACTCCTCATCCTCGTCATCATCAGCATCATCAGCACAACCACCACAGCCACCACCACCACCACCTCAACCATCATCATCATCGCCTCATCACCATCATAAACAATCATCAGCATCACCACCATCACCATCATCAGCATCAGCATCATACCATCATCATCATCATCATCATCATCATCAGCAGCAGCAGCAGCAGCAGAATCAGCATCAGCATTATCATCCTCAGCCTCCTCCTCCTCATCATCATCATCACCATCATCATCCTCGTCATCATCAGCATCATCATCATCATCATCACCATCGCCATCACCATCATCACCATCACCTTGATCATCACCATCACCATCCTCATCCTCAGCATCATCATCATCAGCAGCATAATCAGCATCAGCATCATCAGCATCATATTCAGCATAACCATCCTCATCATCCTCCTCATCATCATCACCATCACGATCACTATCACCATCATCATCATCACCATCATCACCACCATCATCCTCAGCATCATCGTAATCATCATCAGCATCAGCATAATCATCATCATCCTCCTCTTCATCACCATCACCATCACCATCACAATCACCATCACTGATCCTCATCCTCATCCTCATCCTCATCCTCATCCTCCTCCTCATCATCAGCAACTCATCATCATCATCATCATCAGCAACTCATCATCATCATCATCATCAGCAACATCAAATTCCTTCCTTCTTCCTTCCTTCGTTCTTTCCTCCTCATCCTGCCCTTCGTCTTCTTCCTCCGCCTCCTCCTCCTCCTCCTTCCTCCTCCTCCTCCTCTTCCTCCTTCCCTTCCTTCCGAATCACGAGCGCTTGCAACTCTGGGGTGTGCCTATGGCGCTCCGGCCGAAAGCCGGCGTCACACGCAGCACAATTTGCCGTGCAGGTGCCGGCTTGCGCTGGACACAGGCAAGACGAGCAGGAGGCGGGGGAGGGAGGAGGAAGGAAAGAGGATGGATGATTGAAGAGGGGGCCGAGGAGGACGAGGATGAGGGGGACGGGGGAAGGGGGACGAGGAGGAGGAGGCGGAAAATTGAGGAGGAGGAGCACATTTTGCTTTTGACTTCGGGGCGGATCTAAGCCGAATGCTTCGCCAGCCAGCAGCTGGTCCCCTGGCTCCGTCAGGGGCCTTGCCGATGCCGACGTGGTTCCGCTGCGCCCAGCTCCAGAAGGGGGGCGGGGAGGGGGCACGGGAAAGATGGAGCAGGGGCGGGGTGCATCTTCATCCAGGGGGGGGGGCAACACGGTCGGAAATTCTCCTGGTCTGGCTAAGGTTGCTGGCCCGCTGCCCTGCTGGCTCCTGCCTGCACTGGAGTAAGACTGTCGCTTCCGGGTTGCTGTCAGCTGCGCGAGCACCGTCGGCCAGCAGCTGGCCCCCTGGCCCCCCCTGGCTGGCTCCGCCAGGGGCGCTGCCGATACCGAAGAGGTTCCACGGCGCCCAGCCCCAGAGGGAGAGGAAGAGGGAGGAGGGGAAGAGGAGGAGGAAGGAGGAGGAGAAGGAGGGAGGAAGGTGGGAAGAACCCTGGATAGGGTGGCTGGCTTGCTGCCTGCCAGCTCCTCTACCAGTTCCTGTCTGAGCTCGGACATAGCGTCAAAGGGGAACATGCCACCTAAAAGGACATCGTTACCCCGACAGTAGTTCGGGGGCTTCCCTTTCCAGACGCGGTTCCAGCTGGACTTTTGAGCCCTGTTGAAGACTTCGGCTGGGTAGCAGGGGTCCTCCTACTCCTGCGCCTTGGCCCCGTCTGCATAACTACCACACGACCGGCGAATCATCAGGATGGGATGCCACCAGGGTGCTCTATCAAATGCAGCGCCTGACCGCGGGGATGCCCCATGACACCCCTCGTCGGGGGGGGGGGGGGCTGGCATTCGGGGGCCACTGAACGGCTGCCTCCTTCTGGTGCTGCGGCGATGGCAGTGGAGACAGGTCCAGTAAGTATCCCTCTGTGGACGCCACCTCCATTCATGGAGTTTGGAGCCGTCTCCAACGGTCTAAGGTGCGGCAAGAAGAAGGGGGAGGTGGATGGGGTCGACTGCTGTTGATCGGCACATGCGCCAGCCACTGTCACCTGAATCCTGATCTTCTGTTGGGTATGCTCAGGCGCATGAAGGAGCTGAGTGCATCCAGGATGAAACCTGCGCATCCCTGCAACACCGCCAGCCTGACCCGCTCTACCATCCCTTTGGTGAGGCCGGTGGAACAACGCAAAAGGCACGGGACACAGACTGAAAGAACCTGCTGAGCGCTCTGCCTTGGGAGTCCCCCGTCAGCACTTTCGTATTGCTGGGACCGCTGCGCAACCTCGCGCCTAATTTAGCTGATACGTTTGCTTTGTTCATACACTATAGGAACGCTCCACTGACTTTTGCCAGGAGGAAGAAGCGGAGGAGGCGGTATGAGGAGGAGCGGGTGGAGGAGAAGGAGGAGGAGGAGGAGACGAGCGCAAGAAGAATCCGAGCCTAAACAATCTACTCTGATCCGCCACTCACAAAGTGAGACCTAACCGAAACACGGCAGGGATGCTGCACGTGAGGGGGGCAAGGACAACCGAGGGCAACAAAAGAAAAAGCGACGCAGAGAGGCCCTCCCAGACGACCATGACCGGGCCCCACCAATAGGATACCTGGAAGCCCGCGAAGATAACGACCAGCACGGAGAAACCGACGTCCGAGTAATTCCTGCTGAAACACGATACACGGGAGCACAAACAAGGCGGCAAGGGAAGGGTAGGCGACCACGAACACCTGGCAGAAGTCGAATGAGAGGCCAAGTGCGGAAGTGAAGAGGACATCCCCAAAGACGACAAAAGCCTCTTCAGATATCACCACGTCCAGTGGGTGGTCTGGCGGTTGCCGATCCTGTCATACCAGACCTCGTCAAAGCCGCTGTCCAACTCCTCCTCGCTGCAGTCCTCCAAAAGCCCGTCATCCGAGCCGTCCGACACGGGCGCAGGAGGACGGAGCACGAGGGGGCGCCCATGGCCAGCAGCAGGCAGCGGCTGCGACGAGTGCCGCCTCCAGAGCATCCGAATCCAGCAGCGCCTCGATAGCCGCGCTCACCCCATGCTCGATGAGCTCGGGACTGGAAGACGCCAGAACCTGAATCGTCTCAACCATCTCCGCAATCTGATCGGTATGCTCCTGTACCATTGCTGACGTGCGATGAGTGCTCAGCACCGCAAGATGCAATACACCGGTGCTGATCGTGCATTCGTGCTCGGCAAGCTTGATGGAGATGTCTTCCACGGACTGCCGCAACGTGGAAGACTGAGCGAGCTCGGACTGCATGCAGCCAGCGACCTGAGAAGCAGAACATAACATAATCCGATCCTGCATCTGGGACGTAAGCTCACATACGTCATCGCGCGAAACATTGACCAACTCCTGACAATCACCCCTCAACTTAGCAAGTGGCATGTCAAGATGTCTGGAGACGGACGCTGCCGAAGTAGCATCGCACTTGGCAACTGCCGCATCAGCATGATCCTTCGCAAGAGAAAACTGTCGATCCACCTCGCCCCGAATTTGAGCACATGAACAGCGAAGCAGGCCACGCATAGCGTCGAGCTTCGCGCTGACAAGCGTGACAGAGGGCACCTCGTCCACGACTTCTGTGCGCAAGTCCGAGACCTGCCTGCCCATCGCGTACACCAAGGTAGACGCCTCGGCGAACTTCGCATCGGACGCCGTGGACATGCCCTCGCAGCTGCTGCCAAGCGCCGCCTCCAGTTGCTCGCGGTGTAGGGCGGCAGTGGCCAGGAGCGTGCTCTGGCAGCGCTCAAGGTGTCCTATGATGAGCGAGGCGGTCTCGAGTGCTTCCGCCTCAAAGGCAGAACGGAAAACAGCTCACTCTTCGCACACTGCTCTTCTAACACCAACTTCTGCTGCCTGTTCGAACACATGAAAGTCGAGATGCTCTGGGAACAGTTTTTCGCTCTTGTGTTCAACGCCACGCATCAACTGAAGGCCTTCGTGTGCAGCAGAGGCATGCGTAGAAAGCTCGTGTGATTGTCGAACAAAAGAGACCCTCGAGCTCCTGCACAACTGACCAGGAAAACGAGACCTGCGTTGACGACCACCCCATCGAAGAATCAATCACCAGTTCATCGCCCAGGCTGGGAAAACGAGGCGGCAAGACCAGAGACGCCGTCGGCACATCGAAACCGAAGCCGCCCACCTCACTGGAAACGCGAAGGGGAGATTCAGGAGCGTCTCGCCGAAGAGAGAAGCACCGAGGGCCCGTCATCCACCGAGCCACAGCCACGGGACCAGGAGTGGTAGGAGCCGAAAACGGTGCAGCGGCAGCCTGGGCCACAGGCTGCCTCAGGACAAGCACTTCGTGTCGCGCAGTACCAGCAAATTTGAGCAGACAACGGTCCGGATTTTACACCTTGTCGCCAACAATCGACCGAGACAGCGAGACAGCGTGGGAAGGGAAGTGCAAGCTGTGACCAACAACTTCACAATAATGCGCATGTTTACTGACAGCATGAACCTGTAGGTCCGAGTCGATCTGTCTATACGCGTTTTGCTAGAATAGCCGCACCCGAGCGGCAAAGAAATTGTATTTCGAGCGCGTTTGTCAGTCACGTGGCCCACCAGCAAAAGAGGAAGGAACGCGCACGAACTCAAAACGCCGTGACCCAACAGGAAAGCCAACATGTTGGGGCAAACGGAAAGAAAGAGCGGCTTGAACCAAAATGGCTACGGAGGAGGAGGAGGCGAGGAGAAGGGGGAGGAGGAGGAGGAGGAGCGGGAGGAGGAGGAGGAGGAGAAAAAGGAGGAGGAGGAGGAGGAGGAGGAGGAGGAGGAGGAGGAGGAGGAGGAGGGGGAGGAGGAGGAGCGGGAGGAGGAGGAGGAGAAAGAGAAGGAGGAGGAGGAGGAGGAAAAGGAGGAGGATGAGGATGAGGATGAGGATGAGGATGAGGATGAGGATGAGGATGAGGATGAGGAGGAGGAGGAGGAGGAGGAGGAGGAGGAGGAGGAGGAGGAGGAGGAGAGGAGGAGGAGGAGGAGGAGGAGGAGGAGGAGGAGGAGGAGGAGGAGGAGAGAGGAGGAAGAGTGGTTCCCTCTGGCTCGTGGTGCCCGATCGATGGTTTTCTGGCGGCCCAGCTGCCACGGCTGGTAGGCCATCCAGCGAGGCCCTGTGGCGGAGAAGCCAGCCGTTCTGGCGCTGGCCGCACGCCTCGGCTGCCTAGACAGCCGTCACTTCGGGAAAATCAAGCATCATACACGCCTCGCATATGTTCCGCCAATATCTGCCCGCAGGAAAGGAGGAATGGCAGGGGGGAGCAGTGGGGGAAGGTCCGGGCGCGCGGCTCGCAGCCTGGCTGCGTGCACCTAAACCAGGCGCACCCGGGCGAGCCTCCCAGCGAGCCCAGAAGGCGGCCCGCCAAGCCGCCTCCGCGCCGCCCGCACGCGCTGCTGGGAGCAGGAGCAGACCCACTGTCCGCGACGGCAGTGCCGGCGCCCGCCCAGCGCAGGGGCGGCTGGCCAAAAGCTCCCAGGCAGGGGCCCAGCAGCCTCAACGCATGCAGGCCGCCCGCCCTGGGCCCTGCGGGACGACGCGCGCTCGCCAGGCGTCGCTGGCGAAAACCGCGCGGGTCGCCGCGGCGGTGCACGTGCGCGGCGCTGACGGCAGCGCACGCCTGGCCGCGGCCGCCGCCACCGCTCCGTCGCCGCCCTCGCGCGAGCGGGGGCGCTTGCCCGGCGCTAGCATTGTCATGGTTAGCCTGGGGCGCAGCCAGCTCGGCCTCGGCCTGCAGCACCTGCAGCGTCTGGACGGCGCGCAGTGTGACCCCGTGAGCCTGCTGGAAGTCTGTCTGGCGGCGGCAGCCGCGCTGTGCCCACGCCGCCCCAACCAGCTGGTCCGCGGGCGCGGCATCCTCGTCTTGGTGGCCCTTGATCCACCGCGCCGTCAGTGACCCGCAGCGGCAATTAGGCGCGATGACTTCCCTCAAATCAACATGCGACCACTCCCGCGGGGAAGCGCCATGCCGGAGCGCGGGGATACCGTTCCGAGGCACTGCGGGCCCGTGACGACTTCGGGTGGCTGCTGGGCGGCGTGGAGCGCCTACAACGCTGCCGCGGTCTCGGCGCGCTGCGCACTCTGCGTCCCGTCGACCTTGCCGCTGCGGTCGGCACTCGGTCTGCGCTCCCACGGTCTCCCACGCGGAGGCCAAACCCGGTCCAGAATTCGCGGGCGGGAGCGGCGAGGCGAGCGCCGGCGTGGGGGCGCTGGCGCTGGCGGCAGCGGCTAGCGCAGCCAGGCTGGCGCCGAGCGGAAGCACGCCGGTGTTCGCACTCCCCCGCGGCAGGCGGGCCCGCAGGGCAGCGGCCGAGAGACCCTGGCCACGAACGCCGCGCGCCCCGGTTCGGTCCACCGCGGGCGGTCCCAGAAACGGCATTGCCAGTCTTCGCGTGTGGCTCCGCAATGCGGACGCCGCAACGGCTTGCCCCGCTTCGCGGCCGCTGGTTCCGTGACCACCATTGCTGGGCACGTTTCCCTAGGTCGGGTCAGCATCTTGCTCCCGAAGCGCATGCTGTTGCTTGGGCGATTGTTGCCCTGCCGTGATTCGCACAGGGAGGTGTGTCGGTCACGTGCGGGTAGGCGCAAATATGCTGCAGAATTGATGGCCTTCCTGCGTGCGCTCCAGCATGCGTCTCCAGATGCGATTTTCTACACATTTTCGCCGTTCGTTTTGTTGCATTTCACTTCAAAACCGGTGCGGCCTCGAATATGTATCCCTTCGAAAGGCCAAGGGTCACTGCACTACCGTGCACGACTGCAGCTCGCCCTCGCAACCACTTGTGGGACAGATGGCAATGCTGTGGCCGACGGTTGGGCCTGGTGGTCTGCTGATCGGACCTGCATTCTCTTGAAGCTGCGGGGTGCTTTTAAGAGCAAGGCCAGGGTCTAGTCGGACACTCGTCGGTGGTTAACGGAAGTTGGGTCTCGGCTTGCAGATTTCTAGTGCGAGCGCGTGCCTGTCGCGTAGCGGGGCGGGAAGTCACGATGAGCCTCCCTTCCTGGTTGCGGCTGGGCCGCGAGGGAGGAGGAGAGGGGAGTGAATGAGGAGGAGCAAGCGTCCCTGGGGCGAAGCATCCTGCTCCTCAGGGACCTGAGGCAACGAGGAGGAGGAGAAGGAGGAGGAGAAGGAGGAGGAGGAGCAATAGGCAGGAGGAAGAGTAGGGGGAGGAGGAGAAGGAGGAGGAGGCAGGAGCGGGAGGGGGCATGAGGGTTGACGCTACGGCTCATCCTACCAAAGTCGGTGCAACGGACAAAAGGAACGAGGGAGGAAGGGAAGCGGGGGAATCGGAGGAAGCAGGAGGAGGAGGCAGGAGGCAAGATGCGGAGGCAGGACTGCTCGTTGGACTGCTCAAGTGGTGATTGGTCCCTCGCGCCGTGACCGCTCCCCCACCCCCGAGCGACAGCACCCCGAATGGCATATGGGCCAACGCAGTCGGGGGCGGTAGGCAGGAAGAGGAGGAGGAGGAGGAAGAGGAGGAGGAGGAGGAGGAGGAGGAGGAGGAGGAGGAGGAGGAGGAGGTAGGAGGAGGAGGCAGGAGGAGGAGGAGGAGGAGGAGGACAGGAGGGGGAGGCAACAGGAGGAGGAGGCAGGACGAGGAGAGAGGGATAAGGTAACTAGGATGAGGCAGAAGGCAGGAGGAGGCAGGAGGAGGCCGGAGGCAGGAGGAGGAGGAGGCGGGAGGGGGAGGAGGAGGAGTCCCACCCGTGGGGGGGCCGCGTCCTGGCTCCACGAACGACTAGCGGAGCAGCCCCTGCAATTGAGGGGACCTCCGAACAATTACCTTGAGACGTGCCTTGACCGTCTGACGGGATAGTACAGCAGAGGGGACAGGGCGAGTGCGCAGAGCCTGAAAAGCGGAGTGGAGGCAATCTAGAGCAATGAGACAGGATGGGAGAGCCGTATCATTCGCGGGAGGGAGGAGATGATGGAGGAAGACGCCCAGTGGATCATGACCCCAATGCGGTGGAAGAGCAGGTAGAAGCTGGACGAGAAGAGGTTGAATGATGGGGCATGCCACGTAGTGAAGCAAATCGTCTCCGCCAACACATGCACAACCGAACTTACAGCCTTGGGCGCCTTGACGAAAGCGTTTCGTGGTGTTCCAACTGTTGAAACACGATTTCAGCAGCGCAACAAAGACGAAGGGCGGCACCATACTGCTGCTTTGCAGCAAGACTCTGAATGAGGTGTCAATCTCGGCTCCAGTTAAAGATGGTACCCAATTCCTGAGTCTTGGGGCGATAATACCAGAGATGGGCTCGGAGTGGAAGTCGGGAGTGATCAGCTGGACCAGTTTTTGTTTGGACATTTTTCTTCTGGATGTCTTCGGGGAGCCTCTGAATGTACCTCGAGTCCAGGAAATCTTGATACACTTGCCAGAAGAGGGAGTCCTTCAGATAAGGGGACCACCGAAAAGCAATACAATACTCATCACCCTCAAGGGTGTCTTGAAGTTGAGAGACAAGCCGAGGAAAGAGGTCAGAATTGATAGCTACTCGAAGACGTGCAGCAAGGCTACGAATACGAAGGTCGCCTGCCTGCACTTTGAAGCCTATTTCCTTGAATCGTGAAAAGATCGCTGGCGGATAAGAGTGCCTCGGAGCACAGGTATAAACTTGCAGAGCTTCTCTTTCAGCGCGCAGGATCTGGGGGGTCGGGCGGAAACCTTGAGATATATAACCACTAACGGATAGAGCATACACGTTATGAGCGGTGATACTGCTAGCCAGGCCAAGCCCCATTTTTGGGGGGAGGGGGAGGAGGAGGAGGAGGAGGAGGAGGAGGAGGAGGAGGAGGAGGAGGAGGAGGAGGAGGCAGGAGGAGGCAGGAGGCAGGAGCAGGGGGGAGGCAACAGGAGCTTCCGTCCGCGGGCGCGACCGCGCGGCCGCCGCCTCACGGCGACTCGGGCCGGCGGCGCGCGGCGCCGCGCTCGGCGACGAGCGCCCTCGTGCTCGTGCCCTCCTCACGGTGCTCGGAGTCCTCAACGGCAGCGGCAGCGACTACGACGACGTCGTCGGCGACGATGGCGACGACGAGGACGACGCCGAGAACTACGACAAGAACGACGAGGACAAGGATGAGGACGGGGACGAGGACGAAGGCGAAGACGACGACGACGACGACGATGATGGCGGCGGCGGCGGCGGCGACGACGACGACGACGATGGCGGCAACGGCGGCAGCGGTGGCGGCGCCATGGGAAGGCCCTCGACGTCCCACGGCCCCGGCCTCTGAAGGCCCTCGGGGGCCTCGTCGGCGGCGGCGTCGACCACGACGGCAACGGCGGCGGCGGCGACCACGACGGCGGCGCCGACGCCGACGGCGGGGAGGCTCCGCGAAAGGCCCTTTGGAGGCCTTCGGCGGGCCCCCGAAGGGCCCTGGCGGCCTTCGGCGGCTTTCTGGGCGACCGTCGGCCGATGTCGGCGGCCTTCGGCGGCCTTCGACGGCCTCCGGCGGCGGCGGCGACGTCCACGGCGACGACGACGATGCCGACTAGGACGCCCTCCTCGCAGTGCTCGGGGTCCTCGCGACGGTCGACGACGAGACTGGAGGAGGGAATTCGAAGATCAGGGAGGATTCGAGGATCGAGGATTCCAGGATCGAGGAGCTACGACGCAGATCGCGGCGACGGCGAAATTCGAAGATGACGGCGACGAAATTCGAGGACTGTTTCTTTCAGAGTGCTCTGCGTCTGCAGCCCGTTTTCAGATCCGGGGACCGTCAAACGTCGACGTGGTCTGAAAACCTTGCCAGGATGGACCCCAACAAGGGTCCGAGGACCAATTTTGAGCGGAGCTTGGCCGAAAAACGACATCGACGACGAGGCCTTGCGAAGGCCCTCCCGAGGCCCTCCGAAAACTGTCGAACGGCGTTTAAAAGGCCTTCGAAAGTTTTCGGCGAACTCGGCGACAGCGGCAGCGGCGACGACGACAACGACGTTGTCAACGACGACGCTGACGACGACGACGACGACGACGACGACGACGACAACGACGACGACGACGACACTGGTGACGACAACGCTGGTGACGACGACGACGACGACGACGACAACGACGACGACGCCGACGATGACAACGCCGACGACGGACGACGACGACGACGACGCCGACAACGACGACGACGACGACGCCGAACAATGACGATGACGCCGACGTCGACGACGGCGCCGACGACGCCGACGCCGGCGGCGCGAAGACGATCACGGCGTTGCTGGTCCGCGCCGCGCTGCGCGCCTCCCCCCGCGTGCCACTGCCCCCTTCGCCTGCGAGGTCTTGCCATCGGCCCTCGACGATCGAGTACGAGGTGTTTTTGGACGCTTCCCTCGAAGATCGAGGAGGAATCGAGCATTGCCCCCGATCATCGAAGACGACACCTTTCGTATCTCCTCTAATCAGGGGATGCTGTAAAGGGCCCCGATTCCCCAAGCGGTGCTTGCACTCAGGGACCCTTCCTTCGCTCAATTGAACTGATCGGGTGTGCCGGATTTTCGCCTGGTGCTCGGTTGGTGGGCGCCTGGTGAGCTGGGAGGGTGTGCCGAGATTTCGCCCGGTGCCCGCTCCCCCGCGGGGGCCTCGTGGGCGTCTCGTGCGCTGGGCGGCCGCATAGCTTGCACAACCACCGCCTCTGCCACATAGCTTGCACAACCACCGCATAGCTGAAACCATAATGCTTACTTCACATACTTTTAAGCCACACAGCTTAGACCATGCAAATTGAACCACTTGTTTGCCACCGCGCAGCATACACCACATTGCTCACACCGCGCAACTTGCACCGCATAATTTGCACCACACAGCTTGCACCGCGTAGATTGCGCGGCATAGCTTGCACCACGTGTGTTGCATCACACAAACTTGCATACCACAGCTTGCACCCACACTGCAAAATACCTTACTGCTCGGGGTCCACGCTGGCAAACACTGCTGTCAAACAGCCCGATTGGAGATGCCAGACTGCCTGAACATGTGGAGCACAATGTAAGTGGGCCTTGCCCTGCCTGGTCTTCATCAGAATGCGAAACACGTGCCGTGCCGTGTGACGCGTGCCGGCCGTGACGCGCTGGGTCTTCAGAGCGCGAAGACGCACCGTGCCATGCCGTGCCGTGCCTGGTCGCCGCGCCGTGCTCGGCCCTCGGGGTGCGAAGAGCGCGCCGTGCCGGGCAGCGCCCTGCCCGCGGGCCGTGCCGCGCTCGCCCGCACCCTGCCGCACCCGAGCTCCAGGATGCGGGAGAGTGCCTGGCCCACCGGTGCCCGCGTGCCCCGCCGCGTCTGAAGTCTTAGAACGCGAGGGTGTGCGGTGCCGTCCCCAATGTGCGGTGCCGCGCCTGAGCTGCAGGATGCGAAGAACGTGTGCCGCGCATCGGCTGGCATTGCTTGGGGCCGCTATGTGGTAATGCTTGGCGTTGCTTTGCGTTGCTTGGCCTTGCCTGGCGCTGCTTGGAATCAATACTTGGCATTGCTCGGCCGTGCTTTGCATTGCTTGGCATTGCTTGGCGCTGCCTGGCATTGCTTTACAGTGGTTGGCACTGCTTGGCATTCGCTTTGCATTGCTTGAAATCGTTACTTAGCATTGCTTCGAATCAATGCTTGGCATTGCTGGGAATTGGCATTGTGTTGCATTGCTTGGTGTTGATTGGCGGTGCCTGGCATTGCTTAGCATTACTTGACAGTGCTTGCATTGCTTTGCATTGACTTGCATCGCTCTGGGTTGCCTGACGTTGCGTGGATTGCACGGGTAACCCCAGCCAGCCCTCGGAAACCTCGAGGAACGCCGAAGGCCGCATCTGACGAAAGGCCCCGCACCCACCCTGGTCTCTTACGGTGGAGGCCAGTCCACAAGAACCCTTCCACAAGAAACCCAACCCTGAGACCCCAGGACGTCCCTCGAATATTTGTAGGGGAACGTCACGCTTTCAATAGCAAAACCATCGTGACCCGAGACCCACAAAACCCATGGCACCCTGGAGGCACGCAGGGTGTTTCTTGGCATGGGTCTCCACTGTACACAAACACCGTAAACAAATTCCTACTTGGAGAGAGTCGGTTCCCCGTCTGGGCCTGGCGTCCGGATTGCTGTCTGACGGTGCCCTGAGCCCAGAAAGAGCCTCCACGAGACCAGAAACGGCGAAGAAACTCCTCGACCCTCTCGTGCCCTCTCCTCCCCACGGTGGCCTCCCAGGCGAGGTCCGAGCAGATGGGGTCGGAGGATCGTGCCGACGTCGCCGATGCATCACCGATGCATCGGCTCCACGAGACCAGAAACGGCGAAGAAACTCCTCGACCCTCTCGTGCCCTCTCCTCCCCATGGTGGCCTCCCAGGCGAGGTCCGAGCAGATGGGGTCGGAGGATCGTGCCGACGTCGCCGATGCATCACCGATGTATCGGCGATTCATCGGCGACGTCGGCGACGCATCAGCGCCGTTGGCGTGAAGAAAATCGGCCTCCAAGTCGAGCGTACCGCCAATGCATCGGCGACACGGGGTTATCATCCGCCCCCATCCGCTCGGACCCCACTTGAGAGACCTGCCCCGTGCCCCCCCTCCCTCCCGACTCCAGCTTTGAAGATTCGTGGTCGGGCGTGGGCGCGGGGCTCTGGCGGGCTTCGCGTCCTGGGTGGAGTTGCACTCGTCGTCCTGTGGGTCTGAGCTGCACTCCTATGGAGGGCAAGGCGTAAATATTCGACTGCCTAGACTCACGAGGAGGATGAGGTTGATGGGAGAGGAGGAGCAAGATTTAGGGTAGTCGAAGAAGGAGAGGAGGAGGTGGAGGAGGAGGAGAAGTAAGAGGGGGACAGAGAGGAGAAGGAGGAGGCGGAGGAGGGTGGACGAGGAGGAGGAAGAACAGGAAGATGACCATGAGGATCGAGGAAAAACGCCAGGATTGAAACTATGGCATCGGTGGAGACTTGGGGAAGCACAGAGCGCAGCCGGGGGCGATCTGGCAGCGGTGGCGGGGGCCTCCAGCACCACGACGACGACGACGACGACGACGACGACGGCGACGGCGACGGCGACGGCGACGGCGACGGTGACGGCGACGGCGACGGCGACGACTGGAAGGCCTGCGCGGCCGGGGAGGCTACCGGAAGCTCTCGGTCCAAAACGTTCCCAATACGCGTGCCCAGAAGCTCTCTCCAGCAGATCGTGAGGCAAGACCGCTCGGCCGCTTTTCGCCCTCTTCCGGTGGCCTGCGGAGGCCCTCTGGAGGCCGTCGGCGGCCGGCCGTCGGAGGCCCTGAAAGGCCTGGGAAGCTCTCGGGCGGCCCTCGGGAGGCCCTCGGGCGGCCCTCGGAAGCCCTCGGACGCTCTCGGGAGGCCCTCGGGAGGCCCTCGGGGGCCCTTCCCCGAACGCCCGCGCTGGGGTCGCCACTGCGTCGACGCGGCGCGAACGTACGACAAGCCCCCCTGTCATTCCGGATCGATTTCCTACAGCGCCAGGGCCCGAGAACGGCCGACAAGTGCTACAAAGCTCGTCATCGAAGCTCGACGACCTCCGGACGTGTCCTGCGGTGCGTTTTGACCCAGCCGTGGCGACGAGTTCCTGGAAGGCCCCCCGAAAGTTGAAGCGAGCCAGCAAACCTCGATATAATTCTTTGTTTGTGATACTTCCTCGATGATCTTCGCAGTCGTCGGAGCCCTCGAGGCCCTGCGGCGGGGTCAGCAAGCATGCGCCCACTAGCCACCGGGGAATACGAGAAGAGGCGGGCGCCGTGTGAGGGAAGAGCATGGCTGGGCGAGGGAGGAGCAGGAGGAGGTGGAGGAGGTCAAGGAGGAGCAGGAAAAGGAACACTAGGAGAAAGGCAAGGCATCGATCCATCGCATGAACTCGCCCGCAGGTTTTGAGGCCTCGAGGCTTCGAGGATGCTGAGGATGAGGAGGAGGAGGAGGAGGAGGGAAGAGGGAGAGAAGAAGGTTCATGATGATGCTTCTGAGGAAATAATGATAATGATGTTGCTGATGATGATGATGATGATGATGATGATGATGATGATCATCATCATCATCATCATGATGATCATGATGATGATGGTGATGATGATGATGATGATGCTGATGACGATGATGATGCTGATGATGCTGGTGCTGACGATGCTGCTGCTGCTGCTGATGACGATGCTGATAATGATGATGATGATGATGATGATGATGATGATGATGATGATGATGATGATGATGATGATGATGATGATGATGATGATGATGGGAGGAGGATGAGGAGGAGGAGGAGAAGGAGAGGAGAAGGAGGGGAGGGGGAAGAGGGAGGAGGAGGAGGAGGAGGAGGAGGAGGAGGAGGAGGAGGAGAGGAGGAGGAGGAGGAGGAGAAGCAGGATGAGGAGGAGAAGGAGGAGGAGGAGAGGAGCAGGAGAAGGAGGAGGAGGAGGAGGAAAGGGAGGAAGGGGAAGGAGGGAACGGAGGGAAGGAGGAGGAGGAGGAGGAAGGAGGATGATGATGATGATGATGATGATGATGATGATGAGAGGAGGAGGAGGAGGAGGAGAGGAGGGAGGAGGAGGAGGAGGGGGGAGGACAGAGGAGGAGGAGGGAGAGGATGAGCGGCGCCTTCGAACGCTCCCCTGGTCCTCGCTGTCGTCGGAGCTCTCCAGTCCTTCTAGCGGCGGCAGCAGGAAGGCGCCCACCAGCCACACGACACCGCTCGCCAGCAGCGCCACCCAGCAGACCTGCAGCCCCGCGCGGAGGCTGCCGGTCCTTGGCGGGCTTCAGGGCCCCAGGGATCGGGGAGGAGGAGGAGGAGGAGAAGGAGGAGGAGGAGGAGGAGGAGGAGGAGGAGGAGGAGGGAGGAGGAGGAGGAGGAGGAGGGGGAGGAGGAGGACGAGGAGGAGGGGGCGGAGGAGAACGAGGGGAGGGAGGAGTCGAAGGACGACGGGAGGGAGGGAGGGAGGGAGGGAGGGAGGAGGGCGAGGAGGATGAGGAGGATGAGGAGGAGGAGGAGGAGGAGGAGGAGGAGGAGGAGGAGGAGGAGAAGGAGAGGAGGAGCAGGATGTCGGACGACGACGACGACGACGACGACGACGACGACGACGACGACGACGACGACGACGACGACGACGATGACGACGACGACATCGACGACGACGACGACATCGACGACGACCGACGCTGACGCCGACGCCGACGCCGACGCTGACGCCGACGCCGACGCCGCCGACGACGACGACGACGATGACGACGGGGCGCGGCGCGGCCAGGGCGGCCGTGTGCGCGGCGACCCAGCGCCGCGGGCGGCGCGCTCCGCGGCGGCCGCGGGGCGGAGTTCGGGCGATCGGGGGCGGAGTGCCGGCGATGTCTTGCTGGTCTCCTCTGCCTCTGGCATCTGGGCGTCGCCAATTCTGCACACGGAGGGGCCGGGCCTGCCCGGATCCTGAACGTCCCGTGAGCCCGCGCAGCCACTCCCGCCGGAGGCAGAGCGGGCGATGGGAGCCGGGCCGATGCCCGATGCAGAGGACAGTCGGTCCAACACGGGTGCCCTGAGATCCTGGCGTTGCAATTCCTCCACCACGAGCGACTTTGCCTTGTTTCGGGCCAGGGGGCCATCACGGATCGATCGGGCTCAACAGAACATACCGCAGAAACATCGGGTGCAGAGCTCTGGTCGTGACTTTTCGCGATGTTGCTACCTTTCACAACGTCGGAGTTCAGAATGCTTACGGTCAGGCACTTTGGCTTAACGTTTCGCGGCGTCGGCCCTGGTGACACGCTGTGCCCTGTAAGCGGATGGCGTGTCGCTCCGCTCCACCAGGCGGAAAGCTCGGAGAGGCTCGGAACGTTCCCGCTGGGGAATTGGGAAGTGGTCAGCGTGTCGCGCCGAGGGGTGACGGGCCAGAGACGGCGGCGCGAGAAGCTAAGCATAAGTTCCCAGCCGTCTTTGATTGTGCGCCAAGCGCAGGTAGCTTTCGCACTCCAGGGGCTCTTCAGCCTACAAGGCGCTGCGCAGAAGCATCCCCAGATATCCGACGATATGATTTTTCGATATGCGGTGCCAAAATTATCCAACGCTTGCCTGGGGCCAATTTTAAGTCCCGAGAACATTGTTGTATAGCCCCCGGGCCCAATGGCCCCCGAGGTCCGAAATCGAGGAAAAGTCGCAAGGATTGAACACATCGCCCCCGAGGTTCGAAGTCGAGCAAACAAAAATCCAGGATTGGATAACACATGTCGCTGGAGATTTAGGAATGAAGGCCGCTCTCGCCGCAGCTCCTGCGGAGACGAAACCAAAGACGGGGGGCCGAGGAGGAGGAGGAGGAGGAGGAGTAGGACCAGTGTAAACCCAAGGCGCATCAACGATGTTACAACTAACCCTCCCTCCAAGTTCCCTCTTCACAGGTGCCCACAATAATGTTTGCTCATTGCTGGAAGGGGCTCGTTGGAAGACAACCGACTGAACATCCTCAATCGTACCAAACACGTACTATCTGGGACTTCAACGCCGCGGATCGTCATGCCTGTTGCGTCCCAGTGATCCGGCAATCGTGCCGGAGCACCACCCTTGGGGCCTCAACATGGCGAATCAACCTGACTTTTTCGTCCTGGGAGCCGTGTATCTGGCCAGAGCAGCATTCCTGGGACCTCGACCGTACGAATCATTAAAACTCTCGCACGTGTCTAAAACGAATGTGCGGGTGGCGCTAACGCATGAGTCACACTTTGAAAAGGAGCCACCCTCCATTCTGGAAACGATTTCGAAATTTGAAGACGAATGCGCGCTGCGCCAAATGCGAGAAACCCATGTTGAAAATCACCTGTCCTCTCTAGCAAGCTGTTGCAAACGTTTCAAACGAATGTGCGTGGCGCTGAGGCGAGAGCCACATTCTGGGAAAGGGCCCGCCCTTCATCCGTGAAATGGTTATACATTGCAAGCTTCAGGGTCACACGCGGTGAGGAAGTCTCCAGCGAACCGCCCAGCCCGCCCTACCGACACGTCTGGGGGTGCGCCAGGGAGGGTTCATCCAGGCATAAGGGAATAAGGACAAGGGGTGGAGGAGGAAGAGAAGGGGAGGAGAAGGAGAAGGAGAGGGAGAAGGACACGCCTCATGTTTGCCTAACGTCGAAAAGGGGGGGAGGAGAAGGAGAAAAAAGAGGAAGAGAAGAAGGAGAGGAGAAGGAGGAAGAGGAAAGAGGTAGAGGAGGAGGAAGAGGAGGAGGAGGAGGAGGTGAAGGAGGAAGGACGAGAGGGAAGTG
>CAUYUJ010012180.1:87294-102294 GCA_963575745.1 Prorocentrum cordatum | reverse complement strand
GCAGCCACGGGGGCTTTCGGTGAGGCTCCCTATGGGGCTACGGAACGTGTGAGGGGTGTGCGAAATCGGTTGCGGTGGGCGCCATGTGACCCTGCCACTGGTGGCATTCGGTGGAGCTTCCTGTGGGGCCACGAAAAGTGTGAGGGGTGCGCCGAAATCGGTGCGGTGGGCGCATGTGAACGCAGCCACTGGGGCCTTCGGTGGAGCTCCCTGTGGGGCCACGAAACGTGTGAGGGGTGCGCCGGAATGGGTGCGGTGGGCGCATGCGAACGCAGCCACGGGGGCCTTCGGTGAGGCTCCCTATGGGGCCACGAAACATGTGAGGGGTGTGCCGAAATCGGTGCGGTGGGAGCATGTGAACGCAGCCACTGGGGGTTTCGGTGGAGCTCCCTGTGGGGCCACGAAACGTGTGAGGGGTGCCGAACTGGGTGCGGTGGGCGCATGCGAACGCAGCCACGGGGGCCTTCGGTGAGGCTCCCTATGGGGCCACGAAACGTGTGAAGGGTGTGCCGAAATCGGTGCGGTGGGCGCATGTGAACGCAGCCACTAGGGCCTTCGGTGGAGCTCCCTGTGGGGCCACGAAACGTGTGAGGGGTGTGCCGGACTGGGTGCGGTGGGCGCATGCGAACGCAGCCGCGGGGGCCTTGGGTGAGGCTCCCTATGGGGCCACGAAACGTGTGACGGGTGTGCCGAAATGGGCGCGGCGGGCGCATGTGGGCGCAGCCACTGGGGCCTTCGGCAGCCACTGGGGCCTTCGGTGGAGCTCCCTGTGGGGCCACGTAACGTGTGAGGGGTGTGCCGAACTGGGTGCGGCGGGCGCATGCGAACGCAGCCACGGGGGCCTTCGGCGAGGCTCCCTGCGGGGCCACGAAACGTGTCAGGGGTGTGCCGAAATCGGTGCGGTGGGCGCATGTGAACGCAGCCGCTGGGGCCTTCGGGGAGCTGTGGGGCGAAACGTGGAGGGGTGCGCCGGAATGCGAACGCAGCCACTGGGGCCTTCGGTGGAGCTCCCTATGGGGCCACAAAGCGTGTGAGGGGTGTGCCGAACTGGGTGCGGTGGGCGCGTGCGAACGCAGCCACGGGGGCCTTGGGTGAGGCTCCCTATGGGGCCACGAAACGTGTGAGGGGTGTGCCGAAATGGGTGCGGTGGGCGCATGTGAACGCAGCCACTGGGGCCTTCGGTGGAGCTCCCTGTGGGGCCACGAAACGTGTGAGGGGTGTGCCGAACTGGGTGCGGTGGGCGCATGCGAACGCAGCCACGGGGGCCTTTGGGTGGAGCTCCCTATGGAGCCACGAAGCGTGTGAGGGGTGTGCCGAAATCGGTGCGGTGGGCGCATGTGAACGCAGCCACTGGGGCCTTCGGTGGAGCTCCCTGTGGGGCCACGAAACGTGTGAGGGGTGCGCCGAATGGGTGCGGTGGGCGCATGCGAACGCAGCCACAGGGGCCTTCGGTGGAGCTCCCTATGGGGCCACGAAACGTGTGAGGGGTGTGCCGAATTGGGTGATGACGATGACGATGATGATGATGGTGGTGATGATGACGTCGATGATGTCGATGATGATCATGGTGATGACGATGACGATGATGATGATGATGATGATGATGATGATGATGATGATGATGATGATGATGATGATGATGATGATGATGATGATGATGATGATGATGATGATGATGATGATGATGATGGGAGGGGGGAGGAAGGGGAGGAGGAGGAGGAGGAAGGAGGAAGGAACGCGGGGCGACGTCTCTTCAAAACGAGGATCCAACACCACAGGATGGTTGGGAAAAATCAGACCGTCGGATGTATGGGAGCTTGCCGCTTACCAGGGAGCCCCCCCGGCACCAACGACGGCGCCTGCCAGAACCTTTGCACAGCGCACCAGAAGGTGCCTGCCAGGACTCTTCCTTGGGGGGCGCTTCGGGCGCCCGGCAATACATGCAAGGACGCTTCCTTGTGGCCGCCCGAGGGTACGCGGCCCACTTCTCGCTCCCGACGTTGAGGGTCAGGAAGCCGCAAACCGCTGACGCGAAGATGAAGATGGCCGGCACCATGGATGCGGGGAGGGATCGGGGGAGGGGATGGGGGGGCGATGGGGGGGATGGGCGAGGGGGAGGGCCGTAGGTTAGGAAGCAAACTCCTGGGAGGTCTTCGTGTGAACGATGGAAGACTACCAAGGGAGATTGCGGGCCACGAAGCCGTATTAGCCCAGCTGGATTTGCCCAGACGAAACCAAATATTGAGGGGGATGAACACAGAATTAGCCAGGACAATGTCGGATTAGGCCAGTTTTCGAGCACGGATCAGCGCCGATGCTGAATCTAATCTCCCAAGTGTTACATGTTGAGGTCGGACGAGGGGCGAAGGGCTGGACAAGGGGGGGGCGAGGACAAGGGGGAGGGGAGGGCTTCTGGATCTGCGCTCCGCACCAGGTCCATGGAACGACGAGCTCCCGAGACGACAAGAAGGCCCGAGAGAGCAGACGAGAGGACCACACCGAGCACGACAAGGCGAGGAGCCGAATGACCGACGCAACCGAAGGGGCCAAAAGAAACACGGGGTGCGGGGGTGGGGCGAGATGGGGGCAGGCCGAGGAGGGGGATTGGAGAGGGCAGCCGCTGAAGGAGGCTGAGGAGAAGGAGGAGGATAATGAGAGGGAGATCGGGCTTCCAATCTCTGCCCTCAAGCTGCGAACGGACGAACGAACAAGCAGACAAACGAGCGAACGAGGAGGAGAAGGGGGCTTCGGCTCTAGTTCGCGCGGCCTCGCACATGCCCCAAAACAGCGGGGGGGAGGCCATGGGGCGGGGAGGGGTGGGGAGGGCAAGAAGGAGGAGGAGGAGAAAGAGAAGGGGGGATCTTGATCCACACGGCGCAAAGACCATCAAGAGGAGCGGAATAAAGAGAAGCGGAGAGGAGGAGCACAATGGGGATTAGAAAGGGGGACAGTAGAAGGAGGAGAAGGAGGAGGAGGAGGAATGGAAGAAGGATCCAGTCATCCGACCGACGTCGTGATGTTTTCAAAACATGGCGCCCAAAAGGTGTGGACCCCTTCCCTGTGACCGGCTTTTCATCCTGAGTCGTTGTTTGACGGTCCCAGGGTCCGTTGAGGGCCCTAGAGACGAAAACATACGACGATCATTACGCCATTTTTGTCGACGCGAAGAGGTCTGAGAAGGAGGGAACAGGAGGAGGGAACAGGAGGAGAAACAGGAGGACAACGGGAACCAGGAAGTAGGTGCCCCTGCAGCTGTCGGCGTAGCACCTCGTCACTGCGGTACCCAGGACGTTGCCGCCTGAGCGGTCAGAGGAGCAAGAGGATAAGGAGGAAGGGCCTGCTCCTGATGTCGCCCCTCCTCTTCCTCCTCCTCCTCCTCCTCCTCCTCCTGCTCGTCCTCCTTCCCCCTCCTCCTTCCATTCCTCTCCTCATCCTGCTCCTCCTCCCGCTCCTGCTCCTTTTCGCCCCGGCCCTCCGCCCACATTCCCCCCCTTCCCCTCCCACGTCGCCGCCTATGCCGCCAACGACAGTGATAGCTCCGACCACCATGCCAGCCTCAGCCAAGCTGCTGCCGTGGTACCGCTGGAAGAACGAGTCGATGAACTCGGCGAAGCCCCCGAGCCCGAAGACGACGAAGACGAGGCCAGCCGTGGCCACCAGGAAGGTGGGGCTGCGCAGGATGCCGCCCAGGTCGCGGAGAGTGCCGCGGCGCGCGCTGGTCTTCAGCCCCTCGCTGCTGCCGCCCTTGTCCTGGCGGGGCGGAAAAAGAACCTCCCAGCTCTCGCTGGATGATTTAGCTCATGTTGAAGAGAACCGTTCCAGTTGTCGCTGGATTATTTCGCTCATGTTCGGAAAGGTGGTCGGAGCCTTGCGCCGAGCGGTGCGACGGCACCACTGCCAGCGCTCTTTGAGCACTGGGGAGCTCCCACCTCCCACGAGGACTGGCGGGGCGGGCGCGTGAGTTCGATCCGCTGGTGCACCGAACCGCCGCAAGCAAATGCCCCCCGCATGCCCCACCAGCCGGCAACTATCGGGAGCTGCCGGCGGCTGGGTGGCATCTGTTTTGGGCGGTTCGGTACAAAAACTGACCGAACTCACACCACCCCTGGGGCACACGCACCCCTTGCGGGATCCCGACATTCTTGGGAGGAGGCTCCCGGGAAGCCTGCGCGGGAACGGCTACCATGGGCTGCTACGTCAGATTCGGAAGCTACCAACACAGATCAAGCCCCAATGAATACCATGGCAAGTCGAATCCAGCAGGATCAGGCCGGAGTCGTCCGAAATTGACCCATGGAAGTACGAGCGCCGATGTCGAATTGACCCTCCCCAGGAATTACAACAATAGCAATCTGAAGACCTGCCCGCCTGGCGTGCACGCCTGACTACTAAGGCCGCCTCGGATTTGGCCTTGGTCTGAACACCTTCTGCTGTCACAGAGCCGAAGCCTACGATAAAAAAAAAACTCTGGGATTGCAAGATGGGTGCCCGTGGACTGTCTCATGCGTGTACCGTCTACAGGCACATCGAAATTATAGACAAGTGTATGTGAATGTATGGATGTATGGATGGATGGATAGATGTAGGTAGGTAAGTAGGTCGGTGGGTAGGCATATACGGACAACCCCCCCCAGCACCCATTCATCGCCTTCTTTTTCTTGACGATGTTGTGGTGCCCTCTTCCTTTCCTTTTCCTTCCTTTCCTTCCCCTTCCTCGCTAGCATCTTGTCGGCTCCACTCGAGCGCGAGCTCAACGGCAGCGCACTGTAGAAGATGCACGCGGCGCCGCCCCCCGAAGCGGGAGACCAAAGCTTGTGGCGACCATTCCGCTCACGCGATGGACCACCGAACCCTATGTTTCGACAAAGATCTTGGAGATCTTTGGTCTGGGAATCATGGAAACCATCTGATTTCACATACATATTTGAAATGTTTGGTTGTTTGGTACCTCCGAACGAAAATCCACACTGCAGCCCCCGAGGGCTCCGAATCTCACACATCTATGTGAAAACACAAGGTTTGGCACCCCCTTGCTTCGCAAACTCTATAATTTCACATAGATGTTGGAGATTTGTGGTATGGGAATCACGGAAACCATATGATTTCAAACAGATATTTCCCAACCATCCTGTGGTGTTGGGTCCTCGTTTTGAAGAGACGGTGCCCCGCGTTCCCGCCTCCTTCCTCCCTCCCTCCTCCCCCCTCCTCCCCCTCCCACACCCATTCTGGCACACCCCTCACACGTTTCGTGGCCCCATAGGGAGCTCCACCGAAGGCCCCAGTGGCTGCGCCCGCATGCGGTTCCACCCCCCATTCTGGCACACCCCTCACACGTTTCGTGGCCCCATAGGGAGCTCCACCGAAGGCCCCAGTGGCTGCGCCCGCATGCGGTTCCACCCCTCATTTCGGCACACCCCTCACACGCTTCGTGGGTGGCTCCATAGGGAGCTCCACCGAAGGCCCCAGTGGCTGCGCCCGCATGCGGTTCCCCCCCCATTCGGCACACCCCTCACACGTTCGTGGCCCCATCGAAGCCCCATAGGGAGCTCCACCGAAGGCCCCAGTGGCTGCGCATGCGGTTCCACCCCCATTCTGGCACACCCCTCACACGCGTGGCCCGCTCCAAGGGATGCCACCCCCCATTCTGGCACACCCCTCACACGTGTGGCCCCTAGGGAGCTCCACCGAAGGCCCCAGTGGCTGCGCCCGCATGCGGTTCCACCCCCCATTCTGGCACACCCCTCACACGTTTCGTGGCCCCATAGGGAGCTCCACCGAAGGCCCCAGTGGCTGCGCCCGCATGCGGTTCCACCCCCCATTCTGGCACACCCCTCACACGTTTCGTGGCCCCATGGGAGCTCCACCGAAGGCCCCAGTGGCTGCGCCCGCATGCGGTTCCACCCCCCATTCTCACACACCCCCGCACACGCTTCGTGGCCCCATAGGGAGCTCCACCGAAGGCCCCAGTGCCTGCGCCCGGCCCGCGTTTCCACCCCCTTTTGGCACACCCCTCGCACGCTTCGTGGCCCCATAGGGAGCCCCACCGAAAGCCCCAATGGTTGCGCCGCATGACGGCGCCGCACCCAATTGGCACACCCCTCACACGCTTCGTGGCCCCATAGGGAGCTCCACCGAAGGCCCCAGTGGCTGCGTTCCGCATGCGGTTCCACCCCCCATTCTGGCACACCCCTCACACGTTTCGTGGCCCCATAGGGAGCTCCACCGAAGGCCCCAGTGGCTGCGTTGGCATGGCGGCGCCGCACCCAATTTGGCACACCCCTCACACGTTTCGTGGCCCCATAGGGAGCTCCACCGAAGGCCCCAGTGGCTGCGTTGGCATGGCGGCGCCGCGCCCATTTGGCACACCCCTCACACGTTTCGTGGCCCCATAGGGAGCTCCACCGAAGGCCCCAGTGGCTGCGTTGGCATGGCGGCGCCGCACCCATTTCGGCACACCCCTCACACGCTTCGTGGCCCCATAGGGAGCTCCACCGAAGGCCCCAGCGGCTGCGTTCGCATGGCGGCGCCGCACCCATTTCGGCACACCCCTTACACGCTTCGTCGCCCCATAGGGAGCTCCACCGAAACTCCGAGTGGCTGCGTTGGCATGGCGGCGCCGCGCCGAAGAAGATGTTCACTATTGCGGTCCTCGCAGCTGCATATGGTTGGGTCTTTCGCCAGGCTAATTGTTTTTTCCCCCACATCCTGAGTGGGGTTCTTGTTTTCCCAGACCATCCTCTCCTTCTCCCTCCCGCCTCCCGCCTCCCATATCAACACCATTTCCACCTCTCCTGGGAGGCCCCGCCTGAGCGAGGAGGGTATTGGAAAACCATACTATTTACATTGTTTCGTGCCCTTCCCACCTCTCCAGGGAGGCCCCGCCTGAGCGAGGAGGGTATCGGGAAAACCATACTAGTTACATGGTTTCGTGCCCTTCCCATCCCTCCGGGGAGGCCCCGCCTGAGCGAGGAGGGTATCGGGAAAACCATACTATTTACATGGTTTCGTGCCCTCCCCACCCCTCCAGGGAGGCCCCGCCTGAGCGAGGAGGGTATCGGAAACCCATACTATTTACATGGTTTCGTGCCCCTCCCACCCCTCCAGGGAGGCCCCGCCTGAGCGAGGAGGGTATCGGACACCCGTACTATTTATATGGTTTCGCGCCCCTTCCACCCCTCCAGGGAGGCCCCGCCTGAGCGAGGAGGGTATCGGACACCCGTACTATGTATATGGTTTCGTGCCCCTTCCACCCCTCCAGGGAGGCCCCGCTTGAGCGAGGAGGAAATCGGAAACCCATACTATTTACATTGTTTTTGACATGGTGTCGTGCTTTTTTCCACCCCTCCATGGAGGCCCCGCCTGAACGAGGAGGGTATCGGAAACCCATACTATTTACATGGTTTCGTGCTCCTCCCACCCCTCCAGGGAGGCCCCGTCTGAGCGAGGAGGGTGTCGGAAACCCATATTATTTACATGGTTTCGTGCCCCTCCCATCCCTCCAGGGAGGCCCCGCCTGAGCGAGGAGGGTATCGGAAACCCATACTATTTACATGGTTTCGTGCCCTTCCCACCTCCCCAGGGAGGCCCCACCTCTCCAGCTTCTCCTTCGTGTTGATGTTGTCGTACCCCATGGGTTCCACGAGACCGCCGACAAGGAGGAGCAAGGGGGAGGCAGCAAGAGAGCCGCGATCAAACCAGCCCGAAGCCATGCGCGAATTCCACTTCCAAGGTCAAACTGCGGGCCGTGGCAGACGTCCACCTCAGGGCCGCGACGAGGCCCGCCAGGAGGGCCCGGGCCTCTGAGCGGGCCCGCTTCTTCGCCTGGACTCGGCGCCGGGCCCCGCCCCAAACGTCCGAGCCGTTGTTCGAGAAAGCCTCGGGATCTATGGAGGCGTGAGGAACGGGCCCGGCAGCCGGGGCGCCCCATCGACGCGCGACGAGGTCAGACCGTGACCGCGAGGTCGACGACCCAACTCATCTCAACGAGCGAACCTCCACCTCTCGCAGCTGGCTGAGTGGCTGGGCAAGGTCCCAGGGCAAGCTCTGCCGCGCGATGCACCCATCCCCAAGAAGACGCGTCGACGGCCAAGACTGCCTCGGACCAGGGGCCCCCAAGATGTCGAAGGGCCGAGAAAATATATCCAGCAGCCCAGCCCAAAGCACGACGAACACTAGGCCAGCGCCGGCGGCGATGGGGCCCAGCGCCAGCCGCGCAAACGCGCGGCGGGTGAAATGCGCAGACAACAACTCGCGACGAAAGAGGGCGCGCGCGCGGCGCAGTGTGACATGACCATATCCGGCGTGGTCCCACTCGCAAAACCCTCGTGTAGTAAGTGTTGCAAAGCCCATGTGACTCCCCAGGCAATCCTAGGGTTGACCACCTTCGCGGCACTCTCGTCCGAGAAAGTCCAATCCAGGGCGGTGGCTCTGGGGCCCGACTCGTTTGGGTGGGTGGGGATATCAGCGTGGTTCAGCTCCTAACCTCCTCTGCGGCGGCTCCGACGACCTCCTGATCTTGGCCGAACGCGATGAAATTATCAACGCACTCAGCACGCGCGCGGGCGCGCGCAGGGGGGCGGGCGGTGATCGACGACGGCGTTCTTTTCGGGGATCCCGGGGGCCAGATTCCGTTGCTACAAACTCCTCGACAGGGTGATCTTGTAGGTCGCGGACCAGACGGACCGCGTGAATGCCGACCTAGCCCGTCACCGCATCCGTCGCCGCCAGCGTCGCGGCGGCCCCGCGAGCATCGAAGGCGGTCGACTCCACCGTCATCCAACTGGCCGCGGCGGCCCAAAAGGCCCCTCCAGCGGGGGCAGCGGCTCCCCGAGGCGCCGCCAGTGCTGCTGCAGCGGCGCCGCCTGCCACCGCAGGAGCTGCAGGCGTGGAGGCGCGGTCGATCCCGGGACGGATGGTTCGCCGGTCCGCCACGAACCGCGCGGCGTGGTAGTCGGGGTTCGCCCCGTCCGACAGCTCGAAGTACACGTCGGCTCAGGGCGAGACGCAGGCCAGCAGGTAGTCGTTGACTGGTGTCGCTCCCGGCGGCTGCAAGCGGCCGAAGACTCGACGCTGCCGCCAGCCGCTGCTCCGTTGTGGAGCAGCCATGCCCGCAGCTGGAGGGGGCCAGCTGCCACGGCGCTTGACAGAGCCGAACGCCCAGGCGCCGCGCTTCCCGATCGATGAGAAGAAATAGAAGAGAAGATGATGAAGATGCCCGTCAAGACCCCCCCGCGAAGCCGAGCGCGCCCGTCGGGTGGCCCGCGAGCCGCTCGAGCCCGGGCGCGGGAGCCTCTGGCTGCGCCCCGGCTGGGGCGTAGGCCAGCGGCTCCGGGCACGCCTGCGGAGCAGGCGAAGGCGCGCTGGGGCACGCTGGGCAACTCGGTCCCGTTGGGCACGTCAGCTGACAGGTTTGCGGCGGGCAGACCGGGCGCGCGGGCGCGGCGCGGCGCCGACCGAGGTGCGAGATGACGCCCGCTCCCGGCCGTTCGGCCACACGGTGCCACATCTTCAACGTGCGCTCGCTTGATCCAAGAGAGGTCACGGACAAGAGACGCCGCGGCCCCTGTTGGCGGCCCAACCCCGAAGACACACATACGAACAAGAACGTGATGAACACTAGGCATACGCTATGCATGCGAGCGCTGGCGTTGAGACCGCCCTGGGCTACTCTGGGGGCCTGTTGAGGCCGGCTGAAAATACTCGGGGGGCCTGCCGAGGCCAGCCAGGACTACCTGGGGGGGGGGGGCTGTCTGTGCGTAACCCGAAGCCGCAGTCTCCTCCTCCTCCTCCTCCTCCTCCTCCTCCTGCTGCCGCAGCCCCAGCACCCGCCCCTCTTTGGGGCGGGTGTCCACTGGGGCGGGCGCGCGAGGAACGCGCGCCCACGCCAGTGCACATCGTCGCGCCCCCTCCGGGGCCGAGCCGATCAGCCGCGGAACACTCTTATTCAGACACTCCGCCGCCCTCCCCGACGAAAGGGGGGCTGGGCCCTGAGAGCGCGGGCAGCCCATCGCAGCAAGACCGGAAGAAGGCGGGGCGCGCGAAAGCGCCGGAGCGACCGAAACGAAACAAAAGCGAAGCAAAATCTAAGGCCCGGGACGAACGCCGGAGCCACCAGAGACGGTAAATACAAAATCACTCCTGACAAAAACCCCGCAAGGATCCTTCGGGGGGGGTCCTGAGCGCATTTTGAAGGCTTCAGACCAGGGACCGAGCGCTAGGAATTCACGAACGCACAAAACGAAGACGGGAAAGGGGGGGGAGGGGGGGGGGGGCGAGGGGAGCTAGAGGATGAGGGGCGCAGACGTGGCCAAGAGCGCCACGTTGCCGCGCTGGAGCGTCGCCGCCAGGTGCCGGCAGCGCCCGTCGATGGCGGCCGACCGCTCGCGCTCCGGAAGACCACTGGCGAAGGCTCTCACCATGCCATGGCATCTCCCGCCCAGGCGGCCGAGATGCGCGAGCACGAAGGGCGTTGGGCTGAGCATGTGGTACCTGCGCCTCTCGTTGCTCTCCTCGCGCTCGATGAGCGCCCCTGCCCGTTGCAGGCCCGCGTCTCCGGGGAGTGCCCTGACGCGGGGTGCGACAGCCGCGACGCCCAAGAATTGCCGCACCAACCGCGTGTCGTAGTAATCGATGTCTGGGCGGCGTTCGTCAGGAAGCTCGCCGGGCGGGCGCTGCTCGGCGTGGACGGGAAAACCCGCGCGCTCCGTGAGTAGGCCGTCCAGGACATCCCCACGAGCGTCGTGCCTGCCCACCACGAGGCCTCCTCGTTTGCACGTGAGACCATGGAGGCCCATCAGGTCGACTATACCTGGTTGCAGACCTGGTATCCGGACCGCCGGCCGCCCTTGTGGAGGCAATGGAGGTCGTGCCCCTGCCGCTTCGCGCGGACGTCCAAATTCATCCGGAGGCGGCTGGCGGCGGCAAACTCCTGGTTCGTCGACGACAGTGGTGCGGTAGCGTGGGGACTGCCATCCAAGAACCACCACCGCTGCCACCAGACTCCAGCATCGTGGTGACGTACTCCTCAGTGGCATCGCTACGGATATCGGAGCTGATGCGAGAAACCACTTCGGAGCGCCATCTCGATGCGGCGCCGATCGGGCCCAAAAGTAGGATATCGTCTTTGCAGGTTTGGAGGTCCACCCCCTGCGCCGACATGGCGGCGACGACGCCGTGGAGGCAAGCCCGGAGGGCGGGCGATTTGTGGTGCAGGGTGGAGGCGCTGGCAAGCCCCATGGTCTCTGCGCTCTCGGCGAGGTCGCGCAGCCAGGAGGCGGCCGGGTAGTTCGGTTTGGAACTCAAGGTCGCGCTCGGTAGGCCATGCCCCCCTTCCTTCCACGGCAACATCCACCGCTGCCGGCGCAGGCGGTCCGTGACCTCGGAGGTCTCGACACCCAGGAGGTCGAATGTGCCGTCTAAGACTACCGTGTCCAACGCACCAGACTGCGCCTCCGTGAGCGGCTGACAGTGCTGCAAGTAAACGCCGTCGCCGGCGGTGGCCACCCGAGCGAGGGACACAGCGAGGTGCGTGGCCAGCCCCGCCGCCTTGAGCTCGCTGAGGCGGTTGGGCGTGCGCCTCCGTTCTGCTATCACCTTGTCGCAAGGCCCGTCTGTGAAGAGTAGGGCTGGGTCGCCAGAAGGGGCCGCAGCCGATTGCGCGAGAGGCTGCTTGAGGACCAGCGGGGGCGACGCCACTCCGCGGATGCCCGAATCCCCCACGTCGCAGGCCCCCGGGGACCACGTGGAACACTTACGAAGCTCGAGGGTGCAGCCAGCGGTGCTGAACGCCAGGGCTGCTCCCTCCAGGGCGTCCCGAAGGTTCGCCGGGCGGGCGAGCAAGCACGTGTCGTCCTGCAGCCCCACCACTACTAAATTCTCCTTCAGGGCGTCGTGAACTGGGGCGACGCCCAAGCAGGCCAAGTAGGAGGCCGACGGGCAGCCCTGGTCGACCCCAGTCGCGGCGATGATCTCGTGGAGGGCGCCGGCTGAATCCTTGAACACATGGCGCCGTCCGAGGCGGAGCCAGCGAGAGACCGGCGGCCACGTGCGAGGGACTCGGTGTCGGACCTCGGACTCGATATTGCCCAGACACATGCTGCCGTGCATGTTCGCCACATCGAGGGCTGCGAAGGCGAGCTCAGGGTCTGAGAACAAATGCGCCTGGACAACGCGCAGGCAGGCCACGGGGCCACCTGGCCGGGCGATGCCGCATTGAGATTCGCCCACTGCTTCGCGAACCTCCTCGGAGAACATGTTGCCCCACCCTCGGAGCGCAGCGCGCCAATGGCCGGATGGGGACACCAATGGGCGAATGTCGATGTCAGATTCCAGCTTGAAAGGTGAGTGGCAGCGGCCGCTCCTGGAGGCACGGACCGCCTCGACTGGGGCCTCGCCGGTCAGCAAGTCTGCGAGGACGCCGGCCAGGGCCTGCAGGCCACCTTGGATGAATGCGTGGATCTTGAGGTGCTCGTAGAAAGACCCGTTGGGCCCGGCGCCGCACATCGACGGGAGTGCCGTGACAGCCGCCGCAATATGCGTTACGAGCTCTTCCCGCAATTCCGGCGGGACCTCCTCATGGGCAGGCTGCGGAGGCAGCGGTCGAGCTGGCCTGGGAAACATGTCCTGCAGGCGCCTCGGGACGTCGTCGCCTTGAGCGAAACGCATGGGCGCGTGCACCCGCGCAAGGGCCTTGCTGACAGCTTCGTTGGCGACGAAATGCTCGATGACACGGACATTCCGTGCAGCAGCCGCCTCGGAGGACCGGGATTGCGCCGGGGAGTTCGTAACCGCACTCTGGTGCCACTCCAACTCCAACAGCAGCTGCGGCAAAGCGCCGTTCCAGAAAGCACGTAGGCGGGCGCTGAAGATCGTGTTCAACGTGTGGTTGCCCTGTCCGCGCCGGCCTCCCCGCTGCCTAGGCACCGAATGCAAAAGCAAGGCATCGACACAAAAACACAACTTCCAGAGTTGGCCGCGCCGACGCTCCGCCTCGTCATCGACGCGACCACGCACCGCGTCGATGGCAGCAGCAACCGCGTGCTTAACCTCAACGATGCTGCTCCTCCAGTGGTCCGGCACGTGGCGGATGACGTTGGGGCAGATGTTAATCCTTTCCCAGGCCACGTCGTTCCACAGGTGGAGATAGCGAAGTTCATTACGGGGTGGGACGTGGTCCGGATCGTCAGGGAGCCGTTCGAGGCGGGGTTGAGGAACATCTCCAGACAGGCCGTGGGCGGACACCGCATGCGCCACGGAACGCTCTAGTCTCTGTCCCGTGGCCAGAGGAAGCTGCCCGAACCCCACGATAGAAGAGGTGTCGTTGACCAGTCCGTGAGAGCACCCGGGATGAATGAGCCGAGTGTTACGCGTATTGGCCCGACGAAGCCGAAGGTCCCCTGTCTCGAACGGCGTGCAGCACTTCGCACAGGTAGCAGGTCGCCGGGCCGCCTGCTCGCTCACCTCCCACGTGCAAGTAGAGGCGGCAGCCATGGCCGGGTGCGTCCTGCGACAGCCTCTCTTGCAACAGAAGCCGCCGGGGCAGCCGCCTCAGCCGCCGCCATGGGGGCAGACCGGCGCCATCGCCCGGCCCCGCCGCCCCGGCCCCACGCCCTCCTCCTCCTCCTCCTCCTCCTCTTCCGCTTGGTTGTCGGGTCAGAAATATGGTCTCAGGCGGCCGTTCGAAACGATCTCGGCACCGCGGGAACGCTCTCGGCGAGGCGCCTCTGCTGGAGAGCACCCCGCGGCTGGAACATCGGCGAAAACAAACGAAAACGTCAGAAAACCAGTCCCACCTCCTCCTGACCTTCCAGGCCTCCCCAAGAGGTCCATGGCACCAACTCCGGGTTCGTCGACCATGAGCACCACCGCGGCCATGATCACTCCGGGCGGGCCACAGATGAGGAAGGCGTTGCGCCACCCCAGGGACGAGCCGATGATGGACCCCAGAGCAAAGCCGATCGCACCGCCGAACGGGATGGCCAGGTTGTAGATCATGAATACCCTGGCGCCAAACCAAGGCAACTTCCGACTGGCTACGATCGGGGCAGAAGCGAGACTCGAGTTTGGAGGACTCGCATGTGCCTGGCGGGGCCACCAGGAAAATGGCGGGACAGCCATGTGAAATATTATGCGAACTCCCGCGGCAGACATTTCACGAAAACTGGACCGTCACATTCAAGCCAGGACCTGCAAACAGCGGCGGTCAACCTGGGCTCTGCCAAACTCGAATCTTACGTTTCCCTGGCAGAACTTGGGGGGCAGTGGTCCCTCCCCTCCCCCGAGGGAGCTCACTGGGCCCACCGCATCAGCGACCCTGGAGGCCAAACCACCAACCACTGCTTTCAGTTCTTCCATACGCGATCCCCGGACCTCTCAAGACGCTGGACGTCTGGGGAGGGGCGTCGAAGCAGTGGGTGTCCCAGAGGGGGTACAAACACCAGCTTCCGCAGATGTGGCTGGTGCCGACGCGCGCCCCCCGCCCACACCCTGACTCCCCTTCTGCCGCTCCCACGGCGGGCCGAGGGGGGAGGGGAGAGGGGCCCGGACATCCAACGTCTTCAAACTTGAAGGGCCCCAAAACCAGGTAAGAAGTTGTACGTCTAGCCACATGCTGACGTGGATATACTGCGATCGTGTGTCACACCCCGATGTGTTATGCTATGCGGTTTGCTCTGGCATGGTCCTTGCCTTTCGCCTGAGATGTCCCTCGCTATACCTGCTATCCACCTTAGGCATCCCGGGGCCTCCTCCTCCTCCTCCTCCTCCTTCTCCTCCTCGCCTTCCTCCTCCCCCCTGCTCAAATCTTCCCTCGCCCTTACTCCTCCATGCTATGCGCACATTGCTCGTCAGCTGTTTCCTCCTCCTCCTTTTCCTCCTCATCCTCCTCGTCGCTGCTAGCTTCTTCTCGCTTCTCGCTCCTCCTCGCTCCTCCTCGCTCCTCTATCCTTGCTCCTCCTCGCTCCCCTGTCATCGCTCCTCGCCGCCCCTCCTCCTCCTCCTCCT
>CAUYUJ010012180.1:47500-87194 GCA_963575745.1 Prorocentrum cordatum | reverse complement strand
GCATCAGCATCAACATCATCATGATCATCATCATCATCATCATCATCATCATCATCATCATCATCATCATCATCATCATCATCATCATCATCATCATCATCATCACCATCATCATCATCATCGTCCTCCTCCTCCTCGCTCCTTCTCCTCGCTCCTCCTCCTCCTCCTCCTCCTCGCTCCTCCTCCTCCTCGCTCCTCCTCCTCGCTCCTCCTCCTCCTCCTCCTCGTCCTCGTGCGGTGTGCGTCGGCCGTCCCCACAGGACGAGGGACGAGGGGAGGGAAGGGTGAGATGGGGAAGCGGTGTGGGAGAGGACAAACATGGGCGGCGAGCCCTGGGGGGAAGTGAGAGGGGGGGCGGGCCTTCTCAGAAGGCTCGGAAGGCCTCCAGCCTTCTGAGAAGTGATATGCGCCATCCCCGAAGACGCAAGACAACTCTCAGAAGGCCGGGAGGGTTTCTGAGAAGCCACGCCGCCTTCTGAGAAGGCTTGCCCCCCCACTTCACCCCCTCGAGCGCGCCGCCGAAAAAAGGAACACGAGAAGGGAGAATGACCAGGAGGAGGAGGAGGACAGCGTACAGGGGAGGTCAGCTCCACTCTAGGAGGAGGGCTCGGCGGCACCAGACGCCGCAGCCGCTCGAATCGCAATCGGAAGCGGCGAGGAGGAAGAAGCGGGGAAGGAGCACGCAGCAGCAGGAGCAGAGCTCATCGGAGCGACGGACAGAGAAGGGGTCGGGGAAAACGCCAGCGGCAGATCGAACGTCAAGGGAGAGGAGCGAGGGTAGACGGCAGAGGGCAGCAGCAGGGGGGTCACAAGGGACGAGGGAGGAAGAGCGGACAGGATGGCAGGCGTGGCATCGGGCGTGGGGGGGCAGGGCGGGGCGTGTGGGGCAAAAGAGGGCGCAGGGACAGTCGAGAAGATGCAGCGACGGGAGGGCCTTGGAGGAGAGCACTCAGGGCAGGGTGGGATCCACGGCGCGGACCATAGGGAGTGAGGAGATAGACTCTGGGTCGACGGGCAGGCCACCAGGGTCCCAGAGGATCGCGAAGCGGGTCCTGGGGAAGTCATCGAAGAGCAGGAAGCACTTGGAGTCCAGGGCGCCATGGGAGCGGTTGCGGGTCCAGGAGAGGTAGCCAGGACATACCCTTGTCGAGAGCGCCGCACGATCATAGAGGAGACAGAGTCATGCCCAGCAGCCTGCGGTCGAAGGGGTGATGGGCACCCCTGCATATGGCTAAGCGTTCTGTGAGCCGCCGACCAGTGAGACCACCCCTCGCAATTCACTCCAGAGGCCTGGCACGACTGGCGCGAGGAGCACCCGCCGCGAAGACTTTGCGTTCTAGCTTCCACAGTCGCAGCTCCAGCACCCAGCATCTTCAACTCCTCACAATTTACTCTATGAGCCTGGACACCTGGGCTCGAGGAGCACCCAGTGCCAGGACTTGGCGTTCTGACATGGTCGGTACCCGATGAGAGCTCGATGTAGTCGTGGTCATCGCTGTGCTCGGCTCTGGGAGGCGTCGCAATGAGGGTCGCTGGTGTACCAGGTGTGGAGGGAGAAGAGAAGTTGCAGTCGTCGGAGTGGGCCGTGGGGACAAGCCGCGGTGTGAGGCAAGGTGATAGATTATCATTCCAGTCCACGCCAGAGCCAGGGCAGCGAACTCCATCAGTGTCGACGCAGGGCTGGTTGTCCGAGTCCAGGTACGTCGAGGTGTGCCCATGACTGCCAGCGTCCATTCCATCATCATCATAGGGCTCTTCATGTTGATCAGGATGCGAGTCGCCGTCCTCGTCGGAGCTGGAAGAGGTCGAGGAAGTCGACGACTGTTGTGGTAGGCGGTGGAGAGTCAATGCCTCAGGTGGCTGCCATTTCTTATGAAGTTGAGCGTCAGGCTTGGCCAACCTTAGGTTTCTGACAGCAGCTCTCGCACTGGAACGAAGATCGTTAGAAGTGACATAAAGACGGAAGCGCATATTGTGGTAGATGTTGAAGGCCACTGCCAAGGTTTCAATGTGTTTGAGGTCGGGGAGCCGAAGACCGAGGCGGTCAGGGAGGAGTGGCTGCATCTCATATCCCAATGCTTGGTACACCGCAGTCCAAAGCGGACGGCATCGCATGTAGTGGTATTGTCGATCAGCATGTCCTCGACAACCGAAGATACATGGGCGAGAGCCTCCAGCATACTTAATACGCGAAGCGGTGAGCCATCCAGAGCAATAAGTTTTGATAACCGGCATGGCCCAGCTCATAGGCACCAGTGAGAGAAGATCACCAATCTTTGTCCAGGCCACTCGATCCAGAAACGGCTCCCATTCATGTACACATTTCAATAGCCGTCGTTGCACCAGCAAAGCAAGAGGGACAGGCGTGGTGAGCATCTCCCGAAGTGCTCGTGTGGCAGCCCGTTGCGGCTTGGGCTTCCTGTCGTTAACTTGGAGCTCCTGGGCGATGGCCTGCACGCACGTGTCATTGATCTCGGGAGGATAAGCCGCCTCTCTGCCAGATTGCAGAACCGATGCATATCCCAGCAGGAGCGACGGGGATTGCCAGTGCGTGCCCGTATGGTCAAGCGCATCTCCTCGCGCCCGTGTCGCCGCCAGTGGCGCATCATCAAACTGGCCTTCCATGAGGGAGTGTCTCCATTCGGACTCCAGCCGTCGGAAGCGCTCAAGAATGGTAGTGTGATTAGAGAACGTGACTAGCGCGGCTCGAGCATAGGCAGCAGCGCACGAATGGAGCAACAGTGGGATATGAGGGCCTCCCCATTCGCCGATCTGGGCCCAACCTGCCGAGGTGAGCATGCCAAGGGGGGCTCTGAAGACCTGCGCCAGAATCCCCAGTTCCAGAGCAGCGTGCCGTTGAGGGAGCGGAACAAATTGGGCCACGTAGGAGACCACAGAGAACACCCTGGAGGAGTACAGAACACCATTAATACTAGCCGGGGCAGCCCCAGACCCAAGTAAGCGAGCCCGCAATTTGAGCTTCTGCAGCGGGGCGAGCCACTGCATGTCAATCGTGGCGGCGGGGCCCAGCAGGAGGCCCAGGTAGAGGATCTGGGAGGTCACTTCGAAGGCGCTCCAGGCAGGGACGAGGCGTTCCACAAGAGACATAGTGTGGAGCTGGAGGGGCTCGGAGAACTCCGCCTTGAGCGGGACGATTTTGCACTTAATGTGTTTAAGCTTCAGCCCTGTGAGACACTCAGTGACCGCCATCACATCATACAGAACTTGTAGGTGCTTTGCTTCATACACAACCGCCCCAATATCATCAGCACACGCCCGAGCGATACCATATCCAGGGGTCTCCAGGGTATCTTCCAGCGCACAGAGAAAGGGGGCTGCGCCGAGGGCGTATAGGCTCCCTGAGAGCCCACATCCTTGGATAATCCCAGATCTCAGCCAGTATATATGGATGATCTGGCCAGCGTGGGCCACGACTCCTTGAATAGCGAGGTACAGCCACGAGAGGAACCACATGAGAGGCCCAGGGAGCCCAAGCTTATTCATCAGCATCAGCAGGTACTCTTGGGAGAGACTGGGGAACGCCTGGCCATAATCAAACGAGATCCAGAGGGGGTCGCACAGGTCAGAGCGAGGGTGAGCCGCGGCTAGCCTTCCAATGCCGTCGAGTTCGATCACATTGTAACCGAAGTTACGGCCGACTACAAACCCTCTTTGCGAGCGGGGGACCACTTCCTCCACCACTTTCCGAAGCGAGCGATTGACGACGGAGGTCATGATTTTCAGGTCGGTGTTTCGGAGTCCCAGCACCCGAATTTTGTCAGCAGACCGCGTACAGCCTCCAGAGGCTTCGTCTTCTTCCTCCGAACCTTTGGGCAAGAAGGCCTGCAGCGCGACACTCGCGGCATCGAAGAGAGTCCCACCATTGAGCACCCAGTCGAGAGAGTTGCACAGCACGTCGACGCAGCACTCAGAAGCATTCCAAGCTGCATATGGGATGCCGTCCACCCCAGGTGCGGAGTGCCGTGCACCTCGCACAGCACGACGTATAGCAGCTTTGGTAGGAGGTGGGACTTCACAATGGATGGGGACTTTCAGATGATCCTGGAGGTAGGCCTCTATGCGGGGGGCTGGGGCAGAGCCTCGGGAGAAGACGGGGCGCCAGTAAGTACTCAAAGCTTGGAAACGATCTTCAGGGGAGTGGGATAAGACAGGTCCTGTCCGCACCTTCTGCAAGATGAGACGGCGAGAGAAGGGGGCCCAGATGGCCGCCTTCCGTTCCAGAAGCTGCTGGCGACGGCGGGTGGAAAGAGGACGATGAGAGGCAGAGGGACCAGCGACATGATCAGCATTGGCTTGCACTTCTTTTTCCAGAAGCCGCATGTGGACTCCGTCTGACCACAGATGAAATGATTCAGGGTGTCGAAGGCGAACTTGTGAGCCTTCAATTTGCAGTGCGTCTGATGCCCGCTGCGATGTCGAAATAAGTCGCCGAGCCAGCGGAGCGTCTTGCCTCCATACGGCACGAGCGCAGCTGCGGGCCACGAGGATCGCCGTCTCATCACTCTCCGCCTTCAGCGTGAAGAGCATGTCACGCACCTCCCGCGCAGCTTCTTTGAGCATCTCTTTGAAATGCTCCTGATAAATAGAGCCATCATGCGCATCAATAGCGTTCTGGCCATCAGCAACCATCCCTTCGATACGCTTCTTGAAGAGCGGGTCCAGGAAGATGTGCCGCGGGAAAGCTTGTTCACCCCGAGGCCTGTGATGTCGCTGGCGCAACGTTGTCACCAGCGCAGCATGATCAGATATTTGAGCACGGGACAATGCCTCTGGCTCCCCAACTGTGGTGGATTCAGCATGGACTTGGCACATCATCCATCCAGGAAGTGAGCAGAAGAACCGGTCGATGCAACTCACCGAGTTGGTGTGCTTCGTATAGTGTGTAGCCGCCGACGAAGAAACCTCGAGTAGAGCCCCCAGAGAGCGTAGCCAACGGGCAGCTTGGGCACGATGATTCCGAGGATCTGATGCACGCGCAGGAAGTGGGCGATGAAGCACAAGGGCTTCGTCGGGGCCGAAATTCAGGTCGCCCTGCACAATAACCAGGTGGTGAGTGGGGTCAGACGCCGCCGCGACCCGATACTTGTCGATCTGCTCACAGACCATGTCCACCTGGGTGCTCGTGAGGCCGTGGTTGTGAATATTAAAATGCGTCAGCTGAAGGCCACGTCTATGCACATCAACTTGTAGGACCCTTCCTGGGATGAGCGGCGTGGCACAGCTGGACGCAGCTCCGTCAAGAGCAAGTCGAGGAAGAATGGTAGCGACACCTCCAGCACCCGATCCCCCTTGATCAGCTGCACAAAACGAGGCGTGGACTACGGCATGGGAATGGGCCTGAAGCACGAACTGCTCCAGTTGGACACGATCGGCATGAACTTCTTGCATCGCCAGCACTGTGGACTGCAAGTGAATCTGCTGTAGATATCGTAACTTGGGAATGGCCTTCGCGCCGTGGTACTGTAGGAGCGCACGCGCGTTCCAGGTAGCGCATCTCAAAGCAGAGCCCCCATCTCTAGCTTGAGGAAGGTTGAACATCTGTAGCATCTCGTCAAAGGCACCACTGCGGAGGTGGCGGTGGTGCAATGGTGGATTGGACCAGCTCACGGATCTCGTGCTTGGCGATGCCGATTTCATTGAGGCCCTCGTCGTTGTAGCGGATGTCAAAGGGCTGGTCGTCAGGTTGGGCGGCGAGCTTGAGGATGTGCGTCCACCCGCATCGTAGGACACCACGCTCCCTGTCCACAACCCAGCGTCCGTCGTATTTGCCAGCCATGGCTGTGCGTAGCTTCCTGAGCGCCATTCCCGTTTTGATCTGCTTTGGGTTTTTGTCTGGTCCGAGATGGAGACGAGCAGGAGCGGATCCTGAGACCTCAGCTTCGAAGATACGCCATTCATCATTCTGCCTGAGATTGGATAAGACTTTGTTGACATATTTGGAAGCCAGTCCCACACTGCCGTTGAAAGAGACCAGGTACCTTCTACTTGGCATCGGTCCAGCGGACTTGATAGAGTATGATGAAGCGTCCAGGCCCAGTTCCGACAAGAAAGGGGTAAGTGATGCGCGCACAGAGTCGATCCCAACCATCTTCGTAGCCATTGCGACGACAATCGAGGGGTCTTCAGCACGATCGAAGGAGGGCGGCACTGTGGGAGCCTTCTCGGAGCGTTTGGCGACCATGAGCTCGCTGCGGAGCTGCTCCATCTGCTGGCGCAGGTTGGCGAGGTCCGCAGTGTGCTTCTCCACATCAATAGAGAGCGTGTTGATATGTGAGCCGAGAGCGTCAATCTTGGACTGTAGGCCGCGGTGAATGGAGTCAATATGCGGGCGGGCTGTGGCCATAATCTGCTGGTCGATTTCTTTCGGCTGGGCGGTGATCTGCACTCGCAGCGATTCCAGTGTGTCAAGAATAGATTTGTTTGAAGATTGCACCGTTGCTCCAACGGTAGATCCCACAAGAGATTCCAGTTCGGATCGTAGTTCTCCGAATTGTTCAGCGACTGCGTTAGCTGCAACGTGTCTGATATAGTCATCATCATATTGTGGCTGCTGCGGCGGATGTGAGGCGGGGTCACGATGGGCACCAGCAGGAGAAGAACCAGGAGTACACTGAGAATCACCACGACCACCGAACAGAGCGGAGCCAACAGCCCCTGCTGCGCGGGCGGCCATGCCAGCGACACCCTTGCCCCCGGAGATGCTACCCTTGCCGTCCTCAGAGCGCAGGTATTTGTGCTCGGGCGAGCCACGGTCTTGACGGTCATCCGCCTGGTCATCATCAGGAAAGGTGGGCATGTCGTCGAGCTCCTTGGCCACCATGGCGAGCGAAGCAGCGTCAGGGAGACCCATGGCGCCAGCACCGCTCGACAGCACAGGAACGGGAAAAGCCTCCGTTTACCCGTGGAGGCGAGCGACAGGATGAGGAAGAGATTCTGCCAGACCGCAAAGGGTCTTGCCAGCCGCGGACTAGCGGTATCCACTTGTTCCCCTGTGGAACCTGGCATCTTGAGCCAAAATGGCTACGGACCAGGAGGAGGAGGAGGAGGAGGAGGAGGAGGAGGAGGAGGAGGAGGAGGAGGAGGAGGAGGAGGAGGAGGAGGAGGAGGAGGAGGAGGAGGAGGAGGAGGAGGAGGAGGAGGAGGAGGAATAGCAGCAGGAGGAGCAGCACCAGCAGCAGGAGAGCGGGGAGGAGCAGCAGCAGGAACAGGAGGAGAGGGGGGAGGAGGAGCATAAGTAGGAGCAAGAGGAGACGGGGGAGCAGGAGAGCGGGGAGGAGCAGCAGGAGAAGGAGGAGAGGGGGGGAGCTCGAGCGAGTCACAGGGCCCCGCCCGCTCCCGCCGACTCGCTCGAGCTCCAGCTCGCCAGCTCGAGCGAGTCGCAGGGTCCGCCCGCTCCCGTGCCCTGGGGTCCTTGTTACTCGCCCGAGCTCGAGCGAGTCACAAGGACCCAAAACACGAGAATACCCGTACTGGTTTCGCCGGCTATTCCCACTCGCGCGGGCGCGCGCCAGCCTCGCGAGCGGGCCGGCACTCGCGCGCGCACGCCCTGCTCGCGAGCTCGGGAAGGGAGAGCACGGGCTGCGCACGGGCAGGAGCCGAACCTCTGGGGAATCCCAGCGCGGCGCACCGTTCGGCCGACTTGCGCGCGGCCGCGCTTCCGGCAGGGCTGGCGATGCAGAAGAGGCGCCGCGCCAAAGCGGGAGCACAAGCTTCCTTCAAGCGAACATCTGCCAGGCGCCCAGGCGAGACGGACACTGTGCCCGCTCGCGCGCGGCCTCGCCTCCGCTTCCGACGACTGGTCGGATGACATATCGGCGCCGCGTCCAAAGAGGAGTGCCACTTCGAGGCGAAATCTGCGAGGCGCTCGGGCGGGAACTACCTTTCGCACGCTCGCGCGCGACCCCGCTGCCAACGAACGGGTCAGCGACATCTATGCTCTGCGCCCAAGCGGAGGCGCCACTTCCAGGCGAGATCTGCGAGACGCTGGGGTGAGAGCAGCATCTCGTCTGCGAGCGCGCGAACTCGCTGCCGACGACTTGGCAAGCAACGAACGGGAGCGCAAGGGGGCTACAAGACGGCCCGACGAACGCTCAAGAGTGCATCAAGAGGGGAGCATTCTGGCTCAAGAAGGGCAGCGAAATTGGCGCCGCACCCTTCGCTCAAAGCCAACATTATTGAACACCTCAAGTTGATGACAGGGTTTTGCGTATCGGGGGCATCCCTGGGAGGTGCTTGCTCCAAGATGGCTCCAAGATGACTCCAGGCAGCTCAAGATGGCCTCCAACATGGCGCAAGACGATCCAAGTTGGCTAAACGTGTCCTCCAGCATGCCTCCAAAAGGTCATAGGGCCCCCAAGACGGCTCCAAGTGGCCACGGAGCGGGCCAAGGTGACCCCCGAGAGGCCAACCTTCTGCGCTAGCCTACAGCACAAGCCGTGGCCGTTGTCTTCTCGCCTTTTCGCTTCCGAGGGGCCTTCGAGGCCTCAGGACGGCCTGAGAGAGCCCCAAGAAGGGCTCATAAGAGGCCCAATGCGGCCCCAAGAGCACCCCAAGAAGGCCACTTCGAGGCGACTGCTTGGGAGCTCCTCCAACCGCTTCTCGACCTCGGCGTCCGGGGGGCTGACACGCCCAAAACGGCAGAGCGCCAAGAGAGCCCCAACACAGGGCGTAAACGGCCCTCCCAAAAAGCCCCAAGCGGGCTCCAAGGTGGCTCCTAGAGGCTCCAAGAGATCTCGAGGTCCAGCTCGCCTGGGAATCGCTTCTGGTTGAGCTGGCGGGGAGTCGCGAAGCGTCAGGCATTTCTGGTCAGACTGGGCTTCAGGAGTGGCCCAGGGATCGACTTCGAGAAGGGCGGAGCGCGCGCCGTCGGTCCGACGGTCCTTCGTATACGAAGGCAGCGCGGGCGGGCCAGGGCCCAGAACCGGGGCACGACGCGGCACTGGGAACTTCATTTGGAATCGGAACGGGAGGGGCGAGGAGGGGCGAGGAGGGAGGGGGGCGAGGGAGGGAAGGGCGAGGGAGGGGCGAGGGAGGGACGAGGGAGGGAGGGGCGAGGGAGGGAGGGGCGAGGGAGGGAGGGAGGGGCGAGGGAGGGAGGGAGGGAGGGAGGGGCGAGGGAGGAGGGGCGAGAGAGGCAGGCCCGGGGAGGGAGGGGGATGCAAGGGAGAGGGAGGGGGGCACCTCCCCCACGAAGACAGGCCCGAGGAGGTTGGCCGTGTGCCTTGTGAGGGGCAGGTGGGGGGAGCAGCAGAGCGCACAGGAGCTCCTAGCACGAGGCGGTGCCAACCAGGGTCCAGGAGAGGTGCAGCGGTCGCCTCTGATAGGAAAAGAGGGAGGGGGGCGGCGAGGGGGGCAGGTCTGGAAGGGGAGAGGGGGGGGATGCAAGGTCGAGGGACGGGGGCACCTCCCAACACAGATGGGACCGAGGAGGCTGGTTTTGTGAAGGGTATGTGGGGGGAGCAATCTAGGAAGAAGGAAAAGCGACACCACCACCACCCAGAGGCGCGCAAACATGGAGTGGCGATCCATGGATTTGGCGCGCGGTCGCCAAATCCATGGATCGGGGGAGGCGCCCTCTCCAAAATGCGGCCGGTGCCGCTTCCTTCGGCGGCGGACATTCCGCGATTTCCCATGGAAATGGGACCCGTCGCTAATCCACGCCCCCTTGATCCATGTTTGCGATCGCCTGAAACACCAGGGACCACCAGCGGGAAGAGCCAGGTGGGTCCCCCTTGCCCTTGGTGGTGTGGTCCCCCCCCCTCTCGCTCGAGACATCCCTAATCCTCAGCTCGGGGAGGCATCGTGGGCCTCCTCGCCCTCGCTGCAGGTGGCCCCCCTGGTCGCGGTGGTGGTTGGTGTCGCTTCTCTTTCCCCCGACAGTGTAACGAACAGGAGCTTCTAGCACGATGCGGTCCCAACGAAGGTTCGCTTGAGCAGTTGATGGCCCAAGAGAGCTCAAGGAGTCGAGAGAGAGAGAGAGAGAGAGCGACTCCGATTCCGACTAATTGATGCTGCGTTTCGGGGCCAGCGGCATCGACGCTGTCTCCACATGGAGCGAACAGATCACAAAGAGGGAGGGGCATGGGTCAAGAAAACTCGGAAGTAGTGTAGCGAAAGAGTTTTGAACTGCACCAACATCACGAGAACCAGTCGGCTCCATTGTACACCCGCGGTGGGTGGCACTATCCTCGCATCTAACTGTGGGAAAATTCACTCTCTAAAACTCCTACGAAGCTCCCTACATCAACCTTCACAGAAACCGTGCAATAATCTAGGCGTTTCTTGAGTTGCTCAGGAGGGGTGGCCTGTCCAGGTGATGGCCGCAAGGCGAACAACGAACACGTGATGTATAATCATTCGTTCGTGGCGGCATGCATGCACAATTCCGTGCCCACAAATTCTGCTGCATCGTCACTGAGCTCGCCAAGTTTTACCGCCAACTTTCGAATCGCGGAAACACGCGCGCACCCACGCAATGCTTGAAGACGGGCATGATTGTACCATTCAACGCCGCTGCAAGCGTTAACGAATCGCTGCTGGAACTCATCAGTAACTGCGGCGATGACAGAACCAGGTACAGCACTTACGTGGCGCAATGCAACCTGTCCAAGAACGTCTTTTGATAAGTCTCCCGCGTCAGCATGATTTGACCCAATATCCAACAGCGTCTGAATGTGGTGGCTCACTGCCTTGAGCGACGGTGCATCAGGTGTGTACTCTGCCCTGTAGCCTTGGTAACGGCTCACCTTCAGGTTATTTGCAGCACACTCCAATGCACTCAACATATCAACCAGGCACCCAGGCCGCGCCTTTGCATGCGCTTCAAGTAAAGTGCATAACCAGACAAACCCTGCTATGCTCTTAAACTTGGTGGTGCCTTCGTAAAGCTCCCCCATCTTTTGGAAATGCTTCTCGGACACGCTTATGAGGTCTTCGCTCCTAAGGGCGTTGCACAGTGGGCCATCAATAGCGGAGCCATAGAGCTGCCAAGTTTCAAGTATGTCATTTGCTACCAGCTGCGCCTTCTCATTCGCAGTGGTGGCAACACTCACGACCATTTGGCAGACGTCGGTGTCTGACATGGTTGAAACCGCCGGGCGGTGGCCAACAAAGGCTGCAAGCGAACGTGGTGGTGAAATCGCATCCAGACACTGACGAATGGCGAGGAACGTACCCTTGGTCGTCGCAGTCAATCTCAATGCGGCACCAGCCTCCTCTGCAACATCTGCAAGGTCCCACATGTCTGCCAGAAGTGTCGTTTCAAGGATTGTTGTGGGACCGAGTGCGCCCCATTTCTGCTCTGGCCATGGGCACGGCGAATATAACCTGCACAGAAGCACACCCAACGCCACATGGCTACACCGCGCAGGGAGGTGCTGGATCTCCACTTGGTCAAAAGGGTCAGTACACCAACGGGTGCGGGACGCCTGCAAGTGCGGGATGACGTCGAGGATAACCGCGTGGACCCAATACGTACGCTGCACTTCACCATCAGTCACCGGCAACGCCACCGGCTTGCTCCGAAGAATGTTCGCCCAAGGACTCGCACAGAGTGCATGGCACTGGGCATCGTCTACACATCCCAGGCCGCCTGGTGGCTGCAGAGCCACGAAAACAGTATCAACTCGTCTCCGCAACTCTGCGTTTTCCTCGCTCAGCCGGCGGACCTCATCATCGTGCTCAGTAACGAGCTCGGACTCAAGGGACTTGAATTTCTCCTTCACTGTACTGCCAAACTTGCCGCCAGCTGGTATTGCAGCCATCTGCGCACTGTCTGTGCTGTTCGTCGTCGTTTGACGAGTTGGGTCACGATGGGATGGGATGCTGCTGTCAAGATGAACTATTTGTTTATCTTAAGGTAAGTGCAAATCCATCTTGATCAAACATTGCTGCGGCCTGATGACATCACGATACGATGTTGACGGTGCGAACGATCGGTTTCCCGGACCTGATGTCGTGGGGCGTCAATCGCGCGAACGTCGATTCGCCTCGTCGGACATCCCAAGCAAGACCCTCCATGCCGTAGCATGCCTGAGCATACTGCCGGAGGCCCTTCACTCATCTGTACAACGTCGCCCTTGCCTTTGTCCCGCGCCCACCCCTGGCTTTGGAGGCGGCTGGGGGGTCTGAACTGAATGGGCCCCGAGCAAATCGGTCAACTGTGAGAGTGAAAGCAAATGTGCTCAAGATCGGTCCCTGGACCAGTTTTCCACCCCGGATCCGTTTTTGATGTTTGACGGTCCTGGGGCCGGGAAAGCCTCGAGAGACCGAGAAAGGTAAACGAAAATTGCTCGAACCGAAAACCTCGAACGTACCCTCCCTCTTCCTGCTCGCTGGAACCAATGCTGGGCCACCTGAGAGCCCCCGCCGGCTCCAACTTGCCTTTGCCCCGCGCCGCCCCCCAAACAGGCTCTCGAGGAACCCTCGCCCTGTTGGCCATCTCAGGTTACTTTGGATCGGCTACGCGTAAGAGTAACCCCAGGCAAGAGTGACCTTTGGTGCGCGGCGTGAAGCGAGGGGGACAAGTCCAAGCTCGCAAACCAATACTGGGGCAACCCCTGCGGGCCCGCTCTGAAGGTCACTTCTGCGAGGGGTCACTCGCACGCGCAGCCGATTGGTGATCATGTTTCCGTGTTCCCTCACTGCTCTGGCTCCCCAGGCCCTTGGTGCCCTGATCCACCCAGGCTCCCCTGCCTTGGGGAACAAACAATGACATGAACAGAACAATTCGGAGGTCTGCGTGGACCTCCGAGTTTTTATGTATGTGTCGCTTTTCGTTCCCCCCATTGCCTCCTCCTTGAGCTTCGCATCCAGGTGGTCTTTGGCTTCAGTCGTTAGTCTTCCCCCCACCAAGACAACAGACGACCTCATTTTCTCAGTGCGCGGCCCCAGAGGTCCCGACCCCTTCCCCAGGGTTATGTTGCCTCCATCGTGCTAAAGGACCAAAGCCCAGAAATGATTTCGAGCACCCAAAAAAGTATCAAACCAGTGTCGAACGAGTATCGCCTCCCAGAACCCGACACGTGAATGCCCTCCAGCTTCGGTACTTTCTTGGTGATCGAATTTTTCTTGTGATTCAAGCTACAGTAGGTCGGAGCATCATAACCCCAGGACGAGTTTTTCGTCCCGGATCTATTTGGAGAGTCCCAGCCAACATCTGGAAATCGGAGTTGGATTGAACAAACCGTCGAAGATCTGGGAACAGCGCTTGCGCGGGCCGCTAGCGTGGCACATCGCGTGGAGAAAAGGGCGACCGTACACGGGAATGGGAAACCCAACAGGTACCGATACTGCTACTCCACGGGCCTCTCACGGGGTGCTTTTCTGACCAGAATTCCAATACGAATCCAGTGGGGGCGACGAAGGCCCCCCAAGAGCCCCAACAAGACGGAAACGAGATAAGGGTAGCGGTACCAGTACCTGTTCCTCCTCCTCTGAAGGAAGCTTGCGCGAGAATGTCCGCGCAACCGACCCCAGGACCATCCCGGATCCATCTGGCTCCAGAAATGGCGCAGAAAGACGGGGTCTGCACTTGCCGGGATGTTGCCTTCTTTCGCAACGTCGGATCTCAGGACTCCTCGGGGATCCGCTTGGCGCCCAGACCTCCGACGCACAGTGGGGCCTTCTCAATCTGGACGTCCTTCCTCGATCCCAGCCCCTCGGGGGCCGTTTTCGGGCCTCGGGTCCATCAAAGATCGATTCGGAACGAAGTGCTAAGCCCAGGGGAGCGGTCGGGATCCACTTCTGGGCCGCGGATTGAAAAAGATCAGATCGGCGGATGTCAGGGTGTGGGTCCTTCCGCGCCAAGCGTGGAGGCAGGTGGGCTAGCAGAGCGCCGGGCAAGAACAGGCCGAGACTGGGGCAAAGTCGGAGTGGGACAAAAGCGGGGGCCCCTGAGATCCGGCGGGTCTGGAGGACGTATCGGGCGCCGCGGCCGTCCCCGAGAGCGCCGGAACGCTCTGAGAGCGTGCGCTCTGGAACGATTTACAGTCGGGGCGTTGACTTAAGGAACCCTGGATAAGGAACGAGGCCCCTGTTTCCCACAAGTTAAACTATCGATTTCCCATGCAAGACCTCAGGAACAGCTAAGGCAAACTGTACAACAACCAAGGAACATCGAGCCCCTCCGCAACGAGAAGGGTTCCTTCTTCAAAGTCCCGACTGTATCCTGGTCCGAGACAAGGCCCTTCCCGGACCAGGTCTGTGCCGGATCATTCGGGGTCCGAGGTCTGAGGTGTTTAGTGAAGCGGGGGGGTCGCCTGGTGCGGCGGCGGGCATCTCCTGTGTGCACCTGCTCGCCGCCCCCACCCTCCCGGAACTCCGACGTCGTGTGCTTTTCGCAACGTGGACCCCTGGAGGTCTTGACCCCTTGCCTGAGAACGGTACTTCATCCCGCCCTGACTACGGACCCGCCATGTTCTGGGCGACTTGGCAAGCAGGGCGGAAATGCCCGCCCTACTTTTTCAGCTCCGCTGATGCCGATTTCCGCTCTACTTTTCCGTCGCTAGTTGCGCCATACTTTTGCGAAGCTATCGGCCCTACCTTTCTGGAACGGACAGTCCCGCCCCACTCGTTCGCATCGTTTGGGGTGCATTCTTGACATACGGCGGATCCCAAACAATACGGCGGATCCCAAATCAAGGACTGGTTTGTCATGCCGAGTGGCTCCTGTCCCCACGGGCCAGAAACTGCCGAAAGACCCCAATCGTGTTCTTTGATTGTGTCTATGCCCATGTTGATGTATATGTCTATGCATATGCATACGCATATGTACATGTATATGCATGTGCATCTACATATGTGTCTCTCAGAAGTCTCTTGTCCTGCAAAAACCACAGCGTTACTGTGTTCCAAAACCGGTTCTTGACGGTCCCGGGGCGCGGCGAGGGCCCCCGAGAGCCCGAAAACAGCCAAACACCTTCCGTCGTGATTCTGTAAGTTGTTCCGCATCGAGAGCAAGGCTGGGTCCGAGGACCCCCTCCTCGTCCTCCTCCTCCTCCTCCTCCTCCTCCTCCTCCTCCGCCTCCCTCCTCCTCCCTCCTCTTCTTCTTCTCCCTCCTCCTTTCTCCTGCTCCTCTCTCCCCCTCTTCTCCTCCCTTTCCTCTCCCTCCTGGTCCAAATTCTCCTCCGTTGCAGCCACCCTTCCGGCCTTCCTGACGATCCAGGCGCCTCTCGGACGCCACCCGAAGCCTGCGCGGGGGCCCAGCAGCGGCCAAGAGGAGCCAAGAGGGCAGGCGCGAGCGGTCAGAGAAGCAGGCTGGCGAGCCCGGTGCGCTGGCTCGGAGGGTAGAAGTCTCCGAGCATCGGCAGCGATATCGTGCCGTAGGCAGCCTCGCCGCACGAGGAGGGGGAGGAGAACGAGCGGAGCGACCCAGAGTTCTGCGGCGGCAGCGTGGCCCCGTCCTCCCCTCCTCTGCGTTATCACGTTCCTGGGTCCTCCCTCGTCTCCATCTCTCTCTCTCTCTCGACCTCTCTCTCTCTCTCTCTCCTTCCCTCTCTCCCTCTCTCTCTCTCTCTTTCTTTGGCGCTTCCTATTTGCTGTTTTCTCGCTGCTGTTCTTCCGCTCCCCCCCCCAAGCGGCGAGGGGCGCTAGGGGGGCAGAGCTACGACTTTTGAAAGGACCAGAGCCCCCACAGCAACGAGCAACAAGGAGGAGACACAACATCAGCAACGAAAAAAAGGAAGATGAGCAGCAGGAGCAGGAGCAGAAGAAGGACGAGGAGCGGGAGGAGGGATACAAATCCTGCCGCATGCGCTCACCATCAAATCCCAGACCCCTCTTAGGGGTCCACCCTGGCCTGGTTGACACCCTGGGGCCAGGGGCCCGAAACGCGCCTCCATAAGCCGCAAAGGACGAACCGAACTCCTCGGCCCCCAGGCCTCTCCTGGGGTCCACCCTGGCCAGTCTTACGCCCCAGATCGATGTCCCCAGAGCCCAGAACGGTCTTCCAGAAGCCGACTAGGGCGGCAAGGACGGTTCGATCCTCGAGCCTCCTCTTCCAGAACTCTAGGACGAGCACTAGCGAGCGCAGGAGGAGGAGGAGGAGGAGGAGCAATTACCCCAGTGCGACCCTACCTAGGAGTTGGAACCCCTAGGAAAGCAGCATTAGTAGTAACGGTAAACGCCGTCCTCCTCCTTCTCCTCATCGTCGTAGTTGCCTTTGCTTTCGCTTGTTTTTGTTTTTGTTTGGTTTTGCTTTTGCTTTGCCTTCGCACACACACACGCATGTTTTTGTATTCGCTCACTGAGCTCTCTGATCGTACTGTTGTACATTGCTTTGCTTAGCCTTTCCTTTGATGTGCTTTGGCTTTTGAGTTGCTTTGCGTTGCGTTGCTTGTGCTTTGCTTTGCTGTTGCTGCTGTTGATTTGCCTTTGCTTTGTTGTTATGTTATGCTATGACATGCTATGATATGCTATGCTATGCTGCGCTATGCTGCGCTATGCTATGCTATGCTGCGCTATGCTGCGCTATGCTATGCTACGCTAGGCTGCGCTATGTTACGCTATACTATGGTATGATATGAAATGCTGCGCTATGCTATGCTATGCTATGCTATGCTATGCTATGCTGCGCTATGCGATGCTATACTATGCTATGCTGCGCTATGCTATGCTGAGCTGGGCGATGCTATGATATGCTAAGCTAAGCTAAGCTAAGCTAAGCCAAGCCAAGCTAAGCTAAGATGAGATACGCAAAGCTAAGGTAAGGGGGCGCAACTGGGGGAACCGCGGGGCGGGGACCGGGGGAACCGCCCGGGGCGAGGAACACTGCCCGGCCCCTTTAAGCTAATAGAGTAGGACCCCTCTGGGCAGAGCCTTGGTAGGGAATTAAAAACATTACGACCAGGAGGTTTTGCTCAGCATGCCGCGGCGGCGGCGGCACCCGGCGACACGCTATGCCCCGCAAGCCGAATATCGCGCCGCTCCGCTCCGTGGGACGGGAGGCTGGATCCAAGCTCAGGGCGTTGACGCTCGGGGCCCATGACGTGATCAGCCTGTCGCGCCAAAGCGTGCTGGGTCATAACCAGCGGCACGACACGCTAGGCCAAAGATCCGGATCGAAATTTGAAGACGGCTCGATCCTCGATACAGGAGGAGTGCTCAGATATTGTTCTATATCATTGTTTCTGGTAGCGGTCGTTATCCAAGGGGTGGGGAGGGGGTTGGGGCCCCGGGTGACGGTGACGCCTGGACAGGCGGGACACGTCGGGGAGAGGGTGCGCTGCGATCGCTACAGTATGTGCTTGAGCACCAGCTGGTGTGGTGGGGGGTCAGAAACCCCCCGCGGGTACAGTCGTCGTTGCCCTTCCTGGAGGATATGAGCAACGGGAGGGGTACGCGGCCTCGCCGACGCCCACTAGCGAGCGCAGGACGATGAGCTGCGTCAGGTTCTGGGCGAAGCCCGCGAGGCCCGTGGCGATCGACCAGAGGGCGATGCCCCCCGCCAGGACGCGCCTGCCGCCGACGCCCCCTCCCCGCGCTCCTCCTCCTCCTCCTGATCCTCCTCCTCCTCCTCCTCCTCCTCCTCCTTCTCCTCCTCCTCCTCCTCCTCCTCGGCATCCTCCTCCTCCTCCAGCTCCTCCACCCTGCACCCGCTCCTCCTCCCCCCGCTCCACGCGCCACCCGCTCGTCCCCCTCCCCCCCAACCCACCTCCCCCCACTCCTCCGAAGCCCCCCGCTCCGCCGCTTCCCCTCCTCCTCCGCTTCCTCCTCGGTCCCTGATCCTGGAAAGTGGCTCCTACAAGTCGCTACCCGAGACGTGTCGGCAGGGTGGACAATGTACGATGTACGATCCTGAAGCTTGACATGTGCAACAGCTTGGCGAATGGAGGGCGGGCCGTTTACAAAAGATGGCTCTCGCCGTAGCACCGCGCGCATTCGTCCTGAAAGTGTGCAAGAGCTTCACGGCTGTAAGGTCGGCTCCTTTGCAAAGTGTGGATCTCGCTTTAGCGCTGCGCACATTGTCTCAATAGCTCGCAAGAGTTCGGCGGGTGGAGTTCAAAGTGTGGCTCTCGCTCTAGCGCCGCGCACACTCGTCATGAAAACTTGCAACAACTTCACGGACGGCAGGTGGGCGTTGTTTAGTGTAGATCTCGTTCTAGCGCCGCGCACATTCATCATGGGGTTGGTTTACACATGTAGATTTCGCTTTTACGCCGCGCATATTCGTTTCAAAAGCTTGCAACGGCTTCACGGATGGAGGGTGGTTCCTTTCCAAACTTTGGCTCTCGCCGTCGCGCCGCGCGCATTGGTCTCAAATGTTTTCAAGAGCTTCGCGGATGGAGGGCGGGCTGTTTCCAAAACGTGGCTCATGCCTTAGCGCCGCGCGCATTCGTTTCAAACACTTTCAAGACTTCGGCGGATGGAGAGCGGCACCTTTTCGAAATGCGGCTCGCGCCTTGGCGCCGCGCGCATTTGTCCGATTGCCATTCTAATGGTTGGCGTCTCAGGAAAGGTGTTCAGGCACGATTTGGGATTTTCATGGCGCAGTCCCAGGGAGGGTGTTCTGGCACGGTTCAGGATCGCCAGGACGCGACAAGAACGTTGTTTCGCAGCGTTGACTCCCAAGAGTTGTGTTTTGTCACGACTGGGGATTCTCAGACGGTTGTCTTCCAACAGCGGGGAACTTCCCGCCGTGACATCACATGTTTGTTGGGACTTCTGAAGAGATAACTTGGAAGGTTTCTTTATTGCAGCATCGTTGATGCGCCTTGGGTTTACTCTTGTCCTCTTCTTCCTCAGCCTATTCCTTCTCCTCCTCTTCTTCCTCTTCCTCCTCCTCCCCCCTCCCCCCGTTCCACCCCCTCCCCCCCAGCACCAGGATCAATGCTTTACGGCTCCGGCCCCCGGAGGCCGCAACCAAGGAGAAACGCCAGGGTTGAGAAATCAGGAGGGAGGAGGAGAAGGAATAAGAGGAAGAAGAGGAAGACGAGGAGGAGGAGGAGGAGGAAGAGGAGGAGGAGGAGGAGGAGGAGGAGGAGGAGGAGGGGGAGGAGGAGGGGGAGGAGGAGGACAACAGACCGTCGAAGATCTGGGCTCTGGCCCCCCGCTCCTCCTCCCCACGGCCCAGCGCGCGCCTGCGGTCGACGATCTGGCGGTCGGCGAGCGACCCGAACAGGGTGGCGGAGATCATGTACACCTTCGCTGGCCGAGCGGGCCCCTGCTCCCCCTCCCTCTCCTCCTCCGCCTCCTCCTCCCCCCCTCCTCCCCCCCTCCTCCTCCTCCTCCTCCTCCTCCTCCTCCTCCTCCTCCTCCCTCCTCCCTCCTCCTCCTCCATCCCCCCCTTCCTTATCTTATCCGCATCCTCCCTCCCTGCTCCCCCTCAAGCTCGAGCTGGTGGCTCTCCCTCCTCCTCCTCCTCCTCCTCCTCCTCCTCCTCCTCCTCCTCCTCCTCCTCCGCCGAATCGTGTCGTCGCCTCTCCTGTCGTCGTGGCTTTCCTTCCGAGGACTCGGAACGCCCGCGTGCGGGCTCTCGACCCACGTCTTGATCCTTGCGATCCTCGGATGCCTCGAACCTCGATCAAAGGAGGCCTCGAACCTCGAACCCTGATCCTGGGAGGCCTCGATCCTCGCGATCCTCGAAGGCCTCGATCAACGGAGGCCTCGAACCTCGAACCTTGATCCTGGGAGGCCTCGATCCTCGCGATCCTCGAAGGCCTCGATCATCAACGGAGGCCTCGAACCTCGATTCTGGGAGGTCTTGGAGGCCTGGTCGTGGGCGCGCGGCCCCCCGCGCGTGGCCACGGCGCAGCAGGCGAGGGCCCGGAGCCCGCCCGATGGCCCTCGCCCTCCGCCCCCCGCCCGTTCGATCGCCCTGCGCCCTCCGCCCCCCCCCCTCCCTTGCCCTCGCCCTCGCCATCCGCCGTCCCCCCCCCTCGCCCCCTCCCTCGCCCTTCCCTCCGGCCCCCCCGCCCCCTCCCTCGCCCTTCCCTCCTCCCTCCCCCCCGCCCCCTCCCTCGCCCTTCCCTCCGCCTCCCTCCGCCCCCCGCTTCCCTCCATCCGCCCCCCCCCCGCCCCCTCCCTCGCCCCCTCCTCGCCCCCCCCTCGGCCCCACCCCTCCCCCCCCTCGCCCTCGCCCTCGCCATCCGCCCCCCGTCCTCCGCCCTCGCCCTCCGCCCCCCTCGCCCCCCCCCTCGCCCTCGCCCTCCCGCTCGAGCGGGGTGCCCGCGTGCGGCCCCGCGGGAGGAGCTCGCGCGCGACGGGCTGCCTTCTGGCACCGGGGGGGGCACCCCGCCATCGCAGCCTCGCCGAGTCACGGCCCTCGCACTCGCCCCCCTGAACAAAAACTCTATATGAACATACAGTCGGACTCGAGTGGACAGGACTCGCGAGGACGCAAGACCCTTCCGAGGGCCACATTGCCACAGGAATGTAGGAAGCATGGGTCGCGAGACACAGGACACAAGGGTACCCTTGATTTGGCCGGGTCGACCTACTAATCTGGGCCGACTGTACTGCTCTCCTCACGCCCCGGTGCTTTCCTCTTGGGCCGACGAGGCACGCGTGCCAAAGGCGCGCATATGCGAAAGGCGCGTATGCCATAGCGGGCGTTTCGCTGAAACTGTCCTGGGCATGTAGCTCTCGCCTTAGCGTCGCGCACACTCGTCTCAAACGATTGCAACAAATTCACAAATGGAGGGCGGCTGGCTTTCAAAATGGGGCTGTCGCCTTAGCGTCGCGTTCGCTCGTCTTGAAAGCTTGCCACAGCCTCACGGATGGAGGGCGGATGGTTTTTAAAATATGGCTCTCGTCTGAGCGCTATGCACATTCGCTTCTGCGCAAATTGGTCTTAGACGTGTACAACGGCTTGAAGGATCCGTAAGATCGGATTCCCAGGAATGGCGTTCTGGCAAAATCTAGGAGTGGCTAAACGCAGAAGCTACCATGATTCGCGGTGTTGGTGTCCAAAGAAAAATGGTCTGGAACGATTTGGACTTGTCGGGACGCAACAGTCACGTTGATCCACGGCGCTGAAGTCCCAGGAATGGCGTGGTGGAACGATTTCGGATTGTCAGACGGTTGCGTTTTACTGGGTCACTTCCCGCAATGTAAATACATTATTTCTGGGACATGTGAAAGGGGAACTTGGAGGAAGGTTTTTGCAACATCGTTGATGCGTCTTGGGTTTGCACTGCCCCTCCTCCTCCTCCTCCTCCTTCTCCTCCTCCCCCTCCTCCTCGCCCTCCTCCTCCTCCTTTTCCTCCTCCTCGTCCTCCTCCTTCTCCTCCGCCTCCTCCATTCCTTTTCCTTGTAGATAACTCCTCCCTGTCGCACCCCGAGGCCGGTCGAAAGGGCGGGCTGGGCGTCTCACCTGAGACTTCCTCACCATTTATGGCCCTGATGCTTTAACATCGACAACCGTTTCACATATTGAGGGCGGGTCACTTCCAAAATGTGGCTCCCGCCGTAGCGCAACGCAAATTCGTTCCAACATTTGGACAGAGCTTGACGGATTGAGGGCGGGTCGTTTTCAAAATGTGGCTCTCGCCTTAGCGCCGCGCGCATTCGTTTTAAACATTGGAAGGGCTTCACAAATTAAGAACGGGTGGTTATCAAACTGTGGCTCTCGCCTGAGCGCCGCGCACATTCGTCTTTAAAATTTGCAGCGGATTGAGAGCGGATCGTTTGCAAAGTGTGTCTCTCGCCTTAGCGCCGCGCAATTCGTTCTTACAATTTGGAAGAACCTCACGGATTGAGGGCGGCTCCGTGTGGCTCTCGCCTTAGCGCAGCGCACAGTCGTATTCATTTACACATTCCAGTTTCACAGATTGAAGGCGGTTCATTTTCAACATGTGGTTCTCGCCTCAACGCCGCGCACATTGTTTAACGTTTGCAAGAGTTTCACTGACTCTCATGGTTAACGTACCAGAAATATTGTTTTGGAGCGACTCAGGATTGTTCGGCTGTCAGGGCGCAACAGATACGTTGCTTCGCGGCGTTGAAGTTCCATGGATGGTGTTCTGGCGCGATTCAGGATCGCCAAGACGTAACAGTCAGGTTAACGCGTGGCGCTGAAGTCCTGAGAGTGGTGTTTAAGACACGCTTCACGGTATTCACACGGTTGTTCCCCACCAGGGCAATTCCCTGAATGGAAATGACCTTTTGTAGGGGCCTATCAAAAGGGTTCTTGGAGGGACGATATACATCAACATCGTTGATGAGTCTTGGGTTTGCACTGGTCCTTATCCTCCTCCTTTTCCTCGTCCTCCTCCTCCTCCTCCTCCCCCTCCCCCGTCGGAAGAGCGCCAGAACCATGCCGGTAGTTGGCAAGGCAGTCTGGTAGTCCTTCAGGTGCAGGTCGTGCTTGATGGGTTCCTTTCCGCGGCTAGGGTAAGGGCGAGCGGCCAACAGGAGGGCAGTCCCCAGGCCCCAGGCCCCCTCGGGTCGCGACAATCACTCCGACGAATCATTGTTTGTTCGTTTCCGCCTCTGGGGACACTCGCCGGGCCCCGGGACGGTCAAAACCCAGTCAGGATGAGAACCCGTTCCCGGGGAATGGGTCGAGACCCCCGGGGGTCCACGCCATGAAGAACATGACGTCGGGGGTCTGGGTCCGTCCGTCCCCGGACATCCTCATGATAACAACAAGCGGCAAGCACAAACACAACTGCCGATGTCTTGTTTGTTGTCAGTGCGAGGCCCTCGGAAGTCTGGACGTTTTCCCGGTTCCATCCCGATTCTGTTTTGTCTTCGGAGTCGAAGCCCGAAGCCAACCTGATCCGGAGGTCCGAATTGGCGAGCAAAAGGTGCTGCCTCCATCTTCTTGAGCCGGCAGGTCCATGGGGCTGACGCCCCCCACCTTCCCCCCCCCGAGAAGCCTCCCAAAGGTCCCCCGAGGCGTTTCCCACGGGTCGTTTCGGACGAGGAGGGGGAGCACGGGAGGGCGAGGAGGGTAGCGAATCAGCTCACGTGGCTGGTTTGCCCGGCGCCTCACGGCGCCAACGCATCGAAGAACGCCTCATGGCGGCGAGGCCAAAACCAGGTGCACGCAGCAGATTTCGCGACCCCACCTTTCCCAAAGCCCCCTCTCCCCCCTGTCGTCCGACCCGAAGAGGTTCGACCCCCTCCGAAGACCCGTAGATCCGAGCTTGGCGAAAAAATGCCACATCAAGAAAAAACACGACTGGAACCCTCGGCCCCATCCTGCTGTGGCGTTCTTCGAGCCGGATCTATCTGTGATAATCCCGGGGCTCGAAACAAGGCAACGTCGCCCGATTTGAAATAGAAGGTGCCACGCCAGGATCTCAAGGACCCCCCCAATGGTGCCTGTCGTTCGGTGTTCGGGTCGCAACGCGGGTCTCCGGCGGCCGTTCGGGATGATCAAGGCCCCCCCCAGAAACCTCTCGGCAAGACGCGGCTGCTGAAGGCATCCCGAAGCTGGAACACCGCCGAAAACCAACGAAAACAACACCGGAAAAGGAGGAGGAGGAGGAGGAGGAGGAGGAGGAAAAGGAGGAGGAGGAGGAGGAGGAGGACGAAGGTAACATCGCCCGTTGCGGAACAAATTGTACGCCGGGATCTCGGGGGCAGCTCCCGCCGCCTGCCGCCCGAGAAAACCCTCGGGAGCGCCCCCTTCAAAATGCGGCGGGGGCCTTGGGCAAGGAACCCTTAGCTAAGGAACCCACGGTCTGGAGGCCAGTGGAATTCCAATCGAAGCTTGGCCATGGATATCACCGCTGCCCTCCTCAGATAAGGAATCCTCCAAGGTCTGCAGCATCCTGGGCGCACTCCTTGACCGACGCCCCCACCGTGCAGGGCGGCAGCCGTGGAAGCCCAGACATTCGGGCGTCGTGAAAAAAACGGCCGCCCCCTACAGCGAGGTCCACGTCGTCACCGTCGTCGCCTAGCAGGTTTCTGGGCGTCTCTTGAGGTTCAGGGGTGATTTTTTCCAGGTGTTGCCGCAGGTGTCCCTGGCAAGAGGTGGCCGCAGGATGTCCGCGGCGGCCCCCGCCAAAATCTCAGGGATCTCAGGGTAAGCCCCCGCCGCCTGCAGGAGGCGGAGGATGCGGAGGAGGGCGGGGAGGCCGAGGAAGCACAGCGTTGCATGCCAAGTCAATTCCTCCCTGCCTACACCGACTCGGATCGGGCCTCGACCGCAATCTGGCGGAGGGCGGATGCCTCCAGCAGGTGCCGTCGCCTGCCACGGAGCGGGAGTCGGAAAGCAACTCGTGCCACAGCGGTGAGGTCAGCGGCCTCTTGATCTGTCAGGGGGCGGCCCAATGCCTTAGCTCGGCTGGCCGCAAGACGAAAACGCTGGTAGAGGGCAGAAAGGCGAAATGGCCACGGGATACGGGCTCGGGGCAACCCCGGCACCGCTGCCGCAGCCCGAGGCGGACGAGGACAGAGGGGGGGAGGTCAGAGCGGAGAGCAAGGGCCAGCATGGTGGTGGAGACGCATGCAATGGTAGAAGCAATGCGCGAGCGAGGCCGATGGGACGCCTTCGCGACCGTAGATGCACCCTTGGAGCCGCGGCATTCTGTGACCTGTGACCCAAGCCAACCGCCCAGGTTCGGATGCACGTGCCGGCCCAGCCGGGCGGGGCCTGGGCCAAGGCACGCTGCGCTTCCCCCCAGTCCACGACTCCCGCTCCCAACGACGGGACGGACCACTTCCGAATGCGGCGCTCGAACAAGGGCACCAGCGGCAGGGAGAAGACATCGCCCATGAGGGCTGCATGAGATACTTGCTGCCAGTGGGGCTTGCGATCCTAAGAGCCAGCGCGGAACGCCTCCACCGCCCTCCGCCCGCTCACCCGCAATCGAACCTCCTCGGGAAACCCTCTGGCAGCGTCTCCAATAGGATAAGCGACGGGACGGGACTTCCAGAAACTCGGGGCCTGAAGCGGGCCTGCCAAGAGGGCTGTGCTGCAACGGTTCCTGATTTCGTTTTTTTAAACGCGCGAACGCAGCCTGCCACCGCGGAAGTGCGACCAGGGCCGCCCTCATCAAGGCGGCCGCGGAGGACGCATGTAAAGACAGAGCCCTCGGCCCAGAGGAGCACCCTAAGTTGAACCAGTCACTATAGCGGAACGCCGTGACTGGCATCCTAAAGATCCGCGCGAGCAGCGTCCTCTCAATGCCTGCTGCTTGCCAGGACAGCGGAAAGAGCTGAGCCACGCGGGAGGTAACAGGGAGAGCACGCAAGAGGTACAAAGAAACTCCTGTGGCAAGGTCTTGCCTGCAACCAGCTATGGCGCGAGTCCGCTGGATCAGTTTGCCCAGAAGGTCGACCCAATTCTTGCGCTCATCCGCATCTGGGCCAATCCAGCAGCCGAGGTATGGGACAACTGCGCGAACCCTGAAATTAGCCCAGCTGGCGTCGGCCGAGACGAAGAGAGAGCGAATGAGCTCCTCGAGCTGCGCATTAAGTGCTGTTCTGCCGAGAGAGGGACAGCGAAACAGTTGGAAGCTTGCCGCGCGAGCCCTGCAACGGCGGCCGCGTTCCTGAACGCGCGGGCCAGCTCTCGAAAGCCCTCGGGGGCCAGGACGACCGCGGCGACGTCGTCGGCGCCAGCTCTAACCTGGCCGCGCCCAGGGGCCTGCATGGTTTGGAACATGCCCCACAGGAAAACATTCGCAGCGATCGCGAACAAACCCCCACTCAGCGGGCATCCCTGGAGGACGCCCGAGTGCGCGCAGTACCACAGGAACCACGCGACCCTGACACTGACAGGGACAAGGATTCAAGACAGAAAATCCTCCAATCAACTGCTTGCAGCCCCTAGGAAGTTTCACAACGTCGACCGCCATCAGGAGCCAGCTCTGGCCCACCGACGGGAAGGCGAGGGCGGCCGCAGGACGTTGCAAGCAGCTGGCGAGTCTGGCGTAGCAGTCAAGCTCGAAGACGTGCTCTAGAACGTTACGACCTTTAATGAACCCATTCTGAATGGGAGCGCCGATCTGCTGCACCACGGTGGACGGTCCTACATTCGCCATCGCGGCGACGACCATGTTCGTAGAGTGTTTTTTTCCATGTCGCCGTTTCGTGTCCGCTCCAAAGCGTCACTAGCCGCGGGGCCTCAACCGCCACCCCCACAGCTCCAGAACCGGGTACTGCGAGGGCGTTGGTTTTGGCCGCACTGTGTCCGTGGGCCACGATCAGATGATGAACGCCGTGCCACCTCCCCAGTGGCACAGCGGCCAGAGCCGAAGGCCAGCGTTCAGAGACGACAGTGCCCCTGAAGTTCATTGCACAGTGGCGTCAGCCCTCTGCCGACACTGCTTGCACACACTGTGTGCGCAAGCCCCAGGGGACGTAAACAATATGACATATTGCTTACTCAGGCCCTCGAAGCCGTCGGCCCCGCCTCGGCAAGACTCCCCCAGATCCAACGTTCACAGCAGCATACCCTGAGACAGAGCTGTTTCGGCTCCAAAAGACACTCCAGCAGGGACTAGCCACCCACGCCCTGCACGGAGGTCAACCCACGCCTCGGCAACAGCCATATGCCTCCGAGTCAAAAGACGGAGGCGAGCTTCAAAGTTTTGCTGAGCCGTACCAGGCAGGCTCAGCCTCACACAGTGGTGAGCATGCAGGAAAGCATCACACATGCAGGCACACAGCAGCGACACATTCGGGGGAAGAGGATAGAGCTGAACCAGCGTGGCAGTTCTTGAGACCAATCGGGCGGGTCTCGGCCGCTCTCCGAAAGACGTTCCGGCCACTCGGGTCGTCTCCCTCGAGGACTCCTGTGGGAACAGAGACCTGGACCGAGGCGAAGAAGGGGAGGGGCACGAGGAACCCCCGGGAGAGCCAGAAGAAGACGCGCACGAGGACCTCAGGGCCCCCACCCGCGAGCCACGCTCGACGCGCCAAGCCGTCAGGGCCCGGCTCCGTCACTGGGGCCCGTCGCAAAAAGTTCCGGAGAGCGAAACAGGGAAGGGGGAGGGAGGTCAGAGAAGTCGGGGGACGCGGCAGAGAACCGCTCGAGGTACCTCGGGCCCCAGGCGGGAACCAGGTGATGCTTGTCAAGAATCGGGCCCCAGTAGCAGCCCCGGGAACCCAGGGAACCCAGGGAACGCGGGGAACCCGATGAACCCGAGGAACCTTCCCTGCGGACCCCGAGGAACCCAGCGAACCCGAGGAAGCTCCGAAAAACGGGCAACGTAACAATGGGAGGCACCGGCCGGGGGCAGGGAAACCGAGGAACCCGAGGAACCCGCAGGACAAGCGTGAAAGCGTGCCATTGTCGCGCCAGAGCGGACGAAGCGTGAAAACACGTGGGTCCTCTTCGCTCCAGAGCGGAGCAAGCGGGAGAACACGTGGGTCCCTTTCCCTGGGCGGACGAAGGGTGAGAACCCGTGGGTCCCTGTCGCTCCAGAGCCGAACAGGCGTGAACAGGCGTGAAAAGACGTGGGTGCCCTTTCGCCGCAAGAGGCCTCCCCAGGAGGCCGCAGGTGGCCTCCCCAGGGCCCCAGGGCGGAACGTGTCAAACTATCTCGCGCATCTGGTGTCGATTCGTCAATGTTTGTCTGGCTCTTGTGGCCCCCCCCCACTCTTGAGGGCCAGGCGACCACATGTTAGATATCCCTCCCTCTGGGTGGCCCGGACACGTGAAAACACGTGGGCCCCTGACGCCCCAGAGCAGAACAAGCGTGAAATTCGTGTCCCTTTCGCCCCAGAGCGGAACAAGCGTGAAAACACGTGGGCCCCTTTCGCGCTGGAGCGGAACAAGCGTGAAAACACGTGGGTGCCCTTTCGCGCTGGAGCGGAACAAGCGTGAAAACACGTGGGTGCCCTTTTGCCCCAGAGCGGAGCAAGCGTGAAAACCCGTGGGTCCCTTTCGCGCTGGAGCGGAACAAGCGTGAAAACATGTGGGTCCCTTTCGCCCCAGAGCAGAAGAATTACAAGCGTGAAAACACGTGGGTCCCTTTGGCGCTGGAGCCGAAGAAGAACAGGCGTGAAAACACATGGGTCCCTGTCGCCCCAGAGCGGAACAATCGTGAAAACACGTGCGCCCCTGTCGCTCCGGAGCGGAACAAGCGTGAAAACACGTGGGTCCCGCTCGCCCCAGAGCGGAACAATCGTGAAAACACATGGCTTCAGCTCGGGGCAACCAAGTCAGATACACCTCTGGGTGGCCTGGGCACGTCAAAACACGTGTTTCCAGCGAAGGGCCTCCATCTTAGATATCCCCCAGGGTGGCCTGGACACGTGAAATCACGTGGATCCATCTGAATGAAAACAATCATGTCAGGTGCCCCCTCCGGGCGACCTGGGCATGTGAAAACAAGCATTTCGCCTGAGACATCCCCTGAATTCTGGCCCCCGCTCGAGACATCCCCCAACTCTGCCAAACCAGCGTTTCGCCTGAGACATCGTCGACAAACTTGTATAAAACAGGCGTTTCGTCTGCGCCATCCTCAAAATCCGAATTCGCTGGCCCTACGCGACTTGCTATGCATCGCAAAATAAATCTGCCAGCCCTACGCAAGTCGAGGCCAGGGGGGTGACCAGCTGAAAGAAAGCCCTGGGCCCCAGCCCTTTCCGGGAAAATGTGGATCTCGCTTTTGCGCCGCGCACATTCGTCTCTAGATGCTGCACCAATGTCAAAGGTTTTGATGGTTGAATTCCCAGGAATGGTGCTCTGGCGCGACTCAGGATTGCCAGGACGCGCCAGTCAACTTGATTCGCGGTGCTATAGTCCCAGGAATGGCATTCTGATGCATCGGTCACGTTGATCCGCGGCGTTGAAGTCCCAGGACTCGAAACAAGTTCTTGTAGGGACATCTGAAGGCCTCCTGCTCTTCCTCCTTCTGAGCGTCTTCCCCTCGTCACCTCGCCCCTCCTCCTCATTACCAGCGTACCTGCATGGATGGACCCAAGATCCAAGGATGTAGCCTTGATCGGCAGAGGCAGGGATGGGACGAGGGGCTGGGGATGGCGGTAGAGATAATCTGCATCTGGGTGGTAGGCGAACTGCCAGGTCCCATTGCCCAGCTCGTCGGCGGGAACGCGTAGTGCTACCATCCCAGGCTGCACGAGCGCGCTCGAAAACAAAAGCTCGGCCGTGCACGACATTCTGCGCAATGACCCCTCCAGCAGCTGGGAGATCACGCCAGTGGGTCCCACTCACTGCACGGCCATACCCAAGAACCACTCCGCGTACTACAAACCTCGTCCCTTCTCCGTGCCTCCCCCCTTCCCTCGTCCCACGTCCCCCCACCCTACGTTCGCCATGCTCCCTCCCCTCTCTTCCATCATCACTGGAGCCCTCTACCTCTTCTCCCACCTCCCTCCTCCATTCTCGCCCCTTCGTCGTCGCCCCTCCCTCCCTCCCTCCCATCCCTTCCCTCCCTTGCCCACTATCGATCCGCCCTTGCCGCACACTCCAATCCTTCAGGGCGCTCAGGATGTAGCGGTCCATGAAGTTCAGCAAGTTGATCACCGAATGGAGGAGAGCGAGAGAGAATACCGGAGTGACAGCCAGGCCGAAGACCCGAACACCAGGCGTCGTGTTTTTTCAAAACGTTGCCTTTCTAGACGTCTCGACCCCTTTTTGGGACCGGGTTTCTTCCCCAGCTGTTTGTTAGCAGTCCCGGGGCCCAGCGAGAGCTCGGGGAGTCCGAAAAGAGCAAAAAAGACATCCCGTCGTGATGGTGCCTCGACGCGAGAAAACTGTTTTCGGGGCATAACTCGGGCCTCGGGCGGCCATTCGGGACGATCTGGCACCCCCGGAACGCTCTCGGCAAGGCGCACATCCCGAGGCTGGAAAACCGTTGAGAGCCGACGAGAACGCCGGCACGCCTCGACTCCCGGCGCCCGAAAGCGCCGTCGTGCTTTTTTCCGCAGCGCGAAGAGGTGCAGAGGGCAGAGAAGAAAGTCGGCGGCGAGCCCAGGGGGGACGTGCGAGGGGGCAGGCCTGCTCAGAGGGTGGCGGGGCTTTTCAGGAGCCCCCTGGCCTCGCAAGAAGCCGCCCCTGTCTTCGAAGGAGGCGTGCCCCCTCTCACTGCCACTCTGGGCTCGCCGCGGAACAGGGCAGGACGGCCAGGCCGAAGAGCTCGGCCTCTCGAGCGCGGGAGGTGGCCGCCAAGGCCGGTGCGGCAGGAGAGTCCAGGCTCGAATCGATAAGTCGGATCGGCGATCGAAACGAGTCGGATCGGCGGACATCGGCGGTGCAGTAAGGCCTCCGTTGAGAAAACGGGGCGCAATTCGGAATCCGCGGCCGGACCAAATCGGAATCGGAATCGATCGAGATCGAACCGAATCGGGTCGGAGGAGTCGAAATGAACCCTGAAGAGGGGGAGTGACTGGAGGAGGAGGCAGAGGGAGGAGGGGGAGGAGGGAGCAGGAGGAGGGAAGAGGGAGAGGCAGGGGGGGTAAGAGGAATGAGGGGGAGGAGGAGGGAGGAGGAGCAAAAGGAGGAGGATACTAATCCTCCTCCTCCTCCTCCTCCTCCTCCTCCTCTTCCTCCTCCTCCGACCTCCACTCAAGATCATCCGCTCTTCCTCGTCTTCCTCCTCCTCCTCCTCTTCCTTCTCCTCCTCCATCCCTTCCCGGTGTAAAAAACTGCTCCCTGTCGCATAACACCTCCCTGTCGCACCCCCACCTGTGTCGATAGGGCGGGTTGGGCGTTTCGCCTGAAACGTACCCACCATTCGTGATCCTGAAGCTTGAAATTTGCAATACTTTCACTCATGGAGGGCGGATCGTTTTCAAAATGTGGCCCTCGCCCTAGTGCCGCGCACAGTCACCTTCGAAGATCGCAGCAGTTTCACGGATGGAGGGTGGTTGGTTTCAAAATGTGGCGATCGCCTTAGCGCAGCACGCATTCGTGTCAAAAGGTCGCAACAGCTTCACAGATGTAAGGTGGCTTCTTTTCAAAATGTGGCTCTCGCCCTAGCGCAGCGCACAATCGTCTGAACACGTTGCAGCCGTTTCAAGGGTTCGTATGGTTGAAGTCCTGGGAATTATGTTCTGGCACGACTTACATTTGCCAGGACCCAACAGCTCAACTTATTCGCGGTGTTGAAACCACAGGAGCTGCGCTCTGGCACCATTTAGGATTGTCAGGACGCAACAGTCACGTTGGTCCGCGCCACTGAAGTTCCAGACATTGCGTTCTGGCGCGATTGAAGGCTCTCAGACGGTTGTCTTCTAATTGGCCACTCCCTCCTATGAAACCAAACTCTTGTAGGGACATAGAAGAGGGGACAAGGGAGGGCATATTGCAACATCCTTGATGCGACTTAGATTTACCCTGGTCCTCCTCGATTAGCCTCCTCCTCCTCCTTTTCCTCCTCCTCCTCCTCCTCGAAACATTTTAGACTCCCACGAAAGATGTGCAATGCCAGCAGGAATGATTCTCGCGCGATGCCCTGTCACCGTGTGTTGTGGTCCCTCCTTCACACCGTCTGGTGGGCGGTGGATGGCGATACGACGTCAAGTGGCTTGCTCCAGGTCTGCCTGGGTCATCTTCCAGGCGCATCAAGTATGAGGATGGTAATGGTAAGAGCAGCGCAGCGGCAAAATTCTCCTCCTCGGACCTCCACTCAGGATCCGCCTCTCCTTCCCCTCTCCCTTCTCGGGCCCCCCCCCCTCCCAGGACAGTGTGTAGTCCTTCCGCCTTCCTTGGTGGCAGAGCGCCGCAGCAGGAGGGATCGGCTGCGTCTGACCCAGACCCCAGAGCCGTCAGCGCGAGGAAGAAGGATGAGGAAGAGGAGGAGGAGGAGGAGGAGGAGGAGGAGGAGGAGGAGGAGGAGGGAAGAAGACAATACCTATGCCTCCGACGTAGTGGCCTTATCCCAGCGTGAGCGACCAGTCCTGGCGCTTTCATTGGATGTGGAGCAAGCAAAAAAAAATGTAATTGAACAGCTCTTGCACATTTGCCGGACTTTCCCCTCTTGGATGTCCGTTTCCCTCCCGGGTCGTTTTGTTGACAGCCTCAGAGCCCGGTGGGGGTCTCAGAGGCCGAAAAGTGTGAAAAGCCTTACGTCATGTCAGAACGGGTCCCAGCGGCGATCCGAGAAATCCGCGCGGACCTCCGAAAGTATGTTTATGCAATTGGCGTATCTTCGTCTATTCTCCCTCGGTGCCAACAACGACTACTAGGTCGCCACTTGCACAAGCGATCGTGCGACTGCCAGCAAGCCTGGAGCGCTGGCATTCCATTTGTATCCTGAGGCGAAGGATGCCGTGACTCATGGGGGCCAGCTTTATGCTGCTGCCTTCTCTAAAACTGTAGAACAACAGACAATGGCACAAACATCAGCTCTCGGAGGTCATCGCGGATTTCTTGGATCGGCGATGGGCCCCGATGCCTGAGGCGCCGCCAGGGGGCGCTCAGCGCCGATCCAAGAACTCCGCGCGGAGCTTCGAACGTTTATACCCCAAACAGTGCTTGCACTTATGGGTTCTTATTTCTCTTCAAGGAGCTGGGCCGTGTGGTCGGTCTGGCGGCTATGTGGCCGCCGTCGCCGCCGCGTCGCCGCTTCGTCGCCGCCTCGTGGCCTGGGCCGTGTGGTCGGTCCAACGGCTGTGCCCGTCGTCGCCGCCCCGTCGCCGCCTCGTAACCGCCCGGTGTCTGGGCCGTGTGGTCGGCCTGGCGGCTGTGTGGCCGCCGTCGCCGTTGCGCATTGCAATGCAATCGCTTGCAATGCAATCGATTGCAATCGATGGCAAAACATAGATGGCACTGCATAAATTGCACCACATACTTACAAGACTGCAATACATTCGATTGCAATCCAATATTTGGCAAAGCAATCGATTGCAATTCAGTCGATTACAATCGACTGTACCACATAGCTTACACCACATAGCTCACACCACATAGATGAGTACGTCAGCTCCAAATTACCACATGGATTGCACCACATAGCTTACACCACGTGGGTTGCACCACATACGAGAATACGCTAGCTCTTACCACATCCATTGCATCACGTAGCTTGCACCACGTAGCTCACACCACATAGACGAGTACATCAGCTCCTACCACATCGATTGCACCACATAGCTTTCACCACGCAACTAACACCACATACACGAGTACGCAGCCTCTCACCACATAGGTGGCAGGCACCACGGAGCTTATACCAAATAACTCACACCACATGCAACAGTACGCAATCTCCTACCAAACAGACTGCACAACATGGCTTACACCACTACACCACGTAGCTCATTCACAACACGTGTATGAATACGTGAACTCCTATATATACACGCACACGCGCACTTTGGCTGCTGCCGCGAGGCTCGAGCCGGTCTTGCACTACATATAATTGACCACATAGACTGCACAGTATATATTGCACCACGTATAATGCACCACATAGGTTGCATCACATGTATTGCTCCACATAGGTTGCACCACAGAAATTGCATTACACAAACTGCGCCACATTTATTACCAGAAACACACTGTTCGGAGTCCACGCTGGCTAACATCTGTATGTTAATTTTCTTTGATGCACGGACCGAAAGATGCGATGCCTTGATTTCTTCAGCACGCGATCCCCAGAAGGCCCGACACATTCCCCAGAGCTGATTTTATCCCGAACTCTTTCTTGAAGGTCCGGTGGCCTGGCGACAGCCACTGGAGGCCGGCGATGGTCAAAGACCTTCCGTCGTGCTTTTTGTGTCTCACGACGCGACGCAGGGTCGGAACGGCCGTTCTTCCTTCTTCGATCTTCGAGGGAAGGGCGAGGAAGCGGAGCGGGGCTGCGCAGGGGCCGAAAACGGTAAGAAACAAACTCCAAATCGTTCTTGTTCCAAGACGCGGGGATGTCAGGGGAGGTCGGGCGGGGCTAGGACCAAGATAAATCGCTCCAGAGCGTCCCGGAACGCTGTCGGAGCGTCCTGGAGCGCCTTGAGAAGGCCGCGGCGCCCTACGTACACACCCCTCAGAACCGCCGGACCGTAGAGATTTTCCGATGTATCCCGACTCGAGGGCGGGGGCGAAGGCTCCGCCTTCCAGGACGAGGCGAACACGAGGCGACGAATACTCGGCGAACAGGATTGGGGTTTCGCCGCTGGCCCAGAAGGGCGGGCCTCCCGCGGCGTGGACGCGGCCCCGTTCGGGAGCGTGGCCATGCTCGCCAAAGGGCCCCCGTGCCCTGACGCCTTGGCTCTTCAGCCCCCGCCCACTGGGGGGCGGCGTGCCGTGGGTTGGAGGCCTTCCCCCCGCTCCTTCCTCCCTCTCTCCCTCCCTCCCGCCCGCCCGCCCTCCCTCCCTCCATGCCGCCCTCCCTCCCTCCCTCCCTCCCTCCCTCCCTCCCTCCGTCCCTCTTCCTTATGAATGAGCAGTTCCTCCCTGTCCCAGCCCGAAGCGGATCGGCGGGGCGGGCCAGGCGCTTCGCCTGAGACTTCCTCGCCGCGTACGACCCTGAAGCTCGGAATCTGCAAGGAATCTGCAAGAGTTGCACGGATGGAAGGCGGGTGGTTTTCAAAATGAGGCTCTCGCCTTAGCGCCGCGCGCATTCGTCTCAAAAGTTTCCAAGAGCTTCACGGATGGAGGGCGGGATGTTTTCAAAATGGGCTCTCGCCCCAGCGCTGCGCACATTCGTCCTAAAAGTTTGCAATAGCTTCACGGATGGAGGGCGGTGGTTTTCAGCATGTAGCTCTCGCCGTCGCGCCACGCACATACAATTTGAAGCTCGCAAAGGAAGGAAAACACCACTTGCATTTCGACGTCTCAAAATGGGGGAAACGAGGAGTGGGGGGAGGAGGAGGGGGGAGGGGAAAGGCAGAGGGGGGCGCCAGGCCGCGCTTCCGACCATTCCCCAGCCGTTGGCGCTTGGCAACAGGCTTCTCAGTATCATAATGATCTAGAAAACACCTCAGGCCTTTACCCGTCAAGCTCGCACCCGAAGCTGCGCCGCAGGTACTTGGCGATGAAGAAGTGCGGCAGGTATCCCGCAAGGCTGCAGGCTGGGCGCTGTGGGGTCGGCCCTGGATGAGGCTAGGCATGGGCTGGGCAGAGTTCTGGTCGATGCCGAAATCTGCCACCTCTTGACAATGCTCATGTGCCCGCAAGGCCATCGGCACAACGAGCCATCTCGTAGGCCTCATCGTCGCAGATCAGGAGGCATAATTACGGACTGGAAGTGGTTGCAGCCGATCATCATCTCGGGGAGCCAAAGTTGTTTCTCGCTGGGCATGTTCCTGCACGCAGTCCAGCACGCGCTGGGGGCGTAGCTGCGTTTGCGCACGCTTATCGGGAGGTCCCGGCCCACACGTAGCGCATACTCTCGCTGGTCTTGAGCGTCACGCCACTTCGGCATCTCGAGGGCGTACTGGTCGTGAAAGCTCGTCGTGTCCTGCTGGCTCCCGAACCGAACCACGTGTGACGTGGTGAAGTTGCACGTCCACGCCTTGCTCCTGTGACGGTAAGAGCCAGGCATCGCGCTCTGCAATTCCTTGAAGTGGGCATCTAGTTTCGTCTTGGAAAGCTTGTGCGGAAATCCACGCACCCAAATCTTGGTGGGGTCGGCGGCATCGTCATTGATGGTGATCTCCTCGGGGCCAAGGCACCTGATCTTGGAGCATCTGTCCGCGCTGGTGTCAAACGGGCGGGGCGAAGCAGTAGTAGAAGTTGAAAATTGAGGTGCCTGGGGGTCGTTAAGCTTTGTCTAGATTTCCTGGAGCTGCCGCAACAGCCGCAGTAGTACCCGCACGGCGCCATCTCCAGTGCGCATCGTCTCGTACTCGTCGACCTGAGGAGGGCCTCCACGGCGCAACTCGTCTAACTCTTTCTTCAATTTGGCAAACCGCTGGTCGTTCTCCGTCTTGATGGTGTCAAGCTTCGGGGACAGCTGGCTGCAAACTGCCTGGCTCGCAGCCGCCAGGTCCATCAACGCTGCCACCGAGGAGCACATATGATCGGCCTGGCGGGTCGACGTGGCCTGCTTTACCTCCAGCAATTCCGAGATGCTCTCGGGAGAAGCCATGGTCTGGGAAACAAAAGGACGCAATCTGTGGGTAGTAAGGCATAATGCCAAAACGGAGCGTGCTTGGGCGCACGACAGGGATTGCAAAGCCGAGCCTCAGCAGGGACGTCCGAACCTCTCCTCGACAGCCTCCAAGTTCGAAGCGCCAGGGATGCACGTTTCGAACTTCAGCCAACAGGGCTACGAATGGCTGGTGATGATGACGATGATGATCATGATGATGCTGATCATGACGGTGACGATGCTGATAATGAGGCCCACGCTAACCATGATGCCGACGCTGATACTGATGATGTTGTTGTTGCTGATGATGATCATGAGGTTCATGCTGATGATGATTACGCCGATGACGATGATGATGATGATCATGATGGTGACGGTGACGATGATGATGGTGCTGACGGTGCTGGTGGTGCTGATGATGGTAAGGATGATAAGGATGATGATGATGGTGATGGTGATGATGATGCTGCTGATGCTGAAGATGATGCTGATGATGATGACGATGGTGATGGTGAGGAGGAGGACGGAAGGAGGAGAAGGAGGAGGAGAAGCAAGGATCAGCAATAATGAGCGGACAAGGTGCGAAGAGGCTCGTCGCCGTGAGCGTGCACAGCGCGAAGCCGGCGCCAGGGTGCGCAACCCTGGCGGGCGGGCCCGCCCAGACGCCCTCCCCACCAGCGGGAGCGGGCGCCCCCTCGGCGGAGTGTTCCCCCTCCTCCTCTCCTTCTGCCTCCTCCTCTTCTCCTGCTCCTCCTGCTCCTCCTCCTCCTCCTGTTCCTCTTTCTCCCCCTCCCCCTCCTCCTCCTCCTCCTCCTCCTCCTCCTCCTCCTCCTCCTCCTCATCATCATCATCATCGTCCTCTCCTCCTCGTCCTCCTCCTCCTCCCTCTCTTCAACCTCCTCCTCCTCCTCCTCCTCCTCCTCCTCTTCCTCTTCCTCTTCCTTCTTCTCCTCCTCCTCCTCCTCGCACGTAGCTCGGAATGAGTTCGTAGTCGCTTAGCTCGCTCGATCGTCCAGTTGCTGCAGTAGCTGCGCTCTGGCAGCACGGGCGCGCTGTGCAATCAACGGTGGATCAACATTGGCCTGACTCCGAGTCGAGTTATATAAGTAGAAACTCAAAATCAGGCGCTGCACAGCGAGCAACCGTTGCTCTCCTGTCATATCTTTGGCGATCCCCAGCCTACGATCAAGCAAGACCTCGGACGGGGTCGACGGTACCCAAACGGTTTGCACAGCACCCCACAGCAACGGACAAGACACATAATGCTTTTGTCGCACTCACAGGGGCAACCGAATTTACAGGGAATATTGATCTGTCGAACCCTCCGCTCCGTCGTCCAGAGCCCCCACCACCGTCTTAATAGTCGAGGCCTGCCAGGAGGGCGGCAGGGCACTGAGACACTCTTTGAGCATCTTCCAGCTGCACGCAGCCTTGGCCTGGGGAGAAAGAGGCGCAGCAGTCCCCTTTTCCATGCGCTTAAATATGGTGTCTCCTAGATTTTCCTGGAGAAGCTCAACCTCCAGGCGCTTCGGGATCGTCCTCTGAACAGGGATGATAGGACCCCCGCCCACAATCTGGAGCCTCTGCGCCTCGCTGAGAGCATCCGTGGCGAGAGCAACAGGACGGGCAAGACGGCGGGAGGAGGAGAAGCCATCAGCAGCGGCAGCAAGCTCCTGGACATATGATGGCTCGATCCAGTGCTCTGGCCCCCACTTGCCCTGGATCCACATCTTCATTGGCAGAAATTCTCCCGCCGCCTGCTGCTGGACCTTCCACAACGACCGCCAATTCGTGATCGTCTGCTTGGATGTGCGCAGGAGAGCCGCTAGCGATTGAGCAAGCATTGACTGCGGACGAATCTTCGACCGTTGTCGCAAGGCGAGCAATGGAGAAAGGGAAAAGGAGAAGACAGGGAGGTGGAGGATCTCGTGGCGAGCCCACGACTCCCATCTCAGGACAGGCTGTGGCGTGCGAGAGAGCTGGGAAAGGTAGCTGAACTTCGACACAGCTCTCGAGTTGTACAAAGTGACGGCAATCGACGGGGGCGGCCTTAGTCGCAGCTAATTCTTTGACGACCACAACCCATTCACGGAACGCACGACGCCACATTAACTCTCTCGATGCTGCTGGGCCGATCCACACCCCAAGATATTCCGCCGCCGAAACAATTGGCATCGCTGCCCACCTCGGGACAAGCTGGCTCAACTTGCTCTGGACCTGCTCAACGAGCTGGGAGGAGAGAGGGGCAGAGACAGGGATGATCTGGCACTTCGGAATTTTAAGCCAAAGGCCAACTAGCAGACGTGCAACATAAAATGTGCCAGACAATCGTAATAGTGCCGCCAACTCCCTCACCGCCGCCCCCACGTCATCCGCGCAAACCCCCACTTCCGATCCAGGATGCTTACGGAGCCTGCTTCGCATGTCCCGAATTAGAGGATCCATCGCCAGCGCCCACAAATTGCCACTGGACGGGTCACCCTGCATAACTCCTGAGTGTTAGGCAGAACGGAAGCAACAACCCCTGGAGTGCAACGCGAGCCGTCGCAAAGGCATAGGTGGCATGCAGGAAGAGGCGAAAGCCTTCAGGAAGACCTACCAGCTCTAGAACTCTCCAGAGAAACATATGGATCAGAGAGGGGAAGGCATTGCCAAAGTCGATGGAGGGGGGGGGGGGGAGAGGGAGATTCGCAGCCGCCGAGGGGGGCATGCTGGCAGTCCTAGCTGTGGACTCTAGCAGCGTTATGTTGTCAAGAAAGTTCCTTCCTGCCACGAATCCACGCTGGTCGCTATGCAACTCCTTTGACAGGGTCGGCTTTAGACACTGATTGCATGCTGCTGACAAAATCTTGACGTCAGTGTTTTTGAGGGCCAAGGGTCTGGTGGTGGCAGGCTCGCGAACCACAAAGCTCGCATCGTCCACCCCCCTGCCCTTGGGGGCGAAAACCAGCAGCAAGTCATTTAATTCAGGAGGGGGGGGGCCCCGAAAAGAGTTCCAGAAGAAGACCGTGGAGCACAGGCACAGCTAACTTCGCACCCTTCCACGCCGAGCACGGGAGCCCATCAGGGCCAGGGGCCGTTGGAGAGGCGTGGATGAGCGCATTGCGCAGCTGCTCCTCTGACGGTGGCTTCAGATCCGACCCATCAAACTGCTTTGCATGCTTAGACAGATACGCATATAAATGCTTAGACGGGGCTGACTTCGGCGCAAAGACGGGGGCCCAGTGCTCCCTGAGCGCTTCTTTCATGAGGAGAGGAGAGGAGAGGGTCGCGTCCGAGGGGTCAACAAGGCCCTGGAGGGGGAGAGTCTTTCCTTTCGGAGCCCAGAGCTTCCCCCGTCGCCGTTCAGGCTTCATAAACGCACGCAGTCTCTTGCGCTCCAGAAAGGGCGTCGACTCTGCTTGGACCTCTTCCTGGCCCCTGGCGAGACGATTGGCAAGCACTTCTTGCTGCAACTGCTCATGCTGCCTACGAAAATGTATTGGGTCTATCAGTGAGACCACGATGACAGGGCCCTCTTCAATCCTCAAGAGGCCCCTCGCAATAGCAGCTTTAGACAGGAGCTTCCCGGCCAGGTCAAGATCATCAAAGTGGACCGCTCTGGCAACCGATCTAAAAATCATCAGACGAGCCTCCAGAGGTGGGGTGCCCAATCTAGTGAGACGATTCCTCGCAGCACGGGCGGCCTCACGCATCAACCTTTTCAGCTCCCTCCATCGCGGTATCGGCGCCAGCCGATCGATGTCCGAGTGGCTGATCAGCGCGCCCAGCATCTCCG
>CAUYUJ010012180.1:0-42500 GCA_963575745.1 Prorocentrum cordatum | reverse complement strand
GTCCCACGGCTGCAACCCCCGCAGGGGCGAGCAGGCCGAATGAGATGACTTCCCCCCTTTCAAGGCAACGCGGTTTCGCGCCGAAGACCAAGAAGCTACGCTGTGCGCTCTATGCCATGCGGCGCGCCCAATCCCAGAGCGGTCGCCGGTACCAGGTGGGCTGCCTGGCCCATGCGCGCCCAGAGGGGGCATGGACCCACCGGGCGCTTGGCGCACCAGTGGAGGGTCGATATGAATGGGGTGGCGAATGGAAAAGGGGAGCGGGGTGGGAAAAGCATGCGCCCTCGAGCCCGCTGAGGGGAGGAGTGGAGGAGGACAGCATGCTCATGACCACCGCCCCCTCGCTCCCCCACGTGCCTTCCCTGAGTCATGTGGCGAACTCGCTGCCATCCCATTCCAAACAAGAACAGCCATCAGAACTGACACTTCCTTCCCATAGTTGACGCTGCTACTATCGCCTGGGATGGGTGCAGGAGACGGGCGGTGCTCGAGGCTGCAAGCTTTGACATGAAGAGAGGGTGGGGGGTCCCACGGCTGCAACCCTCGCAGGGGCGAGCAGGCCAAGATTAGATGACCCCCGACGCTGGAAGAATCGAGTGGGCTCCCCAACGCTGTCCCCTTAGTAGAGGGTGCAAGTGTCGTGGCATATCGCAGATTTCTGCTAGCACTGTTTGGGGAATGCACGCAATGCTGGCCAGGTGGCGAAGACACGAAAAAGTGCAAAGACAAATTGCGGGATAAAGCCGCCTACAACTTTTTCCGCGACTGTAGAAACGGCAAGTCACAGAGGCCATCGTGCAATGGCAGCAAAGACGCGCCGGAATTCAAGTCCATCAGCGTCTGGCTCTTGCGGCGGGGCAATCCAACGCCCAGACGAGACGCGAGCAGTTACCGCGGGATCCTCAAATCCAGCGCGGCTACAGACATCGGCTGGGTTGTCGTCCGACGGCGCTCGAACAGTGGGCGTGACCCGAAAGCAACAAGCGCCGCTGTAGCCTGCAAGGCCAGGCGGCACATGGACTTAGTTGGCGATCCCGTTTTCACGAGTGCTGCCTCGGCCGCCTGCTTGTCGATAACCACAGCCCGTCTGCCCCTTTCAAGGCGTCAGGCACGGAGCACACCAGAACAGGAGCTGCAAAGAGCTCCGCTTGGTTGATCGTGCCGGACGCGCCGGCAGAACCGAGAGATGGCAAAGTGCGTTCTGTGACGTCATATACCGAGCAGAAGGGCCGGCGCCCGCGCGCAAAGACAAACGCCCCGATACGGACGGATACGACCGCCCTCTGCCGAAACATCCGTGTACACTGCCACGTGGGCCTGGACTGCGTTGTGCCAGGACAGAGGACGAGGCAACGCAAAATCTGCAACAGCTAACAGGGATTGAAGACTACTAGAAATATTGTCTGTCAACTCTTGCATGGGCTCGCAACGCGTCTAGTTTTAAGTGCAGACAGCGCTCCGCGGCGGGGGTGCCATGCTAAGGGCATGTCCAGCCAACTGCACGGGCTGCGAAGGCGAGCAGCCTCGCCTGGCAACACATGCCCCTTTCGAAAGCTCTCCCAAACTTCGGCGCGGAATTTCTCTCGGGCTCTCGTCTTGACAAAAAATCTGCGAGGGCGGCAGAGAGGTCGTGCAGGTGGCCTAGGTGGGCCGACATGGGCGTTGGAGGCACTTGCTTGGAGTCGGACAGTTTTATGCCCAACGTGGCGGCCAGGGCTTGAAAGACACCGCGCGCGTCCCCCTGCGCGGCGGTTACCTCGAGAACGGAGTTGTCATCAACGCAATGGCCTTCCATGATGCACAGCAGGCGTCTGGCAGCGGCCGTGAAGAGCAGCGGAGGACGATTGGATTGCTTCTCCGCTGACCCCAGGCCGAAGGGAAGGCCGCGCAGAACGCTGTGCAGAGGTTCGTGTGTATCTGGGTGAGGAAGAGCGACGACTACGAAAGTCATGTTCTTGCGGGTGGGGAAGAGCTGCCTGTAGCCTTTCCACGAGTCCTGAAGGGAGGCTCGCAGCACGAAGCACGCGGGCAAACTCCCGCCATGATCAAACACTTCGATCGCAAAGGCGCGCGCGGTCAGCATGAGCAGTTCTGACGTTGCTGCGACCAATGTCTCGGACGCGACAAGGCATTGGTGCGGGCGCGCTTCCCATCGTCGACCAGCCGCCACTTGCCATCTTGCAAGATAGCGTGACGAAGCAAAGGGCGGTGACCCCGGAGAGATCCCGACGCCCAACACCGCGCTCCACCAGGCCCGGCAAGGCGCGGTCGGACGCGGAGCTGGTGTTGTTTGGCAGCAGAAGCGTGCATCGGGGACTTCGACCACAATGCCTGCGTGTCGGGGCCCCGCAGAATCTGGGGGGCCCCGATGCGAGCCAGAAAGACCTCGAAGTTTGTTCGAGGAACTGAGGTCCGGCGCACTTGCGCGAGACATTGCCTCTGCGACCACGTCGGAGATAGGTGTAAAGAATTCCGACGGGAACAACTCCAACGCACCGTGGAAGACTCGCAGAAAATACTCGCGAGGCAGATCTTGCGCACGGCTTTGCAGATGCCAGGGGCCGTCCGTGGAGACCCGCGACGCCCAAGTCTCGGCTTCGTGTTGTGTCCACGCCGGCGGGGCCACGGACGGCGGCACGTCGAAACCCCGCGCTGGGTGGAAGAGAAGACACATCACCGCTACAAGCGTGGGCGCGCGTGACGCATGCGCCAACGCGCGCAGCCTGTACGACCGCTTGTCTACCCCGCGGGGGGGCTGGAGGGCGGACGTGCAACCCATGAGGAACCCGTGCAATCGCCCTAGCTCTTCGGCCGTGAACGGGCGGTCAGCACGATCTCCCTGCCACAGCACGTTCCCGCGAGAGTGCGACTGCAGCGGCTGGCGGCGTTCATCGTCCAAGAGTCGTTGAAACATGCACGGGTCCCCTCGCGCGGTGGGAGGGCGATCGGCCGGGTTAGGGCCAGTGGCGAAAAATCGCCCCAAAGGGTAGGACGGCGCGAAACTAGTGCCAGGCGCCTTGGCGCCAACCTTGCCCGATTTCGATCGGAATTCCCACTCCCACCCCCCACTGGTTCCCCAAAAAATGGCGAATGGGGGCCGCGCCACCTCGCAACATGGTTGTCGTTGGAGGCACGGCCAAGGATGACAATATCAATAGTGGCAAGCCTGGAGCTCGTGCTGCCAGCTTTGCCGTCTACTGGCACGCCCCCAAACAAGGATGGCTTGTGAACCCACCCGAAATCAGCGCCATGAAACAACACCGATTAAGACCCCAACATGGGCGCTCTCTCTTCGACGGCCCACCAGGAAGTGAGGCCCCGGACACGGCAATACTCTGGTGCAGCGTTCCGAATCCGCACGAAGTCGGACATCGGGAGGACCGTTCGTCAGAAAACTCACCAACAACACCGCTGGAGCCTGTGTACTCCCGGGTAGGGGGCGCCTTGACAAGCAGGACCCCGTCTGTGTCGCGTGCGCCCATGTGAATCGCAATGGGTCCAATCCAAAATCTACCTGGCGCAGGTCAGCCCCCTGCACCACATCCAGGCGCTTGGCGTTACAAGAATCGCGCAAATGCTCCTGGCGCTCGCACGCGAAACGATCAATCCTAGGCAACAGAAGGGCGGCAACCACGAAGACTGCACTGATCCTGTCGCACAAAGGAATCACATATACGCGTGGCGGGTCCCAGGCATCGCGCTCTTCATCAGCAGCAAACGGCTGCGGAGGCGGGGGCGGAGGGGAGCGTGGCAAGGGAATGGGCGTCGAAACGCACGCGGCGACATGCGCGCTGGCATCCTCGCGCCAATCCGGCGCTAGGACCCACGGGATTCGACGGAGCGGCAAAAGGCGCATCAGGAACGGCGCCGGCCTCAGACGACGCAGCGGCCGAGACGGCGGCCTGCAGGGATCCAGAAGCAGGACCAGAACGAGTCCTGGAACCCACGCCGCGGGGAGGGCATTCGCCCCAGCCGGGAAGATACGGATGCTGAGGTATCCGTATCATTTTTGGCGGCCGCTTCTGGACTGCCGAAGGTCCCTGGGGCAATGCCCCGGAAGGCTCTCGGCGGGGGCGCAGCCGACGCAAAAAGCTGGCCCAGCACGCCTCTGGGGCAAATTCCCAACCATCCTGTGGTGTTGGGTCCTCGTTTTGAAGAGACGGTCCCCGCGTTCCTGTTCTCCTCTCCTCCTCTTCCCCCTCCTCCTTCCTCCTCCCTCTTCCATGCGTTTCACCCACCCAGCACAGCGCTTCGTGGCCCCATAGGGAGCTCCATCGAAGCCCCCAGTGGGAACGCCCGCAGGCGTCCGCCACCACCCAGCACAGCCCTTGCTCCCTGCGTTTCACTCACCCAGTACAGCGTTTCGTGGCCCCATAGGGGCTCCACGGAAGGTCCCAGTGGCACCGCCCGCATGCATTCGCCACCACCCAGCACAGCCCTTGCTCCCTGCGCTTCACCCACTCAGTACAGCGTTTCGTGGTCCCTGATGGAGCTCAAAGGAAGGTCCCAATGGCATCGCCCGCATGCGTCCGCCACCACCCATCACAGCCCTTGCTCCCTGCGCTTCACCCACTCAGTACAGCGTTTCGTGGCCCCATAGGGGGCTCCACGGAAGGTCCCAGTGGAACCGCCCGCATGCCTCCGCCACCACCCAACACGGCCCTTGCTCCCTGCGTTTCACCCACCCAGTACAGCGCTTCGTGGCCTCATAGGGAACGCCACCGAAGAAGATATTCACAATTGCGGTGGTCACAACTGCATATGTTTGGGTCTTTCGCCAGGCTACTTGTTATTTTTGCGAATAAAGCCCCCGAAAGGGAGGAGCGGCAGACGACAGCATGATCCTCACTTCCCCGCGTGCCTTCCCTGAGTCATGTGGTGAACTCGCTGCCATCCCATTCCCAACGATAACATCCATCAGAAACTGCCCTTCCTTCCCACAGCTGATGCTGCCATCAGCATCATCATCATCATCATCATCATCATCATCATCATCATCATCTTCTTCTTCGCAACAAGCGTGGCGGATCAGACCGGCCTGGGGTTAGGCCGGGCGCTCAAGCAGGGGAGAGCCCTTGCGCACACGCGTGGTTCCTGGATTTCGATCTGGAGGTGAATCGGTGGTTGGTGAAATCGCCCTGAACATACATACATCATCCTCATCATCCTCATCATCCTCATCATCCTCATCATCCTCATCATCCTCCTCCTCCTCCTCATCATCATCATCGTCATCGTTATCGTCATCAGCATCATCACCGTCATCATCATCAGCAGCAACATCATCATCCTCATCATTAGCATCGTCTCTCTTATCATGGTCATCGTCATCATCATCATCAGCACCATGATTATCATCATCGTCATCGTCATCGTCAACATCACCACCACCATCATCACCACCACCATCATCATCATCATCATCATCGTCATCGTCGTCATCATCATCAACATCAGCATCACCATTATCACCATCATTCTCATCATCATCACCATCATCATTACCATCATCATCATCAGCAGCATCAGCATCATCATCAACATCGTTATTCTCGTCAACTGTGTCATCACCGTGTTCCTAGTATGATTGATTATCATCCTCCTCCTCATCATGTTCCTCGTCCTCCTCGTCCTCCTCCTTATTAGCCGTACGATCTGTATGATTGTGCTGATTTGTCATCATGATCGTCACTCGTAGCAACCGTATCATGGTCATCACCAACATCAGCAACAGCAACAGCAAAAGCATCAGTATCATCATCAGCAGCACCACCGCCATCACGATCATCATCCTCATTATCATTCTCGCGATCATCATAATCATCAGCATCATCAGCAGCAGCATCACCAGCATCATCAGTATCATCATCACCATCGTCGCAATCGCCATCGTCGTCATCAGCGCCGTCATCAAAAGCAACAATATCATGATAAACAGCATCATAATCAGCATCAGCATCATCACCATCATCGTCACAATCGCCATCATCGTCATCAGCGCCGTCGTCAAAATCATCATCATCATCACCATCATCATCATCATCATCATCACCATCACCAATGTCATCATCTTCCTCCTCTTCCTCCTCGTCCTCGTTCTCGCCCTCGTCCTCAACGTCGTGGTTGTTGTCGTCGTCGTCGTCGTCATCATCATGCCCCCCCGCATTCGCAATTGCCCTCCTGCACCCGCTCCTCCCGCTCCCGCTCCTCATTCCGCATGGTGGGGAAGGAGGAGAGCACCGAGGAAGGAGGAGAGGGAGGAGGATGAGGAGCGAGGGAGGAAGGAAGGAAGATGAGGATGGCGGCCAGCCTCACACGTCCCTCGCCTCTTCCCCGTCCGCCCCGCCTCCTTGGCCTCCTCCATCTCCCCTCCTCCCCTCCCCCCTCCCCCCACCAGCGCGCCGAGCGACGCACGAGGTCCCCTCCTGAGGCGGCTCCGCCGAGGGGAGGGTATGTGGCCGTCCAGTACTCTGGCATCGGGGTGGTTGGGTTCCTGATCGTGATACTCGGCTCTCTGGCGGCCGCTCGGGACGACCCGAGCGTCCCTGGAAGGATCTCAGCGAGGCGCACCATGGAGAGCATCCCGGGGCTGGAACTCCGCCGGGAACCGACGAAACCGTCTGTAAACCTCGAGCCCCGAGCCTCTGCCTCGACGCGGCTCCACCAGGGAGGTAGGGGGGGGGGGGGGGGGGGCAAACCCCCAACCCGATGATGCTTTCACGACGTGTCCCCCTGGAAATCTCGACCCTCTCTGCGGGCATAGTCTTTGATAATTGTTTGACGGTCCCGGGGTCCTGGCGAAGGCCGACGAGACCGAAAGCGGAGAAAAACTTCCGTCGTGGTTGTGTTCGCCACGAAACGAAGCAGCTTTCCAGTAAAACCCGGTGAGTCAATTTGCATGTAAGGGGGGGGGGGCGTGGCGAGGCCCGAATAAACATATGGGCTTCACGCAAGTCGGAATTCACTTGCGAGCCGTTCGGCCCAGCGGCGGGATGTGTGCGGGGGGTGGACGTACCATGCAAGTAATACATTTGCCCAGGTCTAAAGGTTCGCCAACGTGGACCACAAACAAAGAGATGTTGCACTGTGTATGTGTAGCGATGTAGTGCGACGTATGTGGTGTGAGCCAGGTGGTGCAAGATAGGTGGCGAAAAAACATGCGGTGCAATATGTGAACTACGATGTTGGGCTACGCGATGTAAGCCGTGTGGCGCACTCCATGAGGTATGGCCTGCGAGGTGCAACCAATGCCGTGCAATACCCATGGCAAAGCGGGAAATCGCGCAACCATCCCAAACTCCCATCCGCAATGTGTTTTGCACATCCCATGCGGCCGCAATTGCGAGGATTACAGGGCACTGGCTGGCGCATCAATGCGGCTGCGCTAGCGCGCGCAAGCTCGCGCGCAGAGCGCCCGGCTGGTTTGGCACAACCGGTGCGGCCGCGACTGGCGCTTACCGATGGGAACTTTCTAACGCGTCTCAAAGGCCACACTGGCGGCCTGGAACTTCAGCGCGGGTCGGTGACTCACTCGGGCAGGCGCGGTATCTTGGTGACGTCGACAACAACGGCAACAATGATGATAGAAGCGACGGTGGTGGCGATGATGACGATGACGACGGCAAGGCCAATGACGACGCCGATGGTGGTGACGACGATGACGATGATGATGTCCATGTGTCGGTGACGAAAGTGAATGACTGATGATGGCGGCAAAGGTGGCGAGTGGCGACGGCGATAACAGCTGTGACGCGGCGGCGCTGATGATGGTGATTGGGAGGGGGGTGCGCGTGGAAATGGAAAGGACCTGGCAGAGCTTGTAGTGAACAACTCGTTCCTTCGTTGATACTGTTGTGAAATGCTGTTTATCGGATGCGTCAACAACCAATGGTTTGGGACGGATGTCGACACGCAAGAGTGGCGGCGCGCGCGTTGGGCCGTATGGTACTATCTGATACGGATTCATGCGCCAAGAGCATGCTTGCCCATCGCGGATGCACCGCGTGGTGAGATGAATCTGTGGGTATAAGACGTTATGGCTAAAGTGGCATGATTTCCCCTGATGTCAAAAAGGTGCGCGCGGGCAGAGTATCTTGCAACAGGTTCGGTTAAACGACGCACGCGCTTCTGATGTTTTTGCGTTGGTATGCTTGCACACATGGTGTGTCTGGTACGATTTCAGCATGTGCGCACGCGTGTCGACTCTATGCCCTTTATGCACATTGCTGCAGAAAGGGTTTTCGAAACAACCGATATTGTGAAAAACAATCGTGCGCTGTGCGCGCATCATCGTATTCGACAAGGGTGGAGGGACAAGGCTAGGCGGGGTCAGTACTGGCTTGGCTGGCACGGTATGATATGATGTCGGAAACGAACAATTGGCAGAAACACCTATACTTTGCAATGTCTCAGAGAGTGTTGTTGACCCTGGGGGGGAGAGGGCGGTGGAGTTCATATTTTTGGAAGCGAGACTATATATGGTGTGATCTATGTAGTATGTATTGCAAGTACGGTGCGCCTACGAGGCGCCCGTGGGCGGCAACGTGGCATAACCTTGGCATAGACACCCAGCGAGCGGGGCGCCCACGAGGCGCCCAAAGCGGCAACGTGGCGAAACCTCACTCGGGACAGAATGAGAGCCCCTACAAGTAGGTGAATATGTTCGTAGTAAAATGTCTGACGGACTGTAGGTGGTTTCGTGCAGTGCTGGGAGCAACGCCGCGGGCTGCTGGAACCACTTGCTTTAATGAAAATTGGGTGCTGAACCCACGCCATTTGGCTGCTGGAACACTCGCGCCCGGTGGAAATGCAGTGATGGAGCCCACCCTTTCTGCCAGCATAACCTGCTGGAGCGATGTTCCGCCGTCTAAATAAGGTATTATAACCCACGCCGCGGGTTGCTGGAACCACTGTCCCTCGTAAAACTTGTGCTCTGGACCCACAACGTTCTTGTCAGCATAATCTGCTGGAACCGCTTCCCATCCTGAATAACCGGCGATCACTCCACCCCCGCTCAGGATTTTAGAAATATAAAACAGGGTGCGGGGAGGGGAATGGGATTGGGCCCACAATTGGGGGTCCTAGGATTATAATCGCGCCTCACTCGCAAACAGAGGAAGTTCGCGCGCGTGTGCGTGCGCGCACGCGTGTGCCCGAGCGAGCACGAGCCCGAGCCCGAGCGCGCGCCGGAGCCCGAGCCCGAGCCCGAGCCCGAGCCCGGGCCCAGGCCCGAGCCCGGGCCCGAGCCCGAGCCCGATCTTGAGCGCGCGTACACGTGCGCGCGCGTGTGCGTGTTTCTGTGCGTGGGTGTGCGCATGCGTAAGCGTGCTCGTGCGCCTATGCGTGCACGCGTGCGTGCACATGTGCGTGCGCGTGCGCGCGTGCGTGTGCGCGAGCGCGGGCGTGCGTGCGTGCACGCACGTGCGCGTGCTTCTCCCCTCCTCATCCTCCACCCCGCTGCTCTCCTCGCCACCACCCCATCGCGAGTGATGTTGTCCAAACGTGTGTGTGTGTATGTATTGTGTTGTGTTGGGTTGGGTTGTGTTGTGTTGTATTATGTTGCGTTGTGTTGTGTTGTGTTATGTCATGCTATGATATGATATGTAATGGTATGTAATGTTATGTTATGTTGTGTTGTGTTGTGTTGTGTGTGTGCGTGTGCGTGTGCGTGTGTGCGTGTGTGTGTGTGTGATTGTGCGCGTCAGTATGCAATCAAACATGTCACTGCCAACGATACTCACCTGACTGCAATTAATTGAAAACACTCGCTGTTTGAGGAAAGAACGCTCTCGAGAAGCGGAGGGGTGGAGGCGGCCTGGGAGTCTGAACTGGATGGACCTAATAGGAAGGATAGAAGCAGATCCGATGGAGACCGGTACCCAGACAGCTCCCCGCTGGTGCAGCTTTTCACCCCGGATCCGGTTTCTACGGTCCCAGGGCCCGAACGGCCCCCAGAGGCCGAAGAGGGCAACCGAACCCTCCCGAGCCCAGAACCTCGAGCCTCGCCCCCCCTCCCTGCTCGCCCGAGCCAGTGCTGTGCCACCTCAAACCCCCAGAGGGCTCCAGGGGGGGGCGGGGGGCGCCCGATGGGGCCAGGGCGGGCCCGACCTCGAGCCCTTGTGCAGCGCGTCCTGGGCGCTGGCCGCCATGGCCTGCGGCGGGGGAAGGCCGCCCGGCGCGGGCTCCTTTCCGCGCAGCTGCTGCCGCACCTGCCCCTCTCCCTCCTCCCGCCCCGTTCCGGTCGGGGACGGTTGTGGAGGTCGAACTGGTGGTCTGTGAGTGGCCGCGGAGGTGGTCGTGGTAGTGGTCGTAGTGGTGGTGGTCGTGCATGCGGTGATCGGGCTGGTGGTGGGCGTGCTAGTGGTGCTCGTGGTGGCGGTCGTGGTGGGCGTCGCGTTGGTCACCTGCGCCTCGGGCTATGATAGCGGTCGGCGTGGTAGTCGAGTCTGTGATCGCTGACGTCGGGCGTCATGGAGGTCGTGGTGTTCCCTTCTACTTCCTTTTCTTCCCTCCCTCCTCCTGCCTCCTTCCCCCATCCTCCCTCCTCCCCCCGCTATGTTTTGTGTGTTATGATTCGCACTCAACCAAAATCCGGTGACGGTCGTTACCTGGGGATGGGGGGTGCAGGGCCCCAAATAAGGGGAACGCTTGGGCGGGGTGGGGCACGTCGGGGCGGGGTGGCGCGGTCGCCAAACTGTGCGCACGAACACCAGCATGGTCCATGCCTCCTCCCACTCACCCTACGACCCTACGCAAGAGCGCTACCGTTACCCAGGGGTGGAGGATGGCTTGGCCTAAATCCCTCCTCGAGGATCTCCTCCCTGCCTCCCTCCCTCCCTCCCCCCCTCCCTCCCCAGAGCTCTGACGTAGTCTTTTCTCCCAGCCATCCTGTGGTGTTGGGTCCTCGTTTTGAAGAGACGGTGCCCCGCGTTCCTCCTCCCGCTGCCCCCTCCCCCCTCCTCCCATCATCATCACCATCCTCATCATGCTCATCATCATGAGTATCGTCATCATCATCATCATCCACATCGTGGTTGTCGGTCATCATCATCACCATCATCATCATCATCATCATCATCATCATCATCATCATCATCATCGGCACACCCCTCACACGTTTCGTGGCCCCATAGGGAGCTCCACCGAAGGCCCAAATGGCTGCGTCCGCATGCCGCCGCCACCCAATTTTGGCACACCCCTCACACGTTTCGTGGCCCCATAGGGAGCTCCACCGAAGGCCCAAATGGCTGCGTCCGCATGCCGCCGCCACCCAATTTTGGCACACCCCTCACACGTTTCGTGGCCCCATAGGGAGCTCCATCTAAGGCCCAAATGGCTGCGTCCGCATGCCGCCGCCACCCAATTTTGGCACACCCCTCACACGCTTCGTGGCCCCATAGGGAGCTCCATCTAAGGCCCAAATGGCTGCGTCCGCATGCCGCCGCCACCCCATTTTTGGCACACCCCTTACACGCTTCGTGGCCCCATGGGGAGCTCCACCGAAGGCCCAAATGGCTGCGTCCGCATGCCGCCGCCGCCCAATTTTGGCACACCCCTCACACGTTTCGTGGCCCCATAGGGAGCTCCATCTAAGGCCCAAATGGCTGCGTCCGCATGCCGCCGCCACCCCATATTTGGCACACCCCTTACACGTTTCGTGGTTGGCTGGAGCTCTACGTGCTGCTCTCGCGCGCCACGCGCCACGAGGATCTCCTGCTCATGCGGGCGCCGCTCATCGAGTTCTTCCTGGCAGGGCCGCCGGAGGGCTTGCGGAAGCAGCTGGAGCAGTTTGCTGCGCGCACGAAGCGGTGCAGGAGGGAGGCGACGGCCCTCGCCAGAGAGCTGGGCTTCAGCGAGTTCATCCGCGAGGCCTGACCTGGGGAGCGGCCCCGCACGAGCCAGCGGCGCGCGCTGGTTGTCGCTGACGCTTGGATGACCCCAGCTCGTCGTCGGGATTTCTCGCCAGAGGATGACCGGCGCCTGTCGGGGGATTTCACCCAGATCGCGCCATTTTCGCACGCCTCGCCACGCAGTACGGGGGCGCTATCCGTTGACTCAGAGTCGCAGTGGACAACCCCCGCGCGTCGATGGGATTCCCTCGGGATGACCAGACCGCGTCGGCGAGGACTTCCCAGGCACTTTCGCGCGGCGCCGCCTGCGCGCTGCATTCTGCGTGGCTCGCTGTCGGTCTGGAGGCAAAAACGTCTCCCCTCGTCTCTCGCTCCTCCTGCTTCCCATCGCTTCTTGACCGCGCGCTTCCCCGTCTCGTTTCTGCCGCTGCTGACCTGCCTTCGACATCTACACGGTGTCTCCGTCACCTCTTCCTGCGTGCCCAGTAACAGGTCTCATGATGCGATGATGATACTGATGTGTTGGCTCGCCCCAGTGAGCTCTCCCCCTCCGCCCGCCACCTCCTGCCCGCGCTGCCCTGTGCCTCGTCCATGCAGTGGCGCGGTGCCTATGAGAAGAGGGGCCTAGTTTGCGTGCCCCCTCCTTCGTCTCATATCCGTGCGGTACTCGCAGCTGCATATGGTTGGGTCCTTCGCCAGGCTAATTTCTGCAATGATGGTCGCAAACCTGGATCCGATCCCCGGGACCAGATTTTCGCCCCAGATCATTTTGTTGACGATCCTGGGGCCCAGCCAGGGCTCCCAGACGCCGAAAACGACGAAAAATATCCGCATTGCATGTGTGAATGCTTTGGAGGTCTGGGTCACTCCCCCTCCTCCCTCCCGCCGGCCCTCCCGCGCCCTAAGCGACAGCAATATTGGTCAGTGTCTCTTTCAAGTTTCACAGAACTGAGCTGGCGGTTATGATGAGTTGTTTCGCTGCGCTGCCCTCTTCTCTTCTTGCCCCGGTGTAGTGTTCGGAGTGGCTGGTGGCGAAAGTGTTTGTCCGCGCCGCCCAGGGATGATAACTGACGTTGTATTTGGTTGACCCAGAAGGGGGTCCAGCTGAAAGGGGGTGGTGCACTAGATTCGGGGCAATTGTATTGCAAATGCATTGCGCCAGAGAATTGGATTGCATTGTACTGCAGCTTTTGCATTGCACGCGAAAACCAAGCAAAACAGTTGCGCACCAGAATGTACTGCACGCCCAAAATCTATTGCAACCGACAAATCTGCTGCACCAGATCTATTGCACCACTCCCGTGTAACTGGGTCACCCATTTGGGTCACCCCACCTGTCTGCGCCATGTTCCGAACTGGGTCGATCTGTGAGCGCCACGGGGCCTGAAACCAGGCGGAAACGCTCAGTTCGAAGAACTCGAGACGTCGGGATCTCAGGGTCCCCCTCCTTCCCCCCCCGCTACTCACCGGACCTCTCCAAGGATACGTTCTGACAATAATGTCGAGGCGAGTCCTGCGGTGGCAACGGGGGCCTCCCAGGAGGCCCGAAAAGGCGCAAGGGGTCGTAGCGGTGTCGTGTTCCTTTCGGTCCATGACCCAGCTCTCTGGCGGCCGTTCGGGTCGATTCTGGCGCAGCTGCTGGAAACCCTCCCGTGCCTCGAGAACTTCCGATAACGGTCACGCGTGATGCAAAACCAACTCCCTCACCGCTGGACCACCACAACCCAACCAGATGTCCCAAATCTCGGGTGAGGGGGCGCACGGGTTCCCTGTGTGTGTGCTTTGTTCAGAATGTTCTGGGATCCCCCCCCCCCACGCAGTGGACATGGAGGGCAGCTTGGGCCCTTCGGGCTGGGGTGGTTTTTGTGGGTGGCGACGTCCCCCTCCCCCCCCCCCGGCGCCGCGGCCTCGCCCTGCGGCGGCCTCGGCCCCCTCAGCCCGCGCACCCGCCGCCGCGCGGCGGGAGCGAGCCGCGCGCCCGCCGGCGGGGGCCCATGGGCCGCGGCCGGCCGCAGGCGGGGGGCCCCTGTGCCGCTGGGCGTCTGCGGCGTGGGGCATCCGCGCCGTCGCTCCTCCGCGCTCTTTGTCCGTGCCTCCTCCTCGATGCTCCTCCTCCTCCTCCTCCTCCTCCTCCTCCTCCTCCTCCTGTTCCTCCTCCACCTCCTCCTCCTCCTCTTCCTCCTCCTCCTCCACCTCTTCACCCTCTTCACCCTCTTCCTCCTCCTACTGATCACCCTCCTCTTCTTCCTCCTCCTCCTTCTCCTCAGATCTCCACAGATCTCCAAAGTATTGAAAGACATCGCGGCTGATACTGTTTTCGCCGTTGACCTCAGGGGGCCCTCGCCTGGCGCAGGGGCCGTCAAAGAATGGCTCAGGATGAAAAGCTGGCCCGGGGAAAGGGCTGGGACATCTGGGCCTTCAATATTCCATTCCTTCACATCATCCTCCTTCTACTCCTCCTCCTGCTCCTCCTCCTCCTCCTGCCTCCTCCTCCTCCTCCTCCTGCCTCCTCTTGCAATTTCTTTCCCTCCTCCTGCGTCGCCTCCTTCTCCTCATCCTCGTCCTCCTTGTCATCCTTGTACTCCTCCTCCATCCCCTCCTCTACCTTCTCCTCCTCCTCCTCATCATCATCATCACCACCATCACCACCACCACCATCATCAGCATCATCATCAGCATCATCATCATCAGCAGCATCATCATCATAATCATAATAACCATCATCAGCAGCAGCATCATCATCGGCATCATCATCGTCAGCCTCATCATCAGGATGACCAGGATCATCATGATCATAATCATCATCACCAACATCACCATCACCACCACCATCATCATCATCAGCATCATCAGCATCAGCATCATCATCATCATCATCATCATCATCATCATCATCATCATCATCATCATCATCATCATCATCGTCATCGTCATCGGCATCATCATCGTCAGCCTCATCATCATCCTGGCTTCTCCTGCATCTCCTCCTCCTGCATATCCTCTTCCTCCTCCTCCTCCTGCATCTCCTGCTTCTCCTCCTCCTCCTTGTCCTTCTGGTGATCCTCCTCCTCTTTTTCCCTACCTAGGCTCTGCCTAGAAGGGTTCTTCCTCTCTTAGCATAAAGGGGCCGGGCAATGGAAACCGCCCCGGGCGGTTCCCCCAGTCCCCGCCCCGCGGTTCCGCCAGTCCCCTGGGAGCTTTAGCCTTAGCTTTAGCTTTAGCTTAGCTTTAGCTTTAGCTTTAGCTTAGCTCTAGCTGAGCTTTAGCTTAGTGCTAGTTTAGCTTTAGCTTAGTGTTAGCTTAGCTTCAGCTTAGCTTCAGCTTAGCTTTAGCTTAGCTTTAGCTTAGCTTTAGCTTAGCTTCAGCTTAGTGTTACCTTAGCTTTAGCTTAGTGCTAGCTTAGCTTTAGCTTAGCTCTAGCTTAGCTTTAGCTTAGCTTTAGCTTAGCTTTAGCTTCGCTTCAGCTTAGCTTTAGCTTAGCTTTAGCTTAGCTTTAGCTTAGCTTTAGCTTAGCTTCAGCTTAGTGTTAGCTTAGCTTTAGCTTAGCTTTAGCTTAGCTTCAGCTTAGCTTTAGCTTAGCTTCAGCTTAGCTTTAGCTTGGCTTTAGCTTAGCTTTAGCTTAGCTTTAGTTTAGCTTTAGCTTTAGCTTAAGCTTAGCTATAGCTTAGCTTTAGCTTAGCTTCAGCTTAGCTTTAGCTTAGCTTTGCTTAGCTTTAGCTTAGCCTTAGCTTAGCATTAGCTTAGCATTAGCTTAGCTTTAGCTTAGCTTTAGCTTAGCTTTAGCTTAGCTTTAGCTTAGCTTTAGCTTAGCTTTAGCTTAGCATCAGCTTAGTGTTAGCTTAGCGTTAGCTTAGCTTTAGCTTATCTTTAGCTTCGCCTCAGCTTAGTGTTAGCTTAGCTTTAGCTTAGCTTTAGCTTAGCTTTAGTTTTAGCTTAAGCTTAGCTTTAGCTTCGCTTTAGCTTCGTGTTAGCTTAGCTTTAGCTTAGCTTTAGCTTAGTTTTAGCTTAGCTTTAGCTTAGCTTCATCTTAGCTTTAGCTTAGCCTTAGCTTAGCTTTAGCTTAGCTTTCGTTTAGCTTTAGCTTAGCTTTAGCTTAGCTTCAGCTTAGCTTTAGCTTAGCTTTAGCTTAGTGTTAGCTTAGCCTTAGCTTAGCATTAGCTTAGCTTTAGCTTTAGCTTAGCTTTAGCTTAGCTTTAGCTTAGCTTCAGTTTAATTTTAGCTTAGCTTTAGCTTAGTGTTAGCTTTAGCTTAGCTTTAGCTTAGCTTCAGCTTAGCTTTAGCTTAGCTTTAGCTTAGCTTTACTGTTGCTACTAATGCTGCTTTCCTAGGGGCTCCAACTCCTAGGTAGGGTCGCACTGGGATAATTTCCTCCTCCTCGTCGTCCTTCTGCCTCTCCTTTACCTCCATTATCGCAGCGTCTCAGGGGGCAGGCGGGGTGCCAGCAAAGCTGACTTTGACTTCCCACGTGTCGTGAGAGCAGGGCTGGGTAAAGCGTTCAAAAGGGGGGAAAGCTTGAGCGGACACGAAAGACCGGCAGGGCAGGAGGAGGAATAGGACCTGCACTGCTATCTTACACGGCCCACCCCTACCACACCACCCCGAGACGCGATCAATTAAGTTTGGAAAACCATCATTATCGCAACGTCTCAGGGGGCAGGCGGGGGGCCAGCAAAGCTGACCATGGCAGCGCGGTCTCAGTCAGCGGGACGTGCAGCAACGCCGCGAAGCGGCCTATAGGAAGTACGTTTTCAACCACACGCTGCACGAGGGCCCCGACGGGCCACATATATAATGTGGTTCATCGGGAGGCCGATTGAGATGTGTATAACCTCAACCAAATCACAACAATCATCAAAAACTCGAGTTGCGATCGGCATCAGAATATTCTCATTCCCACTCCCGCATCTGATGTGCCTGGCGTAGCCGAAATACTTCAGGTTGTAGTCCAGGGTGGGCGGGCGGGGACCACAACGTTCTCATCGTGCGATCGGCCAAGAACACCTCGGGGTGGTAGTCGCGCCCGTAGGCCACACACCTCTAGGGAGCCCTCGTATGGCGCCCCTAGCCGCCCACTCGGGCGCCCCCGCTTGGCCTGTCGCTTCACTCTCTCCACCATCCAGTTCACCTTCTTCATCTCCAAGTTCGTCTTGTTGCTGTCGACCAGCTGCCTCTGCTGCTTGCTGTAGTTGGCGCGGGGCCCCCCAGCTCGGGGAGTCTCGGCCTCCAGGCCGTCCCAACTGATGTCGGCCTCGTGCGGCCTTGCCATATCCCGCTCCTGCCCGTAGACGTCGTGCTGCATGAGGGCCCCGATGGCTTCGTCCAGGAGCCCCCCCTCCAGAAAGTAAGCGGCGATGGCGAAGACGGCCTCCTCCGGCCACGGGCCTCCCTCCACAGGGACGACCAACCTCTGACAACTCTTCAAGCTTCGCAAGGCCAAGGGGAGCTGGCTCCTCAGCCCAGGCCAACTCCCCAGTCGCCCTGACAGGACGATCGACCCCCATGTGGGGTGGAGTCGGTCTCGGTAGCACTTCATGTCCTTGTAGTCGGCCAGGGCGTGGCCCATGGCGCTCTTGCACCGAAGCTCCCAACCCTTGTCGACGCGGTAGCTGAGAATGTCCCGCACCTTCGGGGCCCACTGCGCCGTGATCACGTCCGCCACGGAGTGGGTGAATCGCCTTGTGGAGCCGCCCTCGCGGATGCCCAGGTACGTCTCCTTCTCGTAGTTGTCCCACGGCCGCGGCCCCCGCCTCTGCAGGGGAACGTCTCCTGCCGTGTTCGGCTTCTGGCGAATCGCTCCGACGGGGTGGATTGCCTCCAACGCCAGGGCAGCTAGCCACCAGCGTATCCCGTACCCATGTGGCCCAGGTCGCGTAGACCGTGAGGTCGGCTGTCCGTCGGAGCGGGGCGTCGGTCGCCGTGGGCTGCCACCGTCTCGGGCGCCGCTCCCAAGAGACATCTTGGAGAGAGGCCTTCGGCGACGTTCAGCTCCAGCGGGGCGTAGCGGTAGTGCCCGTGGCCCAGGCGCAACAGGGCTGATGAGCTCGAAAGGCCCTCGCCTGGGGCTCCCTGGGCCACCATGCCGTTGGTGAAGCTCAGGACCTTCAGCATCCGCCTCCGTGGCGATCTGGCAAGGTGTCGGAGCACGCCCACCACGGTCCGCATCTCGTTGGTGTTCGTGTGCTCCGTGCTCCTCCACCTTCCGACGTAGAGTGGCCGCCATCTCGCAGGTGGCATCCAAGCAGGGGACAGCGGGGGGGACCTCGATCTCCGCCCCTCCCGGCCTCGGCGGCCCGAATGGCGTCGTAGCTGGAGAGGCCCACGAGCACGCTGGATGGGGGCCCTTCATCTCCTTCGCCATGCGGGCCAACGCCTCGAGGATCGCCCTCCCTCGCGCGGCGCACCGCGGGGGCTGGCAAGCCTGGGCGGAGGCGGTGCAAATGACGGGGTGGCCACGCTCCACTCGCCCCTCGAGTATCGCTGGATGCCTCCCTCGGTGGTTGCCTCTCGGGCGGAGACGGCCCACGGCGAGGTCCAGTGCGTCGTCGTAGACGCCGAAGATGCCCTTCATGGTCGAGTCCATCGGCGAAGCTCCGTAGCGGCCCTGGTCGATCTGATGGATCTGGCCGCCCGTCTCCTCGCAGAGGCAGGCCATCTCGGGGGGGTTCCCGATAGACATGTACAGGTCCTCCTCTGGGTCCGCGGGGTGATCCGTCAGGCGCAGGCCACCAGTTCGGCAGACCTCGCGGACCGCCTGCACGGCCGTGAGCAGGAGGCGCGACCCAAGGTCCAGGCGGAGGTGCTCGAAGGTGGTGAGTAATATGTCGCTCCGCCCCCAAGGCTCGAGGCGCGTCCGCGGGGGCCTGTGCCTCTCTTTCAGGAAGCACGCTCGACTCCAGGCGGAACATGGCGGCGGGGCAATCACTGCGTGGAAGTGCCCGTCGTGCGTCTGGCCCAGAATCGCGCTGACCAGCTCGTCGTTGGGGCGGTCGTACTTCGGCTCGATCACCGAGTCGATGGGCCAGACCTTGATCTCGTAAAAGTCGCACTCCGCACGCGCGTAGATGGCCTCCTCCAGGTTCCCCTCTCGGCGCCTGCCCGCGAAGAGGTAGAGCGCCTGGTGGACCCTCCGACTGACCCGCGGCGGAGGTGTAGCCGACGCATCGGCGAGCTCGTCCACGTCGTAGGTACACCCCCAAACGTGGGGGACCCAGGCGTCGGTGGCGATCGTCCACCCTCTCATCTCGGTGTAGCCCGTGTCCGTCCTGATCTCCTCCAGCGAGGCCTCGGTGACTGCGAGGCCTTGTCCCTGGAGTCCGTCTTACCCATCATAGACACCTGCGAGAGCCAGGGCGCCTCGAGATCCGTGTGCCTGAGCGTGGCGCAGTAGGCCATCGTCGTCAGCCCCCACCTCGCCGCGTCTGTTAGGCGGAACGGCGTCTTGGCGGTCTCTGGGCGCCTCATCTCGCGGTGGGCCCGGTCGCAGATGGCGAGGCCCATGCGCTGAGAGATGGCCGCCCACGTCCACAGCTTCACGGTGGCTCCGGGGTCCAGCATGTCCGCGCCGCCAGCCCCAGCGTCGCCAGGGCCAGGCCACAAGTGCGATCGATTTTGGCCGAGACAGTGCAAGGTCGGCCTCGAATGACCGCACCCCGCGACTCGATCCCCTCGCCTTCTCTCTCCTGGTGGACGGGGAGCCCGACCTTTCCCAAGTAGTACTTGACTCGGGCCGTCAGCCTCCTCATGACCTCGTTCACTGGCTGCCGCCCGCTGGCGTACGTGGCCACGACCGCGTAGTCGTCCCTGTACGCCCAGCTCCCTGACTCGAACTCGACGGGCCCGATCAACTGGTGCGTCGGAGCCCCGTAGACCAGGCGCGCACCCCCGGAGTCCGCCCAGGGCCTGCGCGCCGTGAGAGCCTTCGGCCTGAAGTGGGCCAGAGGCAGGAGCCACGGCCGGCCCATGACCAAGATCTTCACCGCCAGGAGGGGCCCGCCATAGGGGATGACGCAGCCCTGCCCTGTGGTCCTCACGCAGTCGAAGAACTAGTGGAGGGGCAGCCCCTCCAAGACAAAGAAGAGCCAGACATCGGGCGGCGTCTCGAAGCGGTCGAACCTGTCGGGGATATCGCCCACCCCTGTGTAGACCACGTCCGTCTCGCCGAGATTGGAGAGGTCCAGGTTGGTCAGGGTCGCGGAGCTGCCCAGGGGCCCGTGCATGGGCGTCTGCCAGCGGAGGTTGGCCCGCCTCCAGTCCCAGATGGCGCGGATCTGGCGCCTGACGGGGCCGAGGGGGGCCGCCTCCTCCCGCTGGCACTTCTGGATGACCACGAAGAGCGGGACGCCCCTGACCAGCTCGTCGGTGGTCCCCAGCATCCCTGCCTCCCAGGGCTTCTCGGCCAGGATGGGAAGAAATGTCCTCGATCGGAAAGACGGATCTCGGTAGACCTTTTGGCCCTTCAGCTCCTCTTCCATGGCGGGGTCGGGCTTGCCTGGCATCCTTCCCGCACCGTCGGAGAGGTCCTCGGTGGCCAGCGGGCAGATGTCCACGGTCCTGGCAGGGTTGGTCTCTGGTGGCGGGCGAGCATACTCCCCCGCGTCGACGGAGACTACCACGCCCTTCGGTAGCATCTCTCATCCCTTTAAATCCTTTCCCAGGGCAGCAAAAGCCCCTTCGCCTGAGCACGGCGAGGCCCGATCGGCCGTGACGCGCCAAAGGGCAGCGTCCTCGTCCACCTTGATCGCGGCCACCTGGCTGCCCCAAGCTAGCCACGCCTCCAGGAACCTCCTCGAAGTAGCCCTCTGGAGCGGTGTCGCCCGCTCCCACGCGGCCGACGGCCCAACGCCCTCGGCCGCTCCGGCCCTGCCCCGAAATGGGTGGTGCATGGATCGGAGCAGCCCGTCGGCGCGGGCTCACGCACGTCGCAGTGCGCCCTGATGCATCGGCCCCGCGCGGCCCGCCACCACCGACCAGGGCAGCAGCGGCCAGCCCGGCAGAGGGTCTCGGTTTCGAGGAACGGCCTCGGGAGGAATGCCCGCGGCTGCTGTCGAGGTAGACGATGGAGAAACGCGTGGATGGAGAAAAACGGGCATGTCGTCGCCTCCCGAGGGACACGGTGCCACGCGAAAATATCGTCGCGACCAGCGAGAGCACCGCCACAGCTATCGGGAGAGTAAGCCCACGAGAGTGGCCGCCGTCAGAGCGGACGGAACGGTAAACCGCCAGCCTCTCCCTCAAGTGCGGGGGGGCCCGCAGGGCTCCACGGGCGGGGGAGACCATCCCCCCGTCTGCTCGTCCTCCTCCGTTGCCGCGTCCGAGCCCTTCATCTGCGGACGCGTATATTGAAGAGCCCTCTGCTGCAGCCTGGCCGTCAAGTAGCGCTCCACTCCCGTGGGGGCCTCCTCGCCCTCCGTGAGACCCCCCGTCCAGCTTGTCCGTGAGGTCCCAGCGCACCCTGGACTTCCACTTGTCGGCCCCGCCGTCCCGAGGCTGCTTCCCGTCGATGATGCCTGCCACGTCCTCGAACGCCCGCCTCGGCGCGTAGACTCGGGCGCCCAGGGTCTCGTACCTCGCCGTCTGGGTGGGCTCGGGCGAGGCCTCCGACCTCCGATCCAGCTTCATGCAGTGCAGCATCCTCTGGTGGCCGAGGTGGTCGCGACTCGGCTAACTGGGGCGAACCCAGTCCGTCGCGAACTTGCCCACGCTGGCGTCCGCCCCGTAGGTCTTGACCAGCAACTCTGGCGCCGCGTGAGAGGTGAGCCCCGCGAGGCGGGTGACGGTGGGCAGCGCATCGATCTTCCCGAGGTCGGCCAGCGCCCGCTCCCTGGGGCCCCAGCGTACCTTCATCAACGGCTCGGAGCTTCTCCCCGCGCCCGCCAGCATCTCCGTCGTTCCCAAGTCGATGGAAGGACACGTCGCCGAACCCGACGTGGCCGCCGTGGACGACGCGGTCTGCGGGGGCTGGCGTCCCTGCGAGGCCTTGTCCGCATTGCTCGTGTCCTCGAAACGCTTCAACCAGTCGATCATCCTGTCTACATGCCGGTCCAGGCGGGGCTCGGTCGCGCCACGGGGTAATCATTTCCCGCTGGCGTGACTGCTCTCTCCAGGGGACGCTGCCGACGAGGTGCTCTGACTCGTGCGGGCACGACGCGACTCCGACCGTGGACGGATAATCTCGTCGAACAGGCTGCTCCTCGTGGCTGGCATCTCCTGCATGCCCTTGGCTGGCACCGACTCGTCCGACGAACCCGCCCTGGAGGGGCCCGCCTCCCCGTCGCTGTCCATGGCGATCCCTGGAGGCGTTTCCCCCGCTAGCCGTGGCGACGGCCTCTGCTGGCAGCAACTCCAGAGACTTGGCCCGAGGGCCACAAAAGCGGTGAAGATCCTGATGGAAGTCTCGAGCCTGCCGCCTAGGTAGAGGTCGCGACAGTCCCCTCGGCCGTCGTCGGCTACGAGGAGCGAGTGGTGGCCATCCTCGAGCTCCTCCACCACCCCTCGCCTCCACCGCCACAGGTTGCCAGAGACGGCCACTCCCCCGGAGAAGATGGCGAAACCCACCGTCGACCCCCAGCTCCATGTGCTCCACGCGCCAGCTAGCCCAGAGCGAAACCAGGACAAGGAGGCCCCATAGCCGTGAGCGCTGGACAGATACAGCTCGGCCTCGAGCGGCCTCTCCAGGGCCTTTTCCAGGACGCCCGTCTTCTCGCTGGCCGCGGGGGCAGGGAAGGATACGTAGTCCCAGCAAGGCCGCCGACGACTCGACCGCTTCGCCCGATCCTTGATGCCGCCCACCAAGAGGGCGTGGTCCAGCTTCACGTAGATCCACCTTTTGTCGTTGTTCTTCTTCTTCCGGTACATCCGCACCTGCCCCCGTCACGGGGCCATCGTCCGATAGAAGCGGCTCCATCGTGTCACGCTAGACATGCGAACCCGCCGATAGTCGTGGAGGCTCAGCCGCTCCGACTCTCTCGTGTCCTTCTGGGACGCGTCGTCCTCGGGCTCCACCAGCGGCCTCGAGAGGGGCGCGTCGAGGACCCCCCAGTCCCCGATGTACGAGAGCAAGGCAGCGTTGGCGAACCACCACCGCCCCGCCGTGGTGCAGACGATCAGCGCCCGCGCCGCGAGCGCCCCAGTTGGTGGGGCGGAGCGGCGAGCGCGAGCTCCTGGCTCGAGAGACCTCGAGCCAAAAAAAACTTGAGCGGACACGAAAGACCGGCAGGGCAGGAGGAGGAATAGGACCTGCACTGCTATCTTACACGGCCCACCCCTACCACACCACCCCGAGACGCGATCAATTAAGTTTGGAAAACGATCACTTTGCGTTGGGCAAGCACTGGCTGACCAGAGCCGTCGCGTCAACATGTTCCTCCTCTTCTTCGTCCTTCCTCATCCTCCTCCTCCTCTTTTTCCCCATCCTCCCTCATCCCCGTTTTCTCCTCCTTCTCCTACTGGCCGGGGCGTCTGCGGTGTGGCGCGGCATTTTTGTTCCTCCTCCACTCAACTTGGGGGGTGGGGTGGCGCGTCTGCGGTATCGCGCTGCGCCCTCCTCCTGTCGACTGAAGGGAGGGGGAGGAGGATACTCAGGAGGCAAAGGGGAGGAGGGACAGGCATAGCGTCATGAAAAGGGGAGGAGGCGAAGGCGGAGAAGGAAGAGGAGGAGGAGGAGGAGGAGGAGGAGGAGGAGGAGGAGGAGGAGGAGGAGGATCTCCTACTTGGTGCCAGAGCCCGCATCTGCAATTGAGAGGAGGACGAAGTCATCGAGGGGGAGGCGCGGGGAGAGAGGAGGGTGGAGAACAAGAAAGGGGAGGAGGAACAGGAGGAGGAGGAGCAGCAGCAGCAGCAGAAGCAGCAGAACAAGGGGCGCGTCTGTGGAGTCGCAGCAGCCGCTGCAGCCGCTGCCCCCTGCCTCATTCTCCTCCTCCCCTCCCTGCCTCCTGCACCTCCCCATGCCGACGCCCCTCCCGATCCTCATTCGCATCCCTCTCCCGTCCTGCTCCTCATGCTATCTCCTCCTCCTCCTCCTCCTCCCTCCTCCTCCTCCTCCTCCTCCTCCTCCTCCTCCCCATCTCCTCCACCTTTCCTCCTCTCCCCTCTGCCCCCTCCCTGCCTCGGCGACTCCCTGCCCCACCTCCGCCTTCTTGCCAAAACCAAACCTGGCGTCAGCCGAGATGCCCGATGGGTGGCGGCTCGGCGGCGGGGCGCCAGAGGGGGGGATGCTCTGCCTCCCCCCCCCCGACCCGCCTCGCGACATCGCCATGCGAGGCGCTCCAGAGTTCGAAGCAACCGGGGCCTTCTGCCCCCCCCCCCCAGACCCGCCTCGCGACACCACCATGTGGGGCGCTCCAGAACTCGAGGCAACGGCGGCCCTCGAGGCAGCGGTACCGGCGGCCATCGAGGCAGTGGCGGCATGCCGGCGCGCTTGCATACAGAATTCCACTTTTCACTCTTTTCTTGGCCTTCGTTTCACATACATATATATATATATATGTATGTATATATATATATATATATATATATATATAAAAACAGATCACTGCCGACGCGCCGCCTAGGCGCGGCTTCTTCAGTCAGTCAGTGGAGGTTTCTCGTCGAGGCAGCTGGATGCGCCCCGAGTAGTGGGTCTGGATGGACTTCAGGATGGGTCCAGGAACCAGGCGGGGGAGCCTCAGTTGTCTCAACTGGCCCTCCTCTGAAGGAGCGGCCTTGCCTTTGAGGAGTGGAGAGGTCGACCTTCTTCCGCGGCGGAAAGCGGCGGAAGGCAGAAGTGAAACAAGGCGGAAGCCTACGGAAAGCCCGCGGAAGCTGGCGGAAGTAAGAGATGTGCCCCCAAGAGATGACAGCATGTTTGAATCAGGATTTCCGGAACTAGCTGCTGCCTGGGGCTGCTCTTGGGGTCCTGTTGAGAGCGTCCCTGGCCCCTGTTGAGAGCGTCATGGGACCCTGTTGGGAGAGCGGGGCGCAGCGCAAGGCCCCGCATTCCCTGAGATCGGACCGCACGATAACATTGCAGCATCGTAAAGCAGCTCGACCTGAGCCCTGGACCCCAACTTGCTGCGCGGTTTTTCGAGCCCGATCGATGCGTGAGCGTCCCGGGGCCCGAATCAGGGCAGCATGGCTCGATGTGACAAAGGTGCGACGCCGAGATCCCAGGGTTGGGGCAATGTCGTGCGTAACCATGTTTGGGCGTTCCTGGGCGCCCTGCCACACGCAATCTTCTGGTGGCTTTGCGCTGTTTTTCTGGCTGGCTCCCCGTGCCTCCGCTCCTCCTCTTCCCTTCTGCTCCACCTTCTTCGCCACACGCCTCGCCCTTGCCTGTCCTGTATGTATGGTATTTCCCTCTGGCCCTTGTGTTCGTGATATGCATGCGTTTGCTATGTTGTTTTGTTTCTCTCTCTCTCTCTCTCTCTCTCTCTATATATATCATTATCTCCCTCTCGATGCCCAGATGCTAGGAGGAGATGGAGGAGGATGGGGAGGTGGAGGATAGCGGAGAGGAAAGGAGAGGAGAGGAGAGCAGAGGGAGAAGGAGGAGGAGGTGGAGGAGGGAGGGAGAAGGAGGAGGAGGACGTGGAGGAGGAGGAGTCCGTTCGGCAAAGCGCCAAAGGCCGCTCAAGGCGGGCCGAGCGCTCGCTCGGCGCCCAGCCCACACGGCCCGCCCAAGAGGGCTCACCGCGGGGAGGGCGTGCAGGCGCGGGCAGAGCTCCACCCTGGGCTCGGGCTCGGGCCTGGGCTCTGGGCTCGGGAGGGTGAAGCTCGCATGGGGGCGGCCAAGACGAGCCCACAAGAAACCCAGCGCCGAAAGCCCAGCCCTGAAGATCGCCAAGGTTTCTGTCTGGCCAGGGCTCACGACGGGTAGGGCGCACAAGCGCAAACACAGCTTCAAGAGAAGGTGAAGCTCGTATGGATAAGGCCAAGACGCATCCACACCAAACCCATCGCAGGAAGCCCAACCCTGAAGGCCGCCGAGGTCTTGAGCTGGCCAGGGTCGGGCTTCTTGCCCAGCGGCTGCTAACGAAGGAGCTCAGAGTACTCTGATTCGGGCGTTTTCTTGATGGCTCGCGCAAAGCGTATCAGCGTCAAGAAACTCAGGGTGCTCTGCCGGCTGCGGTTTCTTCGCGACCACCGCAAGCCGTCAATCCGACCACCAAGCAAAGAAACCCAATGTACCCTGGCAACGCGTGTGGCGTGTCTTGGCATGGACCCCCGATGTATGGAAGATGGGTCGCGTGTCCATCGAAGTGAAGCCAGTGCACTTCCGTGCCCACGACCCGGAGCCTCCTGTTGCCAAAGATGTTCCCATGGCGCTTCAGGTCCGCAGGGTGACGATTCGTGTCCAACCTGTGGGTTCCTCGTCGTCCAGGTATCGGGTCGTACTCAAGGTCTCTGGCGGCCGTTCGGGACGATTCGAGCACCCCCAGAACGCCCTCGGCGAGGCGCAGTCGCTAGAAGGCATCCCCAGGCTGAAAAAACGCCGAGAACCAACGAATATGCGCGAAAACCTCGAACCTCGAGCCTCGAACGTCGAAATTGGTGCGAAGTTGGTCGCAGAGAGTCACAACAGCTTCAGCAAGACCTCGTGGAGGCACCCCGTTTGCTGTGGCGCGACGGGGGGCAAGGATCGACGCAGTCGTCGTATGCGTCGCCATAATTACGTGGTTGTACGCAAATACCTTACAGCAAACGAGGGTGGGGGGATCTCCCTGCGGCTGTGACAAGGGTAATCGTCCAGCGATGGGCTTCCACAACTACGAATTATCGGTAGCCCATAGACACGGAACAAGTTTCCATATTTCGAGGGGGCGAATTCCGGGAGACCGGGGCCTCGGGAGGGCTCCGGACGACACTAGAGTCCACACCCGAGGCCAGGTTGCCAATCATTTGCTTCATCTTATTACCGAAATATCGAAACAGATAGCCGGGCGGCAGCCGTGAAAGGCCCCCCGTTTGCTGTGGGGCGACGGGGGGCAGGGATCGAGTAGGGCAGAGACCATGCCCTGCGAAATCGCCCCGCACGCCAGGCAGATCGCAACACCGCCTGGAGCCACGAACAGCTCGGGGCCGCGCGCTCCGAAACGGCTGCAAGAAACATCCAAGACGGCCCATGTCACCCCCAACACGAAGGCACGGCGTCCAAGAGTGGCCGAAGACGGACAGCCGAGGCGCCGGGCTCGGTCTCCGAAGGCGCCCGACGGGCCTGCAAGTCGCGTGCTGCAATCTGTGTGGCGCAGCGTGTTTTTGCGCAGTGTGATGTGGTTAGATTTGTGTGGTGAAGATTCAGCGCGTGCCTGGCCGCACTGCAGCCTCGCTGGGCCGCTCTCGCGCGGTGGCGGGTACGCGCGGCAGCGCAACTGGAAACGGCAACGTTGCGTGGAGCCGCGACAAGTTCGGGGCATCGAGCGCTGTTAGGAGGAATGCGGCCAGCTTCGGGAAGCCGAAGTTGGGGTCGAGCTCGGGGCACACGACCCGCCGCGAGGTCCCAGGACCCTGCTTTGCTCGGGCGACGGCTTCCCCAGGTACTCCCTACCATCTCCAGCAGGAGGGGGAGGAGGAGGCGGAGGAGGACGCGGAGAGAGCAAGGCGCACCTGCAGCACGCCAATGACCTCGTCCGGCGCCCCGTGGGCGCGAGGAGCGAAACGGATCCGAGGTCCGCGGTCGCTCGGAAGGGGGCCCGACACATGAGCTCTAACGACCCTCGGAGGAGAAGAGGGCCCACGAGGAGGGCCCAGAGGTCCAAGGTTCCAACGACAACGGGAGCGGCAAACTTGTGGCTATCTTTGGCCTCCGGGCGCACCACTCAGCGGGCCTGGGACTGTAGCGAAAACGACCCAGGATGAGAACCCGGCCGCAGGGAAGTTGCCCAGGCCTCCGGGGGTCCACGCATCGAAGCAAATGCTGCCCCAGATGTCTGGGGGGAGGGCGATCGGTGCCTCGTCCGATTGGCGGGGGCCGACACCTGCGGTGACGCATTCCTGACATACGGCGGGTTCCAGAAATCCAGAACCCAAAACGGCATGAAAATAAACTTTTAGCGATCCGCGCGTATTCTTCGATCTGCGCTGAACCCCTGGCGCGCGGAGCGCGCCAGGGGCGGCGACGGAGGCGCCGCCGGAGGGGCCCATACGTCGATCCAAGAAATCTGCGCGGAGCGCCGAAAAGTTTATGTTTATGGCGTTGTTTCTCTTCGATTGGGGACACATCTTCGCCTTCCGCCGACTTCCGCTGGCTTCCGACGGCTGAGGTAGCGCACCCTCTGCTGACGTCCGCCGCCTTGCGCCGAGGAAGATATGCCAACGCCTTCGGTCCTCGAAGGCGCGACTCGGGCCGATCCGTCGCCGCCAATTGTCGGAGTCGCGAGGAGGAAGGAGGAGGAGGAGGAGGAGGAGGAGGAGGAGGAGGAGGAGAAGGAGAAGGAGGAGGAGGAGGAGGAGGAGGAGGAGGATCTGGGGGGGAGGCGGAGGGGGGTGAGACCGACGAGGTGCGCTGCAACATGATGTGACGACTTACTGTCTTTTCTAACGGCGTCTCTCGCACCGGCTTGGCAGACGTGAGCCCAACCAGTGAGACGCGTTTGGCTCCCAATTGCGATACCTGCCCACACTGCTCGCACGAGCTGACACAAGAACTGTAGCACATAAGGTCTGGAGTCAAACTCGATTCAAGCAATTGGCCCAACAGCGCCAATGCGTGCCTCCATTGGCCGCCCTCGCCGCACGCGGCGATTCCAGAAGTGCAGCTGATAACGTCCAGCTCCAGCCTCGACTCCAGCAGACCGCTGAGCAGAGACAGCGCCTGTCGCCAGCGCCCGGCGTTGCCACACGCGCTGACTCCAGCACCATAGCTGAGGTCGGCGACGAGGGAAAGGGTCCGAGTGGGCGGGCCCACGCCACCATTCCAGCGAAGGCCGACAAGCGGCCCAGGCGTGTATTGTCGGAGGTCCGCGCGGACTTCCTTGTCGTAGCTGGGCCCCCACCCTGGACCGCCTCGAACGCCAAAAGGGCGGATTCCAGCGCGGACCCGACAAATCCGCGTGGACCTCCTTCAATTCACTGTTTGTTCAATTCTCCTTTGACCACTCCACCCTTCCAAGGGCCGGTGTCTTTCCTAGAGGTTTCTCGTAGTGTATGGACATTACATTAACGACGTCCCTGAGAGTTCATGGAAGCAGGCCTGACTCTCACAAGCGCGGACCTTCTCAGTGGGCTCGCCGACCTCATCCCTCCTCCCCCTTCCCCTGCTCCTCCTCCTCCCCTTCCTTCGCCTCCTCCTCATCCTCCTCCTCCTCGAGCCTCCTCGAGCCTCCTCGAGCCTCCTCGAGCCTCCTCGAGCCTCCTCCTCCTCCTCCTCCTCCTCCTCCTCCTCCTCCATCCCCTTCCAGGGAATGAAAAGATTTCAGGGTTGAGGAGGCCCCGTCCCTCATCGCCTTGAACACATCTGGCTCGGACCTCGCCTCCGACATCTCGCTCAACAGCGACACTGCGCGCTGCCACTGCCCGCTGCTCCCGCAGGCGATGACCGCAGCATTGTGTGCGAAGCTGGCGGGCTCCAGCCTCGCCCGCAACACCTCGCTCAGCAACGACAGCGCCTGCAGCAGGGGGAGGAGGAGGGGTGGGTGGGGATGGGCCCTCCTCGCGCGCCCCTGCCGGGGAAACACTACGTCCCCGCTCAGCTCTCAGCGAGGAACCTTCTTTTGCTCCTCTACGATGGCGGAGGAGGGAGGAGGAGGAGGAAGGAGGGAGGAGGGAGGAGGAGGAAGGAGGGAGGAGGAGGAAGGAGTGGGAGGAGTGAGGAGGAGGAGGAGGAGGAGGAGGAGGAGGAGGAGGAGGAGGAGAAGGAGGAGGAGGGGGAGGGAGGAGGAGGGAGGAGGAGGGGAGGAGGAGGAGGAGGAGGAGGAGGAGGAGGGAGGAGGAGGAGGAGGAGGAGGGGAGGGGAGGAGGGGAGGAGGAGGAGGAGGAGGAGGAGGAGGAGGAGGAGGAGGAGGAGGAGACTCGCCATCGCTCGGACGTCCATTCCCTGTGTTGTTTTTTCGGTTTCGTGCGTGTATTTTCGCCAAATGATCGAGGATGCTCCTCGATGGTCCTCGCCAAAGAAAAAATGCACACGCCCGAGCGATGCCGAGGAGGAAGAGGAGGAGGAGGAGGAGGAGGAGGAGGAGGAGGAGGAGTAGGAGGAGGAGGAGGAGGAGGAGGAGGAAAAGGAGGAGGAGGAGGGAGGGAGGGAGGGAGGGAGGGAGGGAGGGGTATGGGCGACGAGGAGGGGATACCGGTATCCAACTTCATATCCATCCTCTCTCCTTCTCTTCCTCCTCCTCCTCCTGGTTGCCTGGGTTTTGGATTCCTGGTTGCCTGGATTGCGCGGTTTTCGAATTCCTGGTTGCCTGGATTGCGCGGTTTTCGAATTCCTGGTTGCCTGGGTTTCGGATTCCCCGGCCCCTGGGAATTTTGAAAATTTCGAAATTTTCGAAATTTTCGAAATTTTCAAAGTGTTTGGAATTTTCGAAATTTTAGAAAAAAAAAAAACGAAATTTTCAAACTTCCAAGGGGTTCGGGTTTTCTGGGATCCTGGTCGCGTGGCTTCTCGGAGGAGGGGGGGGAGGAGGAGGAGGAGGAGGAGGAGGAGGAGGAGGAGGAGGAGGACGCCCTCGCAGCGGGCCGTCTTGGGATGATTTTTGGACTTGGCGTAGAGTGTGGAGTTTTCGGGCAGTGGAATCGCGGACGCCTCTCGAGGAGATCTCAGGGATGTCGGGATTCCTTGCGCGGTTTTCAAATTCCTGGTTGCCTGGGTTTCGGATTTCCCGGCCCCTGGGAATTTTGAAAATTTCGAAATTTTCGAAATTTTCGAAATTTTCAAAGTGTTTGGAATTTTCGAAATTTTCGAAAAAAAACGAAATTTTCAAACTTCCAGGGGTTCGGGTTTTCTGGGATCCTGGTCGCGTGGCTTCTCGGATTCCCCGACCAATTGGAATTTTGAAAATTACAAAATTTTTCAAATTTTCGAAATTTTCAAAGTGTTTGGAATTTTCGAAATTTTCGAAAAAAAAAATCGAAATTTTCAAAGTTCCAGGGGATTCTGGTTTTCGGGGATCCTGGTCGCGTGGCTTGTCGGAGGAGAGGGGGAGGAGGGGGAGGAGGAGGAGGAGGAGGAGGAGGAGGACGCTCTCGCAGCGGGCCGTCTTGGGATGATGTTTGGAGTCTCTTGGGCTGTTTTGGGCAGTTCTTGGCTTCAAAAGGTGAGAATCCGAAAACCCTCCCAAAACCATAGAAACATAACTCACCTCTCTCGCCCGAGCTGCAGGACCCGATTTTGCAACTTTGGGCCATTGGTGTAGAGTGTGGAGTTTTCGGCCGAGGCTCCTATGGCCCAGGGTTTTTCACCCCCCCGCGGCGGCTAAAACGCGCAAGCGCGCACTTTTCGGTAAAAAGTGTTTCGGTGCGTGGCCGAAGTTTTTGATGGTTCTGGAGGTCTCTTGAGGGCTTCCTTGGGGAGCTCCGAGGGCACGTGGGGCCGTCCTGGGGCGGTATTGAGAGCTCTTGGGTGCATATTGATAGCCATCTTGAACCATATTGGGCTATCTTGCACGATCTTGGAGGTCATCTTGGACTCTCTGAGGCCCTCTGGGAGCCATCTTGGGCCATCTTGGGCGCCCTGACCCCTCGCGGCACCCTCCCTCCAGGCCCAGAGGGGGGGGGGGTAGGGGGGGGACCCCCTCCCCGAAGGGGAAGAAGGGGGTTTAGCAGAACAGGCTCTTTAGACCACTCACGCCCTAAAGGGCTGGTGGGGTTCACTTGTACTTTTCAGTATAGCAGATCACAACGCGGCACATCGTATGTCTCATGGCACGGCAGTGCATATCATAGCGTACTGCATCGCCGAGCAGACATCGTCACATGCGATAGTATGTCATGACATAACACAATATTGACATAGCATTGATTCTGCATTGTCTTTGTGTTGACTTGAACTTGTATTCAGTCGTGGCTCGGACCCAGCCTCGCTGGCCTGGCCACAGCCAGCACCGCCCCGCCAGCGCGGCCAAGCCGTGCATGGCTTTTCGCTTCGAGGGGCCCGATGGGCCCTTCCCGCTGTGCCAGCTGCTGGCGGCACGCCAGGCCATGATTGACGAACCAGACATGGCAGAGACGATCCTGAAGTGTGCCGAGAAGGTCTGGATCGACGTGCCTGCGTTGCAGGTCTATAAGCCACGCGACTTCGTCTGGGTCGCGAAGCCAGCGCGCGTCAACGCCTGGGAGACGCTGACTAACTTCCACTTCTCCTTAGGACGCAATCCGAATATTCCAACCGCTACATTACAGCACTCGGTGTTCAATATTGTTTGGTTTGATGGGCATGGGGCCCCGCGTCAATGGCCCCATACCTTTCTAATCAACGTTTTTTCTCAACCCTTCTTTGCTTGGGTTCTTGATTTGAATAGAGCATTGTGGTTTCCACTCCTCCTCCTCCTCCTCCCCCTCCTCCTCCTCCTCCTCCTCCCCTCTCCTCCCTCTCTTCTCTTCCTCCTCTTCCTCATCCCTTCTCTCGTTCCTCCTGCTCGGCTCCCTGTGGGGGTTGCGAACTGTGCCACTGTCGCCAGTTTCGCGGGTTCCTGGGAGGCCCAGCGGAGTCGGTGAGCACGCAGACTCCGTCGAGACCTCGCGGCTCCCCGGGGGGCTGCGAATTGCGGGCCACGCAGACCCCGCCGAGACCTCGCGTCTCCCTGCGCGTCGCCACTTTCGTGGGTTCCTGAGCAGTCCTGATTATAACCGCCGCATGTTTAGAGAGGGTTGGTATCGTCCCTGGGCATTTCCCCCGACACCGGGTGCGGTCTCGTAGCGGTCGCGATATTTTTCCAGTGATTGCGCATAGGACCGCCAGACGCGAGCACGCAGACCGTGCGCCGCGCCCTGCAGAAGGCTGGGGGCCACCAGTCGCGCACTTTCCTTGTGTGGAAAACTGGCAATGAAACACGTGTTAAACAACGTGTTCCGTTGCGCGCGTTCGTCACTCTCCTCCCCGGAGTGAAGGGGGTATCGTTGAAGGTGAGTGCGCTCGGCCCGTGGCCCCCATTGTCAGGTTCAGCGCAGGTCGCGGCCGTTGGTGCTCGCGGCCACTGCTTGTGCGATGGTGAATGGGAGGCGCTTCCACGATGAGTTCGAGAAGTGCCTGGCGGACTACGACGACCACACAGCGGGTGCCGGGGATGTCTTCGAGGCTCTGAAGACCGCCGCGGCCGCCAGCCCGGAGGACGGCCTCTTCTCTGACCGCTTCAACAAGCGGCTGCTGCGGGCGGCCAACCGCAAGGACCTCGCCGACAAGAAACTGACGAAGGCCAAGCGGGTCGTCAAGGCGCGCAAGCACAACCTCAAGCTCAAGGGCCTGCGAGCGAAGGTGGCCACGAGCGGCGCAGGGAAGTACGCCGTCAAGGCGAAGAAGACCGACAAGGTCAAGCTCGGCGCTGTGACGGCCAGGGCGGCGAACAGACTGGCCGCGAAGCGGTTCCAGCTCTCGCTCGCCGGCGCCGTGGGGGCGCTGACCGGCAAGAACGCCCTCCTCTACTTGGAGCAGGCGTTCGCGGACGGCACTGTGCCTGGTGTGCTCACAACCGCCCACTCCGTGATGGGCCCCGGGGCGCTGGCCTTCTTCGCCGCCGTGGGCGGCCGCGCCTCGACCAGCACCGGTGCAGCCGCCGTCAAGCAGGCGACGCTGTCGGACGACTGGGACTTCTCCGCGGCGCAGCTCAACCGCCTGCGCCGGCTGCTCGGGAGGGTCAACGGCAAGGGCTGGGGGGCGGCCAAGGAGGCGGTGGCGAGGGCTGCGGAGCGACTCGCGGGGTCGTCCGCTGTGGTGGTGCAACGCCTCGCCTGCGAGCTCTCGAAGCTGGTGCACTTCTCGGCGACGCGCGGGAAGGGCAAGAACTACTGGCGCAGAGCGCTGGAGGCCTTCCGCTGGGTCCCGACCCCCAAGCGCAAGGCGGCTCCCAAGCGCGCGGCGCCCCCCAAGGACCAGGCCTGCTCCGACGAGGAGTGGGAGGACGAGGTAGCCTCGCAGGCGAGCTGCGCTAGCGCCCCCGACCTCGCCGCCCCGGGCCAAGCCAGCGAGCTCTCAGAGGGCGACGACTGAAAATATCATCATCGTCTGTGTCACCTGCAGGAGCCTCTAGGGGACCTTCGCGCCTGGTGGCCTCCTCTGGAAACCGCTGGAGACTTCTCGGTGTGTTCGTCGTCCGAACCAAGGCTCCCGCCCGCCGCCGCGCCTGCTGGGCCCGCTAGGGCCAGCCTTGAATATTTGGGATCGCTTTATGGATTTTGACCGCCCGAGGACCCCGCTTCGTTGTCCGAACTAAGGCTCCCGCCCGCCGCCGCGCATGCGGGGCCCGCCAGGGCCCGCTCGCCCCTCTGGGGAGCGCTCAGGAAATCTCGCAATGCGTTTTCATTTTTCTTCGGGTTGTCTGGCAGGGGCTCCTGGAGGGTTCTGGGAGGACGTTGAGAATTCGCCCCGAAAATTTGAGGTCGCTTTATAGATTTTGGCAGCCCGAGGACCCCTCCGGTGCTCGCCCCCCAGCGGCGCCAGGGGCCCTGGGGCCCGAGAACCGCGCACCGAACCACTTTTTATAAAAAAGTGTGCCCTTGCGCGTCCGCCCCCCCCCCAGGGCCGTCTCGGGGCGCCCTGAGGCCCGTTCTCGGGGTTTCCCCGCAGCTGACCTGGGCCGCCCTGGGCGTATTCCGGGCGCTTCCGAGCGCCAGAAATAAGTGAACCGACGGCTCTCTGAACGCGCAGGACTTGGTTCACTTATTCAGCAGATTTCGCCATCCCGCTGCCCCCGAGAACGCGATGGGGGGCGACTCACGACGGCGGTGGCATGAATCGACTTCTGTGCTTTTCGGGGTATCCTGACACCACGTGGTTCCTTTTGGGGCCTCCAGGTTCCCCCTTGATATTTCCAGTGCTCTCTCGGAGCTTCCGAGCCGCGATGGCATGCGGGGGCTTCCTGGCCCCTCCGGGTCCCAGAGCAACAACGACAGAACGGGATTGGCTCAAGACTCGCGCACGGCCTGCCGCGCGGATCCCGACGCCTCCTTCACGCCGCGCGCTGGCGCGCGATGTCGGGCGCGCTCGCTCTTCCGCCGCCCACCAAGGGCAACGGCAAGGTGCCGCCGCCAAAGCCGCCTCCCAAGGCTGTGGCGGCTCGCGCCCCGGAGAGCACGGCGCCGCCGTCGAAGCCGCCACCCAAGGCATTGGTTGAGGCCAGCGGGCAGCAGAGCACCGCCGCCGCAGCCGCCGCGGCGCCCCCTTGGAAGGCGCCGCCCCCCCTCAAGGCCTGGGCGGGTCGCGCCCCGGAGAACGCGGCGCCGCCGCCGAAGCCACCGCCCAAGGCTTTGATCGTGGCCAGCGGGCAGCAAAGCACCGCCGCCACAGCCGCCGCGGCGCCCCCTTGGAAGGCGCCGCCGAAGGAGTGCTGCTGCTGCGACCGCCTCCGTGCCGAGCTGGCCGAGGCTGGCGGGCCGCGCAATGTGGTATGTTTTTAGTCGGTCGGGGTATCGGGGTGGGGCAGGATTAGGTGGGGTGGCGTGGAGCGCGAGGGTATTCTTTTCCCCCGACGAGGCCCTCAGCGACCGCGACGTGCACGCGGACCTCCTCGAGTTCGAGGAGGACGCGCACAGGCGGACGATCGAGCACCTCAGCGCGGCGCGGGCGGCGTGCGAGCGCCTGCGCGGGCTGTTCGCCGCAGCTGAGGCGAAGGCAAAGGCGGCTGGCGAGCTGGCGGCGGCGATGAGCAGCATCTCGGGGATTCCGCTCCCTCAGGCTCGCGATCCCAACGGGGGCAACGGGCGGGGTGGTGAGCCTGGGCGAGTGGGATCCCGCAGGCGCCGCCGCTGGCGTGGCCGCCGCCGCAGCCCCCGCGGAGGGCGCGCGCTTCGCGCGCGCGGGGGAGCCGGGGCCCGCCGCCGTCGCCGCTCGGGAGCGACGAGAGCTCGGACGAGAGCTTCTGAAGTTGCGGCCCGCCGCGCCCACCGCAGACATGGCTCGCTTGCGATTGTAATTATATCACCTGCGCCCGAGCGATAGTCGGACCACTCGTTTGTGCCAAGCGCGACGCCCCAATGCTGACGTATATAGCCTTCCTCTCCTTATCCCGCCTTATCCCATCCTCGAACGTCTCCCATCCAATGGCCTTCGGCTCATCCCGCCACCGTGCCTGGGGAGCGGGTCCAAGTCTTCAGGGGTGCTTCATGTGATCTTTCGAGACCTCTCGGGGGCTTCCAGGGGGGGCAGTTTTGCGGGGCATGCGATTCCTGAAGGGCGCTTAGGCGCATCTGGGGGGGGGGGGTCCTTATAACATGATATTGTATGATATACATACATACATATACCGTACGTATATAAACACACATCTATATATCATATTATTATACATACATGTATATATACATATATATATGTATTAATATATATATATATATATATATACGTATATAGACATTCGTATATGCATGTAGACCAATATAGCTATTAATCTATACGAACATATATTGAACGTCAATGTGGTAGCACCCAGAGACCCCTACCCACATGGGCCATCCTCAAGCGTTTTGTTCGACCATGACGCAGTGATGTGGTTGGATAGTTTCCAACGGACGAGCTACATTCTATTTGAGCGCCTCGGGTCGTTGCTCATCCGCAGCCACGTGGGCTCGAATTCAGCGAGCGACGCCCGCCCTGGCGGGCGCGGGCGCGCGCGATGCCCGCGCTCGCGGAGCGCAGTCGCGACCATGCACTTCCACCGCCAGGAGCGACCCCCGCCCCTGGCATCAGTGCCGAGGACTGGGAGCGCGTCAGGCTGCATCGAGAGCGTAGCCTTGCGTGGATCCGGCGCAGCGACGATTACATCGCGGCGGTACAGCGCCCAGGCAGACCCACTACACCAGACCCGCGGCAGCCAGAAGTGGGCAGGCGCGCTTGGGACAGAGCCACGCGCCAGTTCAAAGCTGACCTGAGCGCATTCGTAGCGGAGGTGCCGCGGCAGGTTCCCGCCCCGTGGCCAAGCCTGTCACCGGGGCCTCGCGGGTGGCCCCTCCGAGTCGCGACGACGATGCTCGCCAGCCCATATCCAGCATCCACAGGCGAGTCTGGCACAGCGATGCTCGCCTGCGGAGGTCGCGGCGACGATCCTCAGCGCGCGCCGGATCGCCCCGCGAGGTCGCGCCCGCCGCCGGATACGGATATCGAGTGGGCCAGGCTCGACTTCACGTCAGAGTGACCCTTCTCCAGAGCGGCCTTCGGCGCGCGGCTCTCGGGGGGACGGGGGGGGGGGCCAATCCAAGCATGAGTGCAGCATCAACGAGGGCGAAGAAGCCCGCTGATGCCGCGCACCGAAGGCCACTCCTGCCCGCGGTCACTCTTGCGTGTAGCCGACAGGCGCCATCGCAAGAGATGCGAGGGCGTGCGGGCGGTCAAGCGCACTGACGACTACATCGCGGCAGTGGCGCACTGGGGCGCCAACCGGCCTGCGACTCCAGACCCGTGGAACAGGAGGTTGGCCAAGCGGATGTGGGAGAGCAGGATGCAGGCCTGGAGAGTCGACTTGGAGATAGCGGCGAATCGTAATCTGGAGGACCTGGCCGAGCGCGTGGCGGAGCTCGCGCTAGAGTGAGGTCGGCGGCGGCAGTCGGCGGGGGGGGGGGGGGAGTGGCTGAAATGGGATCGGCGGCATGGGAGGGCGGGATGTGGCCCTGGAGAGGAGACTTGGCAATAATGATAATCAGCGTTTGCGCCTTTGTCATATTTTCCTAGATCCGCCTAAGTGCGGCAGCCGGTCGGGAGGAGTTCGCGCTAAGGTGATGTCGGCCGGCCGAGCCAGTACTCGCGCCCCGCGTGCATTCTATAGTTTTTCTCCGGACGTGTCAGCCAGTCGGGGCTAGGGCATCCGCGGAGGGGACGGTTGTCAGGGAGCCGACTCAGGGGGTGCTGTAGTCGGCGGTGCGGGCACTTGTCGCGGACTTTCGCGGACGCGTCCCGATGAATTATCAGTGATGCTTTACTGAGCTGTCTAGTGATGCACTGGACCTCCCGGGATTTCCCGGAGCTGTTTCGACCGGTTCCCTGGGCCATTTGGGCGCGTCCGAGGAGCCCCGATGGGGGGCGGGACATGTCGGGCATTGCCGTCGCCACGTTCGTCGTCATCGTCGTCGTCGCCATTGCCGTCGCAGTTGCCCCAGACCCGACGCCATCGAAGTTCGCGGCAGATTGCGAGAAAGTAACTATGTGTTGTGCGGAAAGGACCGGGACATTCACAGGAGTTTATCGGATTCTCTCATCCGCTGTTATCTAGATATATCCAGATCGCCATTGACCTCTCGAGGCTCCTCAGCGCCATTCGGCCTGCTCCCAGGGCCATCTGGGCGCCCCCCGAGACGCCCCCAAGGGGGAGGGGCGGATATGTTTGTGGTTGCGGTCGTCATGTTCGTCGTCGCCGTCGCCGTCGCCGTCGCCACCGCCATCGCGCTGGCAGCTGCCTCACCGCTTTTCCCCGCGCCCCTCTGTTCAGGACCAACGGCGGCGGAGCTGCTGGCGCGCAGCCCACTGGCGGCGGCGATGCCTGGGGGCGCAGGCGCCCGCGCGCGCCCACAGCCGCCGCCGCGCGTAGTATTCATGCGGACAATGCTCAGATAAGTTATGAAGAGTCCCACGAGTCATCGCTGTCACTGCGGAGCAGTAAACTGCCATTTCAGATGGCGTATCAGTTCGCGCAGAGCCGCGCGCATTTCTTCGAAAGTCTTTCTCACAAGGTGTCTGGAGCACCCGGGTTTTCAGGAGGCCTGGGAAGCTTGCGTGTTATTTTCTGGGGGCCGTTCAGGGCACCCTGCCCCCCCCCCCTGGGGGTCCGCGGAGGCTGCCCCCGGCGGCCCGAGGGTGATCTCGGCGCCGGCCAGCCGCGCGTGCCCAGACGGGTCGAGATTGATATGGAAGTTTTATACCCTTGAGTCGCGTCATCATCTGGCTCAGCCAAGTCAGCGAGAGCGCCGCCGCCGCCGTCTCGCGACCACGTTTCCTCAACGTTTCCCTGCCAGAGCCATGGTTTTTTTTGAGTACAGTTTCTCCTCCGGTGATTGGGCGCCCGGCGAGCCCGTCTGCTTGGAGTTCGTCCAGTGGCGCCTCTTCAGCGTCCGCCAGTGCCGCGTCCTGCGCGCCGGCGGCGGGCGCGTCCTTGTCTCCGACGACATGGGCGGCTACGACGTGTTCAACAAGCTGCACAACGTGCCGCTGCCGCAGGGCGCGACGTCGGTCTTCGTGCCCAATGACGTTCACCTCCCGTATATGTTCGCCCGCTCCGTGACGGCGATGAGGGTGGCGGCGTGGGCCACGGGCGCGGGCCGCGGGCGCCGCCAGATCACGGTCGACTGTCGTGCTGACGAGCCAGGCTTCCGCACCCGATTTCGCGTTTCCTACGCGACCACCGTCGCCGAGATGACTGAGCAGTTCAGGAGCGCGTTCCTGGTGGCGCGCCGCATGTCCATAAGCTTCTGGGTGAACGGCCGGCGCGTCCACGGCCGCGCGACGGCGAGGCGCGCCTTCGACCTGGATTGAGCGGCGGCGCATTTCCGGCGAGGGGCGCTGTGAGGGGGAGGCAGGTCGGCGCGTGAGGCGCACAGCGGCGGCAGCGCCATGGGGGCGCGGGGGCCGACTCCAGGGGGCTGGTAGTAGGCGCGCGCTGGCGGGCCCGCGGCGAGACATACATCTACGTTTTCACTGTGACCGTATCGATAGGCGCCCAGCCCCGAGATCGCGAGTAAAACTTCAGGAGAGGATATCATCTTGGGAGCTTGAACTCTTCCTTCTCCTCATCCTCATCCTCTTCGTCATCGCTCCTCCGCCTCGCCCCCACTCTCTGGGTCCTCCCTGGACTTGGCAAGTGCCGCAGGCCTTGGTCTCGAGGGCGCTCGAGACTCCCGAGGCCCCATATGCCACCCCCCCTGCGGCTGCTAAAACTCGCAAGGGCACACTTTTTGATAAAAAGTGTTTCGGTGCGTGGCCCGTCAGTTTCAGTTTCGCCGGTCAGCATAGGCGCTCAGCCCCGAAATCGCGGTAAAGCTTCAGTACCCCTGGTTCGGCATGAAGGCATGCATTAATCCTTCAAGCGTGGGGGGAGACCAGTAGTCCAACTGCTCTGCGTTTAGCTTCCATTCGCGCGGGGATGTTGCGGAACTGGCCCTCTCTTGCGAGTTGTCGATTATTCAGTCGGCTGTTTTGCGCCGCGTTCAGGCCTCTCGGGCTCCCTGTGGACCGTCGCATTATTGGGGGTGAGCGGGGATCGCCGAAATCGCTTCGCGCAGTGCTTCAGGAATATTTACCGATGCGTTTCTCAAGTTTGTGGGACGTGCGTGTGATGTCTTGAACGCCCCTTGGTGCCCTCTGTCCCTCTGGCTTAGTATTCCGTGGAGGCCGCCTAGGCGCCTGAGCGTCTCTCGGGGGGGCGAGGAGGATTCTGGCGTCAGTCGGCGGCTATGTATGCCCAGACGGGCCGAGGTGGGGATGAAGACCAGATGCCAGCAGAGGGCCCCGCCCCCATCCACCCACCCCCACGGAGAGGAGGAGATCGTGGAGGGGCGTGCTGTGCCAGACTGGTCCCGCACGGCCGGATCAGGCCCTGCTGCCGCCTCGCAGCTTTTGCAGGCAGAAGTACCCGCGCCGCACTAACATCCAAGGAAGGCCCAGCGCCCCGCTGCCCCCGCCGGGTCGATGGCCGTGAGCAGCGAGCACTGCAAGGTCATGGTGGCAGTCGGCGAGTACGTGGAGCGCGAGTGGAAGAAGCACGGCGAGGACATCGCCGGGAAGAACGGCTACAAGGCAGCTTTCTACCAAGGCGTGCGAGCAGCACGCCCTCCGTTTCCAATATTCATGTACAATATCGGGTTGATGCCGGCGCTGTCCAACGGCGCGCGGGTGAACTTATGGGGAACGCCAGACCCAGTGTGCTTCCCCGTCCTCAACGTCAACCACAGCCAGTCCCGCAAGAGCCGCCTCACCTCCCTGGCGGAGTCGGCGATGGCGCACGTGGACTCGTACGTCACCAAGCGCCTGCAGCACATGTTTGACGCCAAGGACAAGGCGTTCAAGGACATCATGGCCGCGAAGAAGCGCAAGACCACGAGGGACTTGCAGGCCGTGGAGACGCAGGCGGAGGGCTCGCTCGGAGCCGCTGGCGAATCGAACCCGAACGAGCTGGATGACGGCAAGAGCGGTGGCATATTCCCTGGAGTTGTGTATGAACCGATCCTCTACAGCTGATCAGCTACAAAAAAAATAAAGTAGCTCTAAAGTAACTATGGCGGGCACCCCTTCGACTTCGTTGAAAGTGACCACAAATTTAACTTGTCAAAGCAAATTGCGATTCGCAGCGTTGCAAGAAAAAGCTTGGATGCCCGCGCGATAACAAAGCAAGGGTCGAACGACCCGCAGAGCAGCAGGCTGGCACGCGCAATGTAACAAGCATGGCACATTCCCAGAGGGCGCAAACACCCGCAGACCACGCCGAATCGCGGCCGCGCAACGACATGACTTGGCAACGCCACGCAGGCACACAATTGCCAAACATTTACACAGTTACGCCGCCGCCCGCCGCCAAAACAACGGCGGACCGACCATCGCGCCGTCGCGCGGCGAGCGGCCTGTTCTGATGACGTGCCGTCGACACGCGTACAATACAGATATCCGCCGCGCCAACGTCGGCGCGACTAGCGCGCGCAGGCGCCCCAAACCATTGGCGGGCGCAGCACTGGAAAACAGCGCTGATGGCCAAGACTGGCGCGAGTCATCGCGCGGCCGCCGCCCCAGCAACAGCGCCTCGCAAAACAATGCGAGCACCCATAACGGAGCTCAAACAACCCGCCGCGCGCGCGAACGGCCCAACCCACAGCGCCCCTCATCAATGGGGCCCGCGGGGCCCCTTGGTCGCACAAAGACTGTTGTTGGTCTAAGCTCGCGTGCTGCACGCAAACTGCCGCACGGGCGCGACGCCAGAACGCCCAACAACACATGTTGCGGGCGTTTGCGCGCGCGCCGAGCGGCGCGCGCACGACGGTGCAAGTGCAGCATTCAGGAGGAGCTTAAGCCGAAATGCACGGGCAAGCTTGAGCCAAACAACTTCGACCTGAGCCAGTTGGTTGTCAACCTTCGTTTACTCTTAAGTGCTAGGGTTGCGCGCTTACTGTGTCTTGCCGAGTCTGCGGGGGGGGGGGCGGCACGAGCGCGAAAGCGCTTATGATATATTGGTGTTTTCACCTCGTGCGCACACCGCGGGGCATCCTCCCCTGTCACTGCCATCGCGATCGGGCCAGCAGAGCGGGCGCTGCAGTCAGGAACGGGCTCTCTGGGGGCTGGGAGGGCACTCGAATCTCCAGCCCCAAGGCCGATCGCAGCGCCGAAAAGCCTAAACTCTGTAATGTGAGATGTTGCTGCTTATCAGTGTTGTGTTTCTACTGTTAGATAACAAACGTTAGCAATTCTCTCTCATTACTCAGCGTGGTCTGAGCCCAAGCGGCTGGACCAACGGCCCCACGATTAATGACAATCGGGCCGCAGGCGGAAGCAGGCGGCCTCGGCGCCTGCCCGAAAAAGCTGGCGAACTCCAGCACTACCACCATCAATCATATCATATATCT